>SJYQ01013913.1:45600-94660 GCA_006410935.1 Redunca redunca | reverse complement strand
AACTAAGGTCCGTCTAGTCAAGGCTATGGTTTTTCCTGTGGTCATGTATGGATGTGAGAGTTGGACTGTGAAGAAGGCTGAGCGCCAAAGAATTGATGCTTTTGAACTATGGTCTTAGAAAAGACTCTTGAGAGTCCCTTGGACTGCAAGGAGATCCAACCAGTCCATTCTGAAGAAGATCAGCCCTGGGATTTCTTTGGAAGGAATGATGCTAAAGCTGAAACTCGAGTACTTTGGCCACCTCATGCGAAGAGTTGACTCATTGGAAAAGACTCTGATGCTGGGAGGGATTGGGGGCAGGAGGAGAAGGGGATGACAGAGGATGAGATGGCTGGATGGCATCACGGACTCGATGGACGTGAGTCTGAGTGAACTCCAGGAGATGGTGATGGACAGGGAGGCCTGGCGTGCTGCGATTCATGGGGTCGCAAAGAGTCGGACAGGACTGAGAGACTGAACTGACTGAACCTCTTGTTTAGCCCGTCTGCTTTATCATTCACACTCTCCCTATCATCACGCTCCCTTAAGCCTCCTGAACCGTGGGGCTGACGCCGAGAGGGACCCCTTGAAATGTGTCACTGTGTCTCCTAAGAACAGGGGCGTTTTCTCACCAACCTCACAGAGTCACAGCTTCATAACTTTACATCAACATCTTCATCTAGCATACGCCCATGCTCCAGTGTTGTCAGTCGATAGCATCCTGACCTTTAGAGCACCCTCCCCCTCTCACACTTGACCATTTTGGGGAGCAAGAAGGGGTGCTGTTAACAGTTATGCTGGACCGCAGGGACCCAGGGCTACGCCGGGCTCTCTTCCTGTCATGGGCTCCATCTACATTGCAAGTTCTTGAACGCACGGCAGTTTCTGTCCTTTATTCTTAACTACGGCTGGGAGATACAACCCTTGGGTCATACTTTTGTCCTCAGAACCTTGCAGCTACTGTCTCCTGATATTGAAATGTTTCCTATGATCATTTCTAGAGGCTTCCCAGGTGGCCCTGGTGGTAAAGAACCCACCTGCCAAAGCAGGAGACATAAGAGATACAGGTTCCATCCCTTGGTTGGGAAGATCCTCTGGAGGAGGGCACGGCAACCCATCCTAGTAAAATCCTGGAAAATCTCATGGACAGAGGAGCTTGGTGAGCTACAGTCCATGGGGATGCAAAGAGTCAGACGTGACTGAAGCGACGGCACGCACGATGAGTCCTATATCCGTGAGATGTGATAGCTACGGGAGATTGTCCTCAGGACAAGAGCAGCTTTGAACTCCACATTCACGCTTAAGGGAAGGGACGCGGGTTTTATCACATTCTAAGTGCTTCTTCTTTCTGTGTGGTCTGCTCTGTTTGGGAGCCTCAATTATGCATGTTAAATCTTCTTGGTTTGAGTTCGTCCTTACCGTACTCTCCGTTATTTTTACACTGTAGTTATCTCGCTTTATTCTGTGTGATTTCTTCAAGCCCGTACCCTCCCTTTAAAGGCACTTCTGGGCGTGTGTAGCTTCCTCTGCTTTCAGGCGCGGTTCTGGTCTCCACCAGGCTTTCCCCTGTCCTTCTCCAAGCTTGGACGCTCGCTGTTTCTATTAACTCCAGTGTCTCCTCTCTGAAACCGCTTCTCTTCCCGGAGCCGCTCCCCGCCCGCAGGCAGGTCGGGCGGTTGTCTTGAAGCGTAGACATCTTCTGGCCTCTGCGTCCTGAGTTTCTCGGGCGGTTCCTCTTGGGGATGGCCCCCCCGGTCTTTCACGCGGGGTAATTCCATCCCAGTGCCGTGAAGCGCTCATTTGCAGGTGTGGCACTGCCTCCTTGGTGACGGCAGCGCCTCTGTGACTCCAGAGGGTTTTCCATGAAGCGTGTGTAGATGCAGCGGCCAAGCCCGGGTCAGGCTGGCTTTCCCCAAAGCCCTCCCCCACCCCCTTTCGCGCCCCTTGGGTTTGGGCAGGTGACTCAGACGGAGGCCCTCAGGCGGCAGCCCCTGCTGCGGTCTACAGGCTGTGCCCCCACGTCCGTACGCTAAGACCCTCACCCTCAAGGGGCATGGTATGAGGAGGTGGGCCTCCGGGTGGTGCTGAACTCAGGAGGATGGAGCCCTCACAGGTGGGATGAGTGCCCTTCTAAAAGGCTCCTGAGATGCCCTTGCCCATCCGCCATGTGAGGATTCTGCCCCCCAAAAGGGGCCCCATCCCAGCCACCCTGGCACCCCGATCTCAGAGTCCAGCCTCCAGGCCGTGAGGAATAAACTCCTGTTGTTCGTAAGGCGCCCAGTTTAGGCATTCTCTTACAGCAGCAGGATCAGACCAAGCCGGCTCTTACGCTGTCAGCGGATGGTCATTATTATCACCGTCTTAAGTGTCTTCCAGAGCTTCTTCAGGCGATTACAGGCACGTGTGAATCTGTGTCATTTCCCCCACTTTTGTGCGAGAGGCAGCTCCCGCACTCCTCGGCTGTGCTGCTCAGCTTTGCCATTAGACGCTGCGCGGCAGTGCCGGCCTCCTGTCTGCTGTGCAGACAGCAGCGTTTGCCGCCAGCCTGGCCAGTGGCCACCTGCCAGGGCCCCTCCCTGGGGGCTGCCCCCGGTGGCTTCGAGGGTGGCCCGCCTGGGCAGGGCCAACGCACTGGCTCTCATGCGGAGACGTTGGTTTAAACTGAAGTGAGATGCACGTACGTGCCTCGTCACAGTCTGAGGAGTGTGACGCGTGCATCTCCAGGGTCACCCACGTCTGCGGCGACACTGACGATGTCCCGCCCCCGCACCCAGAGGTGCTCCGGTCCCTTCCCTTCCAGCCTCTCCCCTCCCAGAGGCAACTGCTGTCCCAGACCTTTCGCTGTGTCGGTTCTGTCCGCTGGATGGAGTCCCCGAGGACCCCTCTGTGCTGGCCACCTGCAAGGCTCAGACCCATCCTTCCCGGGTACTTCGTGCCTCCCTTGGCTTACAGAGCGCTCGCTGTACGGATGCCCTGGGGTGTGCGTGGTGGCGGGCTCCTTTTTGGCCATGAGCGTTCACACACAGATCTGCTTGTGGACACGTTTGCTTCTCCCGGGAGAGGAATGATGGTCAGAGGGGCGTGTGCTGCCTCGGCGGGGCCGCCGAGTGACCGAGTCAGCAGGCCCTTTACCATCTGCCCCCTGCCACGTCCCGGCAGCCACCCGGTCCCGCCGCTCCCCGGCCTCGCCAGCGCCGCGTGTCCTAGTCCCGTCACCCTGGCTGTCCAGCGGGTCCGTGCCGTCTGTCGGGCACTCGAGGCTCCTTCCCCCGGTCCTCTGCACAGCTGCTGTCTCTAGTGACACCGACACTCTTGAAAGCTGTGAGCCCTTCTTTAGCTTTTTTTTAATGTGTGTGAAAAAGACGGTCCTTTGGGTTTGCCTGAGAGTCGCTGTGGAGTGGAGTGAGCTCACTGAGATGAGGTGGTGGGGGTTGTGGATGGTGCTCAGCTGCGTGGGGTCCACTTGTGGGGGCACCCTTGCAGGGCTGTGGGGTGTTTTTGAACCAGGTTCATCGGCTGGATGAAGACAGAGAGAAACAAGGGAGCAGGTTCACTAAGGGCTGGGGTGTTCCCAGCTGGGAGCGTGACGGAGCAAGGGAGCAGAGATCATGGAGCTGGGGGCCTCAGAGAGCTCCGCTGGGTGGGCAGGAAGCAGGGCGAGGCTGAGACACTCTGACACTGACCTTGAGGGCCCTTGACCCCTTGACCAGGGACCTGTGTCTGCCCACGGCCACGTCCGGACATTGCCATCCATGCATGGCCCCCGGGATGATGCCAAGCCTGGGCTGGAGTGGGTGCGGCTGGGAGGTCGGGTGCGGGGGTCCAGCCTCCGCTGGTCCAGGGATACCCTCGGGATGGGCGGCGTCGGCGATATAGAAAGAGAGAGAGAGATAGAGAGAGATGGACACTTGACACAGAGTCAGGATGCAGAGATGGCCAAGTGCCACTTTATTAAGATAAAAGTCAGCTTATAAGCACAAAAACCACAAACAGGTGCAGCTGAAGTGCAGTTTTTTGATTGGTGGTTAGATCTTAACCTTTTCAGTGATAGGTCTTAGTTATTAGCCCGAGACAAGTTACTAACTTACAATCATATTGTACAGCTATTTTTCAGAAAAGTTATTTCCTTGAGCTGTTCGAGACAATCACCTTCCCGGAACAACTCTTGGGGGGTCTCACTCCTAGGACGTAAGGTATATTTTCGTCCTGTACCTTTAAATGAAAGGCCTGTCAGGATCAACAAAGAGGCCTGAGGATAAATGCCTGTTTTTCTCCTAGGCCCCTGGTAATGTTTAACTCTTGTTCTTGTAGTCCCTGAAAAACTCTAAGGAAATTAAAAGCCTATGATCTCACTTTCTATGGTAGACTGACCACAGGGCAAAAACAGGTTTTGATCAAAAACAAATTTTAGATTAGTTTCCACAGTCCTACATACCCTCCTCCTCCAAGGGTGAGTCTTATGGTGGGCATTGCGAGGAGACTCTACTCTATACGTGTTGGGCCCTATCTTATACCAATGACAACCCACTCCCCACTTAATTAAGGCATATCCACTAGTCTTATTTCTGCTCCAATGCCAGCTGGGAAAGATCTGATATTTGAATACTCCCCGCATATCAGGCCGGGTCACAGGGACCCAGACTCCAGGAGGCAAGGTAGGCCTCGGCTTCATTCTTTGCTGTACTTCTCGGGAAACTCGTTGGAGAACTTATGATTCTTCAGGACTTTGAGGTGTTGTACTTATGTGGTTTCCCTCAGGCAAGGGAATGACCATAGAACAAGCAAAAATCATTCCTAGAAGGTAAAGTGTTAGCACGAAAGTGAAAGACATACTAAGAAAGCAGTTTCGGGGGTTCCACGAACTGTACTGCAAACCCCTGGGGCCTCCTCTGCCTTGAGAGTTTGGCCTCTCACCCAGAGCCGTGTCTTGGGCGGGGCTACACTCCAGTCGCGGCGTCGTTGACGTAGACATGTCGGCTCCTGACGGTCGGGGGCGGGGGGCGGTGAAGGTTTGGGGTTTTCCACAGCCGCTCACCCTACCTCTGGGGGGCTGCTGCCTTTGGCACCCCTTGGACTCAGGGTTGGGGGGGTTCAGTCCTCCCGGCTCCCCCGCACTGGAGACGAGACCACCCTGGATCACCCAGCCCCAAATCCGACAAGCGTCCTTATAGCACGTGGCGGGGACACATGGAGAGGTCACGGGAGAGGGAGGGGTGACGTGAGGGAGCCTGCCACAGGCCCGGGGCCTGGAGCTGCCAGAGAAGGAAATGAGGGGCCTGGCCTGCAGCCTCCTGCCCCTGACTTTGGACTTCCGGCCTCAGAGCTGCAAGAGGACGAATTTGTGTTGTTGAGACCCCCGAGGTGTATGGGCACTTCTTGCAGGGCCCCAGGGGCTGACACAGAGCCTCAGGGGTCCCCAGTTTGTGTGGGTCTGGGCTGGGGCCAGGGCCCAGCTCCCCTTCCTGTTCACAGTTAGGGGTTTGCACGAGACTGCACTGTGCCCGCGACAAGGCAGGCTCTGGCTTCTGGGTTTCAAGGGTGACAGGGAGCCGTGTGCCGCCAGTCTTCCTGGGCTGGGGTGGAGGTGGTGGTCGTACACACCCCACGTGGGGGAAGGTGTCCCCTCCCCAGGAGGCCTGCAGAGCACGGGGGCCCCCGCATGGCATCGCTGCTTTAGCTGCCATGGGCCCCACGGCTAGCTTTCCAGCCTGTGTTTGTTCCCCATGGGACTCGGCCTCTCTGAACCGACAGTTTGCAGCTATTGAATGTGTGGTTGGGCAGGGCCCTCGTTCCAGGCATAGCTGGCCTGCCGGCCTCGCTGCCCGAGGAGGCCCAGCAGAAGCCACTGTCAGCAGAAAGGCTTGCCTCGCGACAGCTGTGCTCAGCTCTCCCCGCCCGGGACAGCTCCAGCCTTGGCACCCCAGGGCTTGACCTGGGCGAGCCCTGAGTCTCTGGACCCGCAAGCCCCTCGGGCCCCGCCTCCCATCGGGCTCAGCTGAGCGGTGCTGCAGGCCCGGTAAGCCGCACGCATGAGGCAGGGTTCGCCCTCCCAGGCCACTGAAGTCACCCCTACTCCCACGGGTGTGACCCCGCTCTCTGGACGCACCTTCCAGAGCGTATCCCTGCTCCCCAAGGAGGCTGGTGATGCTGGCCGCGCTGAGCGGGGCACAGAGCCACCCACTGGCTCTCCCACTGTCCCTGGGCCATGAGGGGGCACCCAGGGCTGGCACAGGGCCTCCGCCCACTTCAGCCCCCAGGGAAAGGCCAGGCAGCCTGCCATTCTTTCCTCACCCAGCCCTTGAGGAGGGTTAAGGGTCACAGAGCTGGTCTTCCCAGAGAGTGGCCCGGGAGCCATGAGTGGGCTCGTGGTGTGGGCTCACTGGCTGACATGGAGCTCTGAGCCAGGCCGTGGCTGTCCCTGAGCACGCTGGCAGCCCTGTGGTCCCAGCTGCCCTCTGCAGAAAACCCCTGCGCCCGCCTCAAGAGGAGCTGGAGAGCCTGTGGGTCCTGGGGCCCCGGGGTGGGCCTCCCTAGGGCCTGCCAAACAGACGGCCCTGCAGACAGCGGGGAATGACCACCAGTGCCCCTGGGAACATGCAGATGGCCAGACTGGGCCTCCTCCCAGCCAGTCCGACAAGCCTGTGGACAGGAGGCATTGTGACGTTGTGAGCCTCCACCTGGCAGCCCCGGAGAGCAGAGGAGGTGGTGAGGAGGGCCAGGCTGGGGAGGCGGGCCCGCCGGGAGCAGGGGCGCCGGGCTCATACATGGCCTGCCTCCCGGCTTCACCAGGACGTGGGACCTGCAGGGTGAGGACCTGGGCCCATGGGCAGGCGTGTGTGACCGAGCGGGGGCCCCACTGCAGCTGGACCCTCTCTGCTCCCCACCTCCTGCCACATCTGAGGAGCTGGGAGCAAGGGCTCGAGGGCGCCCCAAGTCCAGGAAAAGGGGTGGTAAAATCCCTGCACCCTGGGAGGACAGCTGGAGAAAGCGGGGGCCGAGGGGGCGGGGTGGGTAGAGAGGTGGGTAGAGACGGGCGGTCTAGGGGCTTCAGCGAGGAACTCAGGGCAGATGGGACCCCGGCCAGAGCCAAGGCTTGTCCTCTGAAAACGCAGCAGCAGCTTCAGGAGAGGAAGGTCCACAGCCGGGAAGGAGTGAGACCGGTGGGCCTGGGGGGCCGGGAACCTCTGGCCCTGGCGGAGCCAAACCTCCACTGCTCAGGGAGACAGAGCAGGCGGCCCAGGCCTCTGAGAACGATCGGAAGGAGGCTCCCTCGGGCCAGGCCTGCAGCGAGGGGTGTGGTGATGCCCAGCCTGGCTCCCAACACCTGCCCCAAGAGGGGCTCCTGATCCAGGGACTTCCCTGAAAACCTCGCTCCGGGAGGCGGGGCTCAGGGACCTCGAGGGCAGCAGGCGAAGAGCTGTGACTCTGCAGACCCCAAGTTAGATCAAAACGAACAGATGAGACAAAGTCTCCTGGGAGAATCATACTGAAGCACGGAAAACCGGGGGCAAGGAGAAAATCGCTAAAGTCTCTGGAAGACACAGATGATCTTAAAAAGCAGCAAAGACTCCTCCACCATCGACGCTGGAGGCCGAGGGACGACGAGACGTTATCTGGAAAGGACCGAGAGGCACAACTCAGAATTGAATCCCACCTGCAGGAAATATGCTGCGCACACATGGGTGGCTGAAACACATATTCAGACAAATTTGCCACCAGTCTTTCTTCGCTAAAGTGAACGTGCCAGTTCCTCAGTCGTGTCTGACTCTCTGCGGCCCTGTGGACTGTAGCCCGCCCAGCTCCTCTGTCCGTGGGATTCTCCGGGAGACCCCAGGGTGGAACCCTGGTCTGCTGCATTGCAGGCAGATTCTTTACTGCCTGAGCTAAGGGAAACACTAAAGGGGACTCTCAGGGGAAAAGGAAGCTGGACACGAAAGGAAGGCGGGTCAGGTCCAGGAGCCGCGCAGAGGGCTTTGGCCCTGCTGTGAGGATGGGACGCTTCGAGCAAGGACTTAGTTGGGGCACTTCCCCCTCGGTTCCGTGGCTAAGACGCTGCGCTTTCAATGTGGGGCGTGCAAACCTGCTCCCTGGCTGGGGAACTAAGACCCCGCACGCCACAGGCACCGCCAAGGAAAAAAGAGGCTTCCTGGGTAGGCAGGGGGTTGCTGGTGAGGGAGGGAGAGAAGCCTGAAGTGAGTGTGGCGACAGGAGGTGCCTCCAGGGTGAAGGGGCCTTGCAGGGAGCCGGCGGGGTGGGGGTGGGGGCTGCTCCCTTTCGTCCAGGCTGGGAGCGAGGNAGAAGGTGTAAGAGGCCCGACCGGGTTCCATCCCGGGTCAGGAAGGTCCCCTGGAGGAGGGCATGGCAACCCACTCCAGGGTTCTCGCCTGGAGAAGCCCATGGACAGAGGAGCCTGGCGGGCTTCACAGAGTCGGACACGACCGAAGGGGTTTAGCAAGCACGCGTGGATATACTGTTGTTACCGCAAGTCCATGCTTTACTCAGATTCCTGAGTTTTCCTTTCATGCTTACTTCCTGTTTCAGGGCCCCACCAGGACATGCCGCCGCAGCACTGACGCCGTCTCCTAGGCTCCCCGTGGCTGGGACCGTGCTCAGGCTTCCTTGTTTTGGTGACAGGTCAGTGTTGAGAACTGCTCAGGTGCCTTGTGGGAGGCTCCTCGGGTGGAGTCTTTCTGACGCTTTTCTCATGGTTAGACTGAGGTTGCGTGTTTTGGGGGCGGAAGGGCCGAGAAGGGAAGGGCCCTTCTCCTGACTTCACATGTCAGCGTAGCCTGTCAGAGCAGGAGATGCTGGTGAGGGTGTGGTGTCTCCTGACTTCACACGTCAGCGTCACGTGTCGCAGCAGGAGACACAGGTGAGGGTGTGGTTCCTATGACTTCACACGTCAGCGTCACGTGTCGTAGCAGGAGACGCTGGGGAGGGTGTGGCTCCTATGACTTCACATGTCAGCGTCATGTGTCGCAGCAGGAGACGCTGGGGAGGGTGTGGTTCCTATGACTTCACACGTCAGCGTCGCGTGTCGCAGCAGGAGACACAGGTGAGGGTGTGGTGTCTCCTGACTTCACATGTCAGCGTCGCGTGTCGCAGCAGGAGACACAGGTGAGGGTGTGGTTCCTATGACTTCACACGTCAGCGTCACGTGTCGTAGCAGGAGACGCTGGGGAGGGTGTGGCTCCTATGACTTCACATGTCAGCGTCACGTGTCGCAGCAGGAGACGCTGGGGAGGGTGTGGTTCCTATGACTTCACACGTCAGCGTCACGTGTCGCAGCAGGAGACACAGGTGAGGGTGTGGTGTCTCCTGACTTCACATGTCAGCGTCACGTGTCGCAGCAGGTCGAGACGCTGGGGAGGGTGTGGTTCCTATGACTTCACACGTCAGCGTCACGTGTCGCAGCAGGAGACACAGGTGAGGGTGTGGTGTCTCCTGACTTCACACGTCAGCGTCGCGTGTCGCAGCAGGAGACACAGGCGAGGGGTGTGCTCAGGCTTCTCGTGGGGAAGAGAGTGACCTCCTGTCCACACAGTCCTCCTGAGGGATCCCTGCTCTGCCCGCACCTCGGGCGGGACTGCCTGCCCGGGGTCTTAGGTCCTTCGTTTGGCCCAGTTCACGTATGTGATCACTTGCACATCAACAGGACTCTATGGACAGTTTACACTCGGCGTTAAACGCCAGCAGGCACTTGGCTGCTCACGCCGCTGCACTTTGCTCGTCGGGAGCTCTGTGGTGCCTCCTGAGTCCCGTGGCCACGACCACAGGCGTGCGTGCGTGTGTGGTGTGTGGTATATATCACATGTGTGTGTGTGTCACGTGTGTGGGGTGTGATGTGGTGTGTGTGATGTGTGGTGTGTGTGATGTGTGGTATATATCACGCGTGTGTGTGCACGTCACATGTGTGGGGTGTGTGATGTGTGTGTGATGTGTGTTATATATCATGTGTGTGGTGTGCATGTGGATGTGCTGTGTGCGATGTGGTATGTGTGGTGTGTGGTATATATCATGTGTGTGTGTGCGCGTCACGTGTGTGGGGTGTGTGATGTGTGTGTGATGTGTGTTATATATCATGTGTGTGGTGTGCATGTGGATGTGCTGTGTGCGATGTGGTGTGTGTGGTGTGTGGTATATATCACGTGTGTGTGTGTGCGTCACGTGTGTGGGGTGTGTGATGTGTGTGTGATGTGTGTTATATATCATGTGTGGTGTGCGTGTGGATGTGCTGTGTGCGATGTGGTATGTGTGGTGTGTGTGTATATCACGTGTGTGTGTGCACGTCACGTGTGTGGCGTGTGTGTGGATGTGCTGTGTGGGGTGTGGTGTGGTGTGTGGTGTGTGGTATATATCACGTGTGTGTGTGTGTGTGACGTGTGTGGTGTGTGCGCATCACGTGTGTGGTGTGTGCGCATCACGTGTGTGGTGTGTGCGCATCACGTGTGTGGCGTGTGTGTGGGGTGTGATGTGGTGTGTGTTGCGTGTGGTGTGTGTGTGTGGTATTCGTGCCGCGCAGCCCCCAGGCGAGCAGCTGTGGAGAGCCCAGGTCTGTTCGCTGAAGACGGCGGGGCCAGGGCCCAGGCCTGGCTGCCTCGGCGGCTCTGCCCCAGGGGCTGAGAGGCAGCGACCCCAGACCCTCGAGCGGAGTGAGACGGGGCGCCCGCAGCAGATCTCTGAAACCGGTTCTGGGCTCTGCAGACTCACGCAGCGCGAGGATGTGCTGGGGGCGGGCCGTGGTGGGGGGCACTGGGGGTCCCAGCCCCTGCTCCTCAATGAGACACGGGTACCGGAGGAGGCCCCCGGGGGCTCACCAGCCCCGAGCTGGGTCCCCGGGTTTGGGGCTCCCGCCGGGGAACGCCGGGGCGGAGGGGCTGGCCCGCCTAGAAGAGAAGGGGAGGCTGGCGGGAAAGTGAGCCTGCGGGTGAGGCTGGGGTCGAGAGGACGCCTACCTCTCCCCGAGGGCACCCGTTCCCTCGCCTGACCCCCCTCCTCCCCTCTCCCTCCGCATGCCCCCCTTCTCCTCCTCCAGGAACGGGATACACTCTCGGCGCTGGCAACCTCTCCATCTGCCCGGCTCCAGACTGGCACCGTCACCCTGGGCAGCAACGCCACGGCCCCGAGCCGTCCCTCCGCTCGCCCCACCCCCAGGCCCCAGGGACCACCGTCTCTCTTCTGCCTCTGGGCTGCCTGTCCTGGAGCTCTCACACAAGTGGGATCGCACAGCGTGTGGGCTTGTGCGTCTGCCCTGTCTCAGCACAGGGCCTGAGGCTCACCCACGGCGCACTGCGTGGCTGAACCCCTTTTCACGGCTGCATAGTACTCCCTTTATGGATGGCCCGCGAGGTCTCCATCGAGCTATCCGCTGATGGCTCTTTGGGCTGGAGGGAGCATCTTGACGCGCAGGTTTAGTGGAGTCTCCCCTTGTTACGAGCTTCCAGGGCTTGGTGAGATCCACAGGAGCCCGTGTGGCCCCCCAGGGACCTCTGGGGACCCTCGTCCACCCCCACCCCACCCCACCCNACCCTCGTCCACCCCCCCCCCACCCCACCCCCGGCCTCATCGTCTTGTTCTCCGTCCCCGCTGCCCTCTCTGCCTTCTTGCGCCTCGCCAGCTCTCCCCTGCCTGCGTTTCCCGCGCGCCCTCCCACCGCCCGGCTCTGCCGCTCTGCCCTGCTCTCTGGCTGGGCGGCCCTCACACTCCACGTCGTTCCAGGGGATGGCCCTGGCCCTGCCCAGCCACACGCAGGGACCGTGGGCCCCGCTGAAGCCCAGCCACGCACCGACTGTCCCGGCACTCTCGTCTCCGCGGCCCTGAGCCCAGCGGGACGGCCACAGCCTGGCTGGTCTTGGCATTCCCCCAGCACGTTCCGCCAGGGCGCCTGGCACGGGCCAGGTGCTGGCCGCGGGCCGCGTGCACTCCTGGAGGGCGGGGCATGTGCCAGCGCGGGGCGCCGGGCAGCCGAGCTTCATCGTGGCTGCACGCTCTTGCTTGGCATCTGCGCCCAGCTGGCATCAGACGGCAGCCACCAGGCCTCCATCCAGCTGGCCGGGCGCACGCTTGGTCTCCACCCGCTCCAGAGAGTGTGACATATTTTTACTTAAAAAAAAATCAATAAATCATTTGCAGACTGTCACCAGCAGTTATGAGACTGCTTTAACCCCCTGTCTGCTGTGCCGAGAGGGTGGTGTTTTCACCCCTTCGTCTTAAGTCCCAGGAGCAGATGGCCAGGCGGCCTCCTCGGGCAGGAGCGCAGGACTGGGTTTCTGGGTGGCCATCGGGGACTGAGGCCTTGCTGCTCAGAGGTGCCCACCAACCATCTGGGTGTGAAGCCGTCCCGGGCTGGGCAGCCACCCACCGGGGGCTGTGGCCCCAGGATTCATCTGGACCCCCAGATCC
Source organism: Redunca redunca (assembly GCA_006410935.1). Classification (NCBI taxonomy): domain Eukaryota; kingdom Metazoa; phylum Chordata; class Mammalia; order Artiodactyla; family Bovidae; genus Redunca; species Redunca redunca. The sequence goes on along the minus strand of SJYQ01013913.1, from coordinate 82,279 downwards.
TCGCTCCTGGGATGTTACCCACCCAGCCGGAGTCCGTGGGCTTTGCAGCCGTGAGGGGTCACGGTGGACCCCAGGGGCGGTCTGACCACTGTCAGCCTGGCTCCTGCTCCGTCACCACCGTCTCTGAGTCATTTGGCCTCTTAGGTCCTGCGGAGTCCCCCGTCCTCCCACCCCGTGAGACTCTGCACAAGACCCTCCTTTGGGAAGCCTTCCAGAACATTCCAAAGCTCCCGCTGCTGTCTCGGTCCCAGCCTTGTGCTTTGGCAGGTGTGGTGCGGCCAGGCCTCTCTCCTGGCACCACTGGCACCGGCGCTGAGGGTTTTCTTTTGGCTGCCCCTCTGCCCAGGCCTGGAGGGGTGTCAGGGCCCCTGAGCCAACAAGTGACTCCGGACGGTCTGGGCACCTGCCCGTTGCGCCCGGGTTCTCTGCCCTGGAGGGCGGTCATCACAGGAGCGGACTGTCCCCATCCACGCTCTTTGGCTTTGAACCACGGTGGGTGTTTGGGCACCAGATTCGCTTTCTTAATTACGCCTCTCAGGCTGGTATTTCAATCAGTTTGCATTCCTCAAGCATATGCCAGCCTCCAGAATGGCTCCACCTCCAAGGATGGCTGGAGACCGCCCCTCCCTCGGCTCTGCCCTCATCACAGCGGGTAGGAGGAGGCCGGCCACCCCTCCCGTGCCCCCTCCCCTTGGCCTGGCGTCCAAGGCCCCAATGTATGGCTCAGGCGGCCCCCCAGCTCCGCACACGACCTGCCCCCACCGTCACGGCCCCTCCAGCGTGCAGTGCTCGGCCACACGACGCCTGTCCGGCTCCTGCGCTTCGATGTCTTTGACCTTTCTCCCCCAGCAGCCTTGGCTCCCCGAGCACCCCGGCAGCTCCCTGGACCTGGAGCTGACCTGCGGCTCCTCTGGGCGCCTCCCACCTACAGGGCCCCGGCCACCGGTCTCTGCTGCCTGAACTGTGTGTGTCCACACGCTGCGTCGCTTCAGCCGTGTCCCAGTCATGGCTGACCAAGCTCCTCTGTCCATAGGGTTCTCTGGGTAAGAACACTGGAATGGGTGGCCGTGCCCTTCTCCAGGGGATCTTCCCGACTAAGGGATCGAACCCGTGTCTCTCATGTCTCCTGTATTGGCGGGCGGATCCTCGACCACTAGCACCACCTGGACCGGCTAGTGGGAGGCTGACCTGCACACCACAGCCGTCTTCCATGGCTTGCACGGAGTTGCCGTGTCCATGCTGTGGGCAAGAACAGTCGGTGAGGCTCCGAGTGGGGCCTGACCCACTCCAGCCTGGACGCCACCACCTGGGACACAGGCTCTCCACCATGGGGAACATCAGGAGATACTGTTCCCTGAGTTGGAAACGGCTTTGCTCGTTTAAATACGCTGAACACAGATGACCGTCCCCGACATGCAGGATAAACGGGGGTTGGTCCCCTAACCGCCTTGACTGACCTGGGTTGGTTTTCACACTTAAGGTTGAAAGCCTGGAAAGACCTGGAAGGTGTTTGCAAGACCTGGAGCAGGAATACATCTGGGGAAGGCTTCGGGCTGGGAGGCTCTCCTGTTAAAATATGAAGCCTGTTTTTTGTGTTATTTGTGTATTTTTCAAACAAATGCTGTTGAAACAACAAGACTTTAAAAGCAGCATATTAAAATAAAGTCCTGCTGGTCAATGTCACCATTTCCCTTTGCTCCCTGGGCCCAGCACGCAGTGTGGGGCGGAGGCGGGGAGGACCCTGCTCTCTCTGGCTGCTGCTCTCAGCGCCCACCAGCCCCAGCGCACACATGCGTTTATTCACCTGTCACCGTGCACAGGAGGCCTGCCCCGCGGTGCCGGCCTGTGGACTGCAGTTGGGGGAATCTGAGGTCTGAGTGCCACACGGTGACAGGCGAGGGCTGGCACACTGGAGCTGAGGACTGGGGTGGGGATGTGCGAGCTGGGGGCGGGCGGTAGTCTGGCGGCCTCGTCAGGTGGGGACTGGAGCGCCAGCTGCCTTTGCTGGCGGGCCCAGCGCCTTGCCACCGCATGGCCGGCAGCACAAGCAGCAGCCGGAGTCTTGGCCGGGTGCAGCGGCATCAGCGCCAGGCCCAGCTCTGAGCCAGGCGCCCTGGCAAGCCCTGCAGGACGCGTTGAGCTCCGAACGCCGGCCGGCAGATGGCAGATGGGCCTCCGCTTGCCGGCAGAAGCGGTGGTGGAATGTGAGGCCCCGCCGCCCCGCCCCACAGAGCTTCTGCCTCCTGGGGGTTGGGGGGCGGCTAACGGAGCAGCTTCAGGGGCCTCCGGTGAGGTTCTCTCCCCATGGCGGAGGCAGCCGGCACTCTGGGGAGCCCTCCTCCTTCTCCGCACCCCCCTGCCCTGCCATTTATCCGAAACAGCCAGCCCCTCCGATTGAGCCCCTGAATCAAATCTCTTTTGCAATTTGTCAAATTATGCAGAGGAGCCGGCAGAAAGGAAAGGAAGTCATTTGATTCTATTATGTGGAAATTAGCCTGAAACAGAGGCTGTTCGCCGTTGGAGCAATTTCTCTCCGTTTGTTCCGGGAGAAAATTGCCTGCCTGTCCTCAGCTGGCCCGAGCTGGCTCCCCTCCCCAGGCCAGGAGGGATGGGGTTGCGGCCGTCGGCAAGAGTGGAAGGAAAGGGGGCTTTCCATGGCCATCTTGGGAGGGCTGGGCCAGGCAGGCAGGAGGGGTCGGCTCACCCGGCTGCCCTCTGCCCCGGAGACTGACGCCCGGCTCTGGATGGCCAGGATTCGGGCCCCCTGTGGGACGGGTGGCCAAGCCCCTGCGTGGAGCGTGCTCAGGTGGGTGAGCTGGAGCAAGGATGCTGTGCCCGAGGGACCCCAGGGGGCGGGAGTGCTGCAGGAGGGGCTGGAGAGTCCAGCTGGGGGCACAGACGCTCTGGGCTTGGTCTTGCCCTGCAGAAGTTGGGGCAAGACTAGGGTGTGGAGGCCCACATGCATCCTATGTCCTTCCAGAGGGGACAGCCAACCACCCCAGGGCGCCCCCAACCCGGCGCTGCTGCAGGGGCACCAGGCCTGGGGGGCGGCCGGCTGCAGCCCCTCCCGGCTTCCTGTGAGCAACGCCCATCAGATGCCGCCCGGGGCTCCCACGCGCCTCCGTCCCTGGTTACAGGGGGAACTGAGCTACGGCCCCGTGCCACGACCTGCTGACCCCCAAACCAACCACCCTCAAGGGCTCTGGGCGAAGGCACGAGGTGCAGTGGGCCACCGGGGGCCCTGCTGGGCATCGTGGAGGAGACTCAGGGCCAGAAGGCTCGGGTGGGGTCGGAGATCAACCTTACCTGGCCCTGGTGGAGGAGAGGGAGGCCCCTCCCTGCCGAGGCCGTATCCTTTCGGGGGCGGTCTTGCTTTTCATGAAATAAAATTTATGTGAAGCGCCGCGCACAGATCTTGAGGTTTTTGACAGACACGTGCACGCGTGGGAGGGACCAGCGCCCAGAAACGCTGCCGGCCACCTCCGCCCCGCAGAACCGGGCTGCCCCAGTGCTCTGGTTTCGTTAGGCTGGGTCTGCCTGTTCTGGGTCCCAAGTGAGTGGAATCGTGTGGGCTGCATCCCGTTTCTGGCCTCTTTGATTTAGGTCAATGTTTCTGAGATCTGCTCCCGCGGTTGCTTCTGTCCTGTTATTGGGGAGCATTCCGTTTTATCCCAGAATGCACTGAGGGAGCGTTCCGTTTTATCCCAGAGTGCACTGAAGCTTTTCTTTTTGACGCGCGTTTGGGTAGTTTCCAGTATGCGACTGTTAAAAAGGAAGCTGCTCCTACACGTCTTCCTGCATAAGTATATTTGGAGACATAAGTTTTCACTTCTTTGGGGTCCATACCCAGGAGCGGAGTGGCCAGGCCGTGGGATGGGTATGTGTTTAACTACAGAGAGAGGAGCAAACTCTTCTCCAAGAGTATGGGGTCTGATTTCCCAGAGGAACCCGAACGTTCGGCCTTGTTAACCCGGCGGCAGGAGCCCTGACTCCCCTTTACTCTGCGTTTCTCTGATGAAACGCTGCTGGTCGTCCTCCCGCGTGCTTTTACCCGTTTGTCTGTCTTCTTTGTGAGGCATCTGCTCATGTCTTTTGCCGGTTTTCAGTGCATTTTTCTTGTTTCAGTTTTATCGAGATTTGACTTTATGCAGCACTGAGTGAGTGTAAGGTGTGCAGACTTGCATATATCATGGAATCGTCACCACAGTAATTAGTGAAAACCCATCTCCTCATAGAGCTACAAAAAATGGTTTTTCTCTGTGATGAGAGCTTTCAGGACCGACCCTCTTAGCACGTTCAGTATTCCGCGTGGCAGGGCTGGCTGTGGGCCCGTGCTGGACGCTGCATCTCCAGCACGTATAACTGGGAGTTCGCACCTTCTGACCCCCTTCTGCCTGTCTCATCTTTTCTTTGTAATGATAATAATGTGTATATTCTGGACCTAGGATGTGTGGGTGGATATCACACCCCCCGACTCTGTCTCTCTTTGCTTTCTTTCTCTTTCCTCTTTCTCTCCTTCCCTTCTTTTTTGTTTTTTTTCCCTTTTCTCTTTAGACCGAAGGAACTCTTCTGTTGTTTGAATGAGTGATGGGGGGACATGATTCACACACGTGAAACTCCAGGGGAGGGGACAGGTCATGCCAAACCAGCATAGAGGAAATGTTAACCTGTGTTCTGGGCACTCAGAGCTTAATGGGGTCGTTGAGCAGAGTCCTTGGAGGAGCTGGGTTAGGGCTGGACTTTGAAAGATGGCGCGTCACGTAGATTCATTCCTTTGCAAGCGATGGAAACTCAGCAAAATGGCATTTAAACAAAGTGGAGGGCAAGGCAACCCACTCCAGGATTCTTGCCTGCAGAATCCCATGGACAGAGGAGCCTGGCAGGCTACGATCCACAGGGTCACACAGAATCAGACGTGACTGAAGCGACTTAGCATGCACGCATGCCTTTTTCTTTACAGAGCAGGAAGCTTAGGGACTGGCCAGTTGTTGGCAGTGACAGATTTTATTTCCTTGGGCTCCAAAATCACTGCCGATGGTCACTGCAGCTACTAAATTAAAAGGCTCTTACTCCTTGAAAGGAAAACTATGACAAACCTAGACAGCTTATTAAAAAGCAGAGACATCACTTTGCTGACAAAGGTCTGTATAAGTCAAAGATACAGTTTTTCTAGTAGTCATGTGTGGATGTGAGAGTTGAACCATAAAGAAGGCTGAGTATTGAAGAACTGATGCTTTCAAACTGTGGTGCTGGAGAAGACTCTTAAGAGTCTGTTGAATAGCAAGGAGATCAGACCAGTCAATCCCAAAGGAAATCAACCCTGAATATTCATTGGAAGGACTGATGCTGAAGCTGAGGCTCCAATCCTTTGTCCACCTGATGTGAAGAACTGACCCATTGGAAAAGACCCTGATGCCGGGAAAGACTGAAGATGGGAGGAGAAGGGGACGACAGAGGATGAGATGGTTGGATGGCATCACCGACTCAATGGACATGAGTTTGAGCAAGCTCCGGGAGATGGTGAGGGACAGGGAGGCCCGGACTGCTGCATCCATGGGTCACAAAAAGTTGGATGCAACTGCGCGACTGAACAGCAACAGCTGTGGGCAGCGGTCCAGCGTCTCCAGGTTGCTGGGCTGAGGTCTTCTCTTCTCTTGCGATTAGAAGGGGCTGCTTGACTGAGTCACTCGGGCCTCGTTACAGCAGACACGTGAAAGAGCAAGCAGGAAGCTGAAGGCGAAGGGGCAGACGCTTGAGTCTGGAAGCACCAGGCCAGCAACTCCCTGTGGTCTTGCACGCTCCTGTGAATGGCCACAGTTGTGTTAGATGGGCTAGACATCTATTTCTTCTCTAAACTGAGCTTTAATTGACATATGACATAACGTTAGTTTCAAGTGTGCCCTGTAATGGTTTGATAACCTTTTGCTTTTCTCCGCGCCGTCTTGGATGCGCTAAGCTTTACATTTTGATGGAATTGTCAGTCCTTTCCTTTTCTCTTCCAGTGCCTTCTACACGCTCTCTAAGGACATCTTGTTTACTGCAGGGTTGCAAAGGTTTTCTCCCCCGAGTCCTTCCAGATGTCTCCGTCTATCTCTCATATTTAGATCTGCAGCCCATGTTGAATTAATTGTTATATACAGTGTGAGGAAAGGGTCTATTTCCCACACGTTTATCCTGCTGTTGAGACGACTTTACTTCGTGCATTGAATTGTCTTGGCACCTTTGTCAAAAATCGATGAGCGGGCTTCCCTCGTGGTCCAGTGGCTGAGAGTCTGTCTGCCAATGCAGGGGACACAGGTTCGATCCCTGATCTGGGAAGATCCCACGTGCTGCAGAACACCAAGCCCGTGCGCCGCAGCTATCGAGCCTGTGCTGTAGAGCCGGGAGCCGCCGCCACTGAGGCTCGAGTGCCCTGGAGCCCGCGCCCCCCAGCGAGAGAAGCCACTGCAGTGGGCAGCCCGTGCACCGCAACAAAGAGCAGCCCCCGCTCGCCACAGCCGACGAGGCCCACACACAGCAACGAAGACCCGGCACGGCCACAGACAAATGAATCCTTAAAAGGCGCCAGCGGGCCACGCGCTGGTGGGTCTGGGTTTGCAGTCTGCCTGCTTCCCTTTGTACTCCAGCCCTCCGCTGGTGTCTCACCGCTTCGATTTTGGAGGTCTTGTAGCACACCCTGAAACTGGGTGGTGTGGGTCCAACTCTGTCTTTTCCAAGATGGGTTTTCTATTTCTAGATCCTCGGCACGTCTAGACACGTGCTAGAATGCCAGCTAGACATGTGCGCGTGTCTGCAGAAAGCCTGCGGGGATTCCGATGGGGACAGCGCTGGGTCTGCGGATCCGCCCGAGGTGTCGGGACATCTCACTGCAGCAGCGGCCCCCGACCTGTCCGTCCTCCGTGAAGGCTTTTCTTCTCTTTCTCTCAGCAGTGTCTCTGGGTCGGACCTGCCTGTGTCAGAGTCAGGGGGCCGTGCAGGCTGTAATCAGGCTGGAAGGCCAGGACCAGACGCCCCCGATCCTGGTCCAGGGAGGCTCTGAGCAGCGGAGGCAGCTCCGCGGCTTCTGTTCCGGGCAGATGCGGTTCACCCTTTTCGAACTGACCCATAGACTTCATCAGAACCCCAACTGGCATTTTTGATAGAAGCTCGTGGATTGACCCTAAAACTGAGCTGGACGTGCTAGAACTCTGGAAGAGGAAAAGCTGCTGGTGATGCTCGGACACACACATTTCCACGGGGCTGCCCTCCTCCCGCCCCAGCCCCAGCCCAGCCTTGGAACATTCTGAATTATCCTTCGTCGGAGGAGGAAAGGGGAGAAAGTGGTCCCAGAGGCCCCAAACCTGGCATCTCCGAGAAGCCCCAGCATCCAGCCCCACTCTCCGCTTTTGCCCTCGGGGTTTGGTTACGCGTTGACAAAGACACTCAGAAAGTTGAACAAGACTCAGTTCTCATCTGTTGTTATGGTTACAAGGAGGGGAAATAATTTCCTGTGAGGTATCTTCTGATCGCTGCTGTCGGATGTAGGAGCAGATTAGGAGAGCACCATGGAGATGTCCCAGCCTGCCGGGGGCCACGCGACGTTCGTTTTGACCTCGTATGTGGGGTTACAGTCTGCCCCCTTCCAGGGAGATAGAATGGACCTCATTAACAGCCCTCAGAGGATCACTTTGCTGGTTTTATTGGGCCTGTCCTCGCCGAAACGCTGGATTACGACACCGAAAGAGGTGAAGGAGGCGGGTGTGTGTGTTTGGTGGGGGTGCTGAGTGTGTGGGGCCTGGAGGGGAGCCCGCCACCAGGCCCCGGGTAGTGGCCGGTGGTCTCCTTCCCACAGGGAGTCAGCCCGCTGGCACCGGGACCCCACACGACCTGGGGTGACTCCCACTTCCCCCTGACCTCTGACCCTGCTCCGAATGGCGAGGGGATGGGGTGGAGATGGACGATGTGAACGGCAAGACATCAGGGGTTTCTGGTCAGGGGCCTGGGGGCTGGCCCAGGAGGGTCTGCCACAGCCTGGGGTGCAGTGGGCTGGGGTATTCCATCGGCCCTTGGGATGCAAGTGGGGCACTGGTCAGAACTCCAAGGCGGCCTGGGCCTCGTGAGGGAAGAACCTCCCGCCTGCTCTTGGGGGTGGGGGTTGGCACAGAGAGCGCCCGGCCGGGGTGGGGCCAGGGCTGGGTGGGGGAGGGGCCTGCTCACCCGAGCCCTCAGCACACCCCACTCCTCTGGACTCCAGGACCCAGGGCATCTCCAGAGCCCACCGTCCTTATTCTGCCGGCACAGGGCAAGGCCTGCTTCTTCCTCCCGATGGGGTGAGGGGCACCAGAGGCGGGAGGGCTGGGGCCTGAGTACTAGCAGGGCGGCTGTGCCCCCACAGAGCGGACAGAGCCTTCAGGCTGCCCAGGGCGCAGTCGGGGCAGCCAGGGTGGGTGGCTGCAGCCCTCATGCCCCTCTCTCACATGGGCTCACCCTCCCCGTGTGAGCCGTTGTGGTCTCTGCGGGACCCCGCAGTCCCATCCGAAAGCCCCCTCCCCCACCCCTGGTAACCACACTCAGACAAGCGGAGGGTGACCACCTCCAGGGTCTCCTTCCCAGCAATGGTTTCCCCGCCTGCTTAGGCCATCACTGCTTTTTCATAAACTGAAGAAATCCCTGCAAACGCAGCTCATTCACCGCCCCTGCCCCAAGAAGCTTCCTTTTCTTTCTTTTTTTTCATCAACAAGGGATAGAGAGGAACATGTTTTCAGTGTCAAAAATCAGCGGGGGGGGCCTCTCGGAGAGTGTCTGGACTTACTCTCCTGCCTTAAACAGCCAGGAAACTGGACAGAAGGTGCGAAGAAACCGTTCACAGACACTGGACCGTGGGCAGCTCGGAACCGAGGGCCCCGATCAAGGGGACAGGGGAGTGAGCTGGCTGCCTCGCTGCCACCTGCCAGGTGTGGGTGGGGGCCACCCAGGGCCTGGAGGTCCTGATGACTTGAGGAGGCAGGGCTCAGAGTGCTGGGAGACCCAGGTGGCTGGGGTCTGCAGGACAGGAGACCTGGGAAGGAGGAGCGCAGAAAAAGAGCTGAGGAATCCTGCACCCAGATTCCCCCAGGGGCCTCTGCATGAAGGCCCAGAGTCCCATCTGTGGGGCGAAGCTCCCAGAGCAGCTGCGGAGAAGCAGCACAGACCAGGGCTCCAGGAAGTGATGTCTGAGCCGGCGGCCTGACCCTCCCTGGTTGGAGGGGGAGAACTTGCTGACCATCTCCCAGCCAGGGGAGAGAACTCGCTGATCATCTCTCAGCCAAAGCGGGGAGAGCTCGCTGACCCTCACCCAGCCAGGGGAGAGAACTCGCTGACCCTCCCCTCGCCGGAGGGGGAGAACTTGCTAACCATCTCCCAGCCAGGGGAGAGAACTTGCTGATCATCTCTCAGCCAGAGCGGGGAGAGCTCACTGACCCTCACCCAGCCAGGGGAGAGAACTCGCTGACCATTCCCCAGCCAGGGGAGAGAACTCGCTGACCATCCCTGGCCAGAGGGGGAGAACCCACTGACCACCTCCCAGCCAGGGGAGAGAACTCGCTGACCCTCCCCTCGCCGGAGGGGGAGAACTTGCTGAATACTAAACACATGGATGTTCATAGGATGGACCTCATGAGAGCCCCGCCTCCTCAGTGGGATGATAATCCTGGAGAAAGTCGGAGCCTACAGCTGTCCCCAGAAGCGTGAAAGTGAAAGTGTTAGTCTCTCGGTTCTCTGACTCTTTGCAGCCCCAAGGACTGAATGGACTGTAGCCCGCCAGGCTCCTCTGCCCATGGAATTCTCCAGGCAAGAGTACTGGAGTGGGTTGCCACTTCCTTCCCCAGGGGATCTTCCTGACACAGGGACTGAACCTGGGCCTCTGCACTGCAGGCAGATTTTTTACTGCTTGAGCGACCAGGGAAGTCCCAGAAGCGTCAAAACCAGCCCGCAAAGGACCAAACTTCAAAGCAACGTGACGGAATTCCATGCTCAGCACTGCGCAGCATCCAAGTAATAATGTTCAACAGCCAGTCCAAGAGCATGGGGAAGCGAAGGCCCAGGAAGCTGTGTCCCAGGAGCAGGAGAAAACTCAGTTCATGGAAACAGACCCGAAAAGGACAGGCAAGGATGTCAAAACACTTACTATAAATATGTCCATCTGCCTAAGGACTCAGAGGAAAACATGATCACAGTGAGGAGAAAAACGAGACCCAAAGGTCTCACGTGGAAATCATGACTAAGATGAAATTCAGCCCTGGAGTGACTGGTTCATGGGGTGGGATCAGACGCCACAGAGAGGCCAGCAGGTTCGGTCAGCGTTGAGAGCAGGAGCTGGGGAAGCGAGGCCAGCTCGCCTGCTCTTGTAAAGACAGTTTGGCGGACACGCAGGTGTCATCCACGACTGCTTCCGAGCTGCTCCATCGGACCCGAGTGGTTGTGACAGCAAGCGTGTGGCTGAAACACTATGCAGCCCATTACAGAAAGAGCCGGCTGACCCTAATTTCAAATATTTACCTTGTGGTCTCCATACACCATCAATTGTAGAACAAACCCGCTGTTTCTCAAAACCAATGCACGTGTTAATTTTAAGCCAATGGTTCAGAAGGGTTCCCAATCAGTAGAACACGAACTCTGAGGATGGGAATGTAACCTGGGTTACACTCAGGTCGGGGGGAGGCGGGAAGTGGGGAGAGTCCTGTGGGGCTAGCGGCCGCTCCCCCTCCCAGAGCTCCTCTGGGGCCCTGGCCCTCACCCTGGGCACTGAGCACCAGCACCCGTGACCTGCTGGCTCATGGGGCCTCTGTTTCCACCAGAACGTGAGCCTCACAGCAGGGTTGTCTCCCCCAGTCTGTGCCCTGAGGCCCCATCCCAGCCAGCTGCAGGAACGGGCGGGCTGCAGGAACTGGCCGGCTGCAGGGCCGGCTGTGGGCAGTGGAGTCTCACACCAACACCCGACCAGGAAAACGCGCCCTTTTTCTCAACATAGCGTGCTCCCCTCCTCTAGCCCCCTCTTCACTCGGTTTTTTAGCTGACATCTATAATTTGGAAAGCCATAAAAATGAATATAGATGAAATATTAGAGGGCGACAGTATGAAAAAAGCATGAACAAAGAGGCTCTCACTGCTTTAAACAGGTCTTAAAACTGCTTTCATGCATGTGCCCGCCTCAGCCTAGTGAAATTGATTCATTGACCAAATTGGCCGTTTAAAATTCAAAAGCCTGTGTTCCCTGAGCACGGCTCCCTCCTCTGTAGATTTATGGGGCCGCAGGGAGGCACCCGGGGTGTCTTTGGGTTCTTTTTTAAGGATGATCTATAGTGAGGCAACAGGCCCCTTTCTCCTGGGGAGCCTGCACTCGCCCCACATCGTGGACTGAAGCAGGCGGGGCCAGTGCTGGCTCTCGGGACCCCAGAGGGCACCTTCGCAGGTGCTGTCCCAGGACCCCCGTCTGCAGTCTGGCCTCCCTTCCCAGCTCGATACCGTCTGAGGAAACCCACCCCACCCAGAGGGAGATGAGAACTGGAGGTGAACCCACAGAAAGGAGCGAAGTGCAGAGGGAGGCCTGAGATCCTGGTCTGCGGGCAGCTGGTGGGACCTCAGGGAGACCGAGGGCACCCAGCCTCCACCTCCAAACTCACCTGGGCAGGAGCTCAGACAGCACTGGGCAGGCCCAGAGGCTGAGCCCGAGGCGACCCAGGCAGGTGTGGGCTTCCCTGCAGAAGAATTTTGGGACAATCAGCAATGCAAGGGTGGGGTCTGTTTTACACTCATCATTTCAAGGATGGTGAGGCTAATACATCAGGATATGACGGCCACTGAAGGACAGCTTATCACTCACAGGCCCCAAGAGGAGGCGTCCGGCCACGCCATGCAGGGCCTTGTGGAAGCGCCCGGGTCGGCTGGGAGGCAGAGGGCTTCCGTGGGGAGGAGGCTGAGGCTGGGAGCAAGGCCAGGACGGGCTGGTTTAGGTGGATTCATTGGGCTCTGGGGCAGGCCTGTCCCCGGGCACCTGGGGCTGGGATACGGCCCAGAGTGTGAGAGCCCCAGAGCAGGGCTGGGAGGTGGGCACTGGACGGGCTGGTCTGCATTTGAAGCTGTACTTACGGGAGCAGGGGGTGTGAGCCGTTCACTGTCTCTAGGAGTTGAGTGGCCCCTGCGTGGTCAGCAAGGCCCCAGGTGTCGAAGCATCAGAACACAGAAAATGCAAGATGTGGTTCACACAGGGTCTGGGAGCCCCAGGGGGTGGCTCTCTCACCCCTCACCGCTGGTGAGCGGCAACGGTGCCGTTCCTGGTCTGGGAGCCCCAGGGGGTGGGTCTCTCCCATCCAGGGGGTGGGCAACGGTGGCTGTCCCTGGACTGAGTTGCACTGCGGGGACTTCCATCCCTGAGGTCACCTGGGCTCCGGCCACTCTTCTACTAAGCCAGCTGTGCCTGCAGAGTGCTGCCTGAAAGCATGAAGGGGGGTGGGGTTGGGGGGCCGAGAGGGGACGCGGCCGAGGGCGCTGGGAGATGGGCACAGAGCCCACGTCCGTCCGAGAGCTCAGAGCAGGTGGGGCTGCTCCATCCCCCAGGGAAGCCTCCGGGAGGGAGGGTACGTGGCCGAGAAAACGGGGAGGAGACAAGTCTGCAGGTGTGTGGCCAGTCTGAGACCAGGAGGAGGCTCCGTCTGAGCCCTGGGTCAGGTTCTATCTGAGCCTGGGTCAGGCTCCGTCTGAGCCCTGGGTCAGGCTGCGTCTGAGCCTGGGTCAGGCTGCGTCTGAGCCTGGGATTCAGGCTCTGTCTGGACCCAGCACTGAGGCTCGGTCTAGGCCAGAACTCCGAGTTCAGTCTGAGACCAGGGCCTTCCCAACTGTGGGCAGGGCTCGGTGTCCGTCTCTGCACAGGACAGCTGATCTCAGCGCAGAAGGAACAGGTGGTCACTCCATTCGAGAAAGCTTCACCTCCGCCCTCACCTCCAGTGCGGCAGGAGGTGGGCCGGACCCAGTCAGACCCCTGACCGAGGCCTGAGCCCCCCGCACACTGGGATGCTTCTCCCTGCCCCACTCGGGGTGGAGCCGGGGCTCCCCGCAAACACTCAAGTCTCCACTTTAATTACTTCATCTTATTTTGTAACTTTAATTATATAATAAGTGACACTAAAAAACCATCGTTAAATTTTAAGCCTTTGTAATAACACCATTTTATTACATTTTGATGACTTTATAACTATGATTCTTTATTATTCGTTCTGTGTTATTTTATGATGGCACAGTGAGATTTTTAATATCTAATTATGGAACCCAGTGATCATTAACTACATCTGATACATAAGCTCGCTGCAACCTGGTCCCAGGAGCGCCCGTGTGAGCAGACATTGGAGGGCTGCCTTCTTTCTGGGCGGAGCGGTGGGCATCCTGCTGCTGGATCAGAGAGGACAGCATCGGGGTGCTGGGGGTCTCTATGCAGCCGGATGAATCTCACCTGAAAGGTTGCGGCCAGCCGGACACATCCTGGGCTCCCAGGTGGGGGTCCTGAGGTGGCCAGCCCCGAGCAGCCCGTTGCTCACAGGGCTGGCAGGCCCACTGGCCTCCAAACTGGTGGGAAGGGCGTCTCTGCACTTCAGGTCTGTACCCCAGGACATCCTTGTGAGCTCAGGGAGAACTGCACAGTCCCGGGGACTGCTCGTCTACCTGTGAAGGCGTTCACGGAAACAGAATCTCCGCCCAGAGAGGGGTAACTTGCCAAAGTCACCCTGAAATTCAGTGGCACCCCCAGGAAGAGAACCCAGGAGCCTCCCCACTTCTGCCCCCAAAGGACCGAGCAGCCAGGACTTAACTGGGCGATGACGGGGCGGGGTGGGAGACGGGTGGGGGCGGTCGGGGTGGCAGAGGAGCAAGAGGAGGCAGACGGGTGGTCTCACACGTGGAGCCTCTCCGGCGCCCTCTTCCGCAGACACAGACTCCGCCTGGGGACCCTGCAGAGGGGCCCTACATGAGGCTGTCCACCCCAGCAGTGAGCCCCTCCTGTAAGGCGGGTCTCGTGAACTGGGCTGAGAGCTCCTTGGAGGCAGACAGAAGGCCCTGGATCCCTAGAGAGAAGAATCCCAGACATGCTTGCTGCTGGGACCCGGAGGGTCGAGTCCAGCCCCTTTGCCCGCCTGTGAGGCCACCTCTGCCCCTCCTGCTCCATCTGTGCTCCTGCCCGGAGATTCTCCCCCCTCCCAGGCTTCCCTCTCTTGAGCTGTGGTCTCTTCAAATCCACACGGGGTGACGGGAAGGCCCAGGAGAGTCCCGGTCACCTCCCAACCCCAGACCTCCCGCCAGGGCCTGATTTCTCTGATCCCTTTGGGGGCTGGAATGGTGGATGTCCGGGCTTGGGCAAGTCCCCCCGGGAACCCTGCTCTGACAGGCTGCGCTGCATGGACGCCCATGGGTGGTGACGCCCAGCACACGCTGCTGCCTTAGCCGCAGAGGGCGGGGGTCTGAGGCAGATCTGGGGCTGGCCTGCTGCACCCGTAGGGGAGGACACACTCAGAATCTGGAGAGCATCTCCCTGGCCCGTTGCACCTGCAGGTGAGTCCAGGAAGGGAGCTGGACATGGGCCCTACATTCTGATCGATAGCAGGAAAGTGCTGCCTGCGTCCGTCTCCAGGGGAACAGGAGTGGGATGTTCTTTCTGTCTCCTCGCAGACAGCCTGCCCCGGGGCCTCTCGGGGAGCGATCTTCCCACACGCAGGACTCAGTGTTTCCAGTCCCAGGATTCAGCAGCTGTGCTCCGGCTCGGGTTGGATTTGACCTAGAAACGGCATCGTTGGCACGTCCCGCTTGGAGGAAGCTCAAGTGCCTGAGCCGGGAGCAGTCAGCGTCTCATCCCCACGGCTGCAGTGAGGCAGGAACCGCTGAGCCTCTGCCCTGCTGGGCTCGACTTTCTGCCACGGCAAGGTGAGACCCTGACTCCAGGGGAGCCCCCACCCCCGCCGCCCCGCCCGGACATCCCGGCGATTCATGCAGGACCGCTTCGAAATCTTTTCCCATTTGCCTAAAACTGAAAACAATCACGCCCCTAAGCAGGAGGTGTCTGCAGTGATTCCAGCTCACTTTAGGGGATTCTGCTCACTGGGCAGCACCCAGTGCCTGGGAAGGGCTCTGATTCCATGATAAGATGGCTCAGTGCTCAGCGCTCCATGCTCAGGTACTCAGGTAAGTCTGACTCTTTGTGACCCCCACGGACTGCAGCCCACTAGGCTCCTCTGTCCATGGAATTCTCTTGGCAAGAATACTGGAGTGGGGTGCCATTTTCTCCCCCAGGAGATCTTCCCAACCCAGGGATCGAAACTGTCTCTTGCATCTTCCTCATTAGCAGGCGGATTCTTTACCGCTAGAGCCACTGGGAAGCCCATGACGGAGGGGCTGCTGCTGCTGAGTCGCTTCAGTCAACTCTGTGCGGCCCCACAGACGGCAGCCCACCCGGCTCCTCCGTCCCTGGGATTCTCAGGCAAGAACACCGGAGTGGGTTGCCATTTCCTTCCCCAACGCATGAAAATGAAAAGTGAAAATGAAGTCACCCAGTCGTGTCCAACTCTTCGAGACCCCGTGGACTGCAGCCTACCGGGCTCCTCCGCCCATGGGACTTTCCAGGCAAGAGTACTGGAGTGGGGTGCCATTGCCTTCTCTGGATGGAGTAGGGAGGGGGGCACTTTCACAAAGAGTAGATGAAAAGTCCCTGGGGCAAGGTGGTGTTGCCCTGGGTTGGTCCAGGATCCCCAGGCTTGCCCCTGCCTGAGTGACCCAGCACAATCCTCCCACCCAAGGAGCAGGGTCCTGGCTGAGCTCCCGACATGCCCCGAGCCTGTACCCTGTGCTTCCTGGCCATGTGCAGGGCCCTGGGAATGGGGGCTCAGCCCCCACCCCGACCTTTCCAACACAGACGGCAGGACAGCTTTTACTTAACTTCACTGAGCCTCAGTTTCCTCATCTGTAAAATGGGGATTCCATGATTCCATGCTGCCTAGAATGTTCTGTTTTCAGCTGTAGCATTCAGCAGCTTTTGGTAGTGAGTCTATAGGGCAGCGCGTCTACAGGGCAGCACGTCTACCGGGCAGCGCGTCTGCAGGGCAGCGTGTCTACAGGGCAGCGCGTCTGCAGGGCAGCGTGTCTACAGGGCAGTGCGTCTGCAGGGCAGCGTGTCTACAGGGCAGCGCGTCTACTGGGCAGCGCGTCTGCAGGGCAGCGCGTCTACAGGGCAGCACGTCTACCGGGCAGTGCGTCTGCAGGGCAGCGTGTCTACAGGGCAGCGCGTCTACCGGGCAGCGTGTCTGCAGGGCAGCGCATCTACTGGGCAGCGCGTCTGCAGGGCAGCGCGTCTACCGGGCAGCGCGTCTGCAGGGCAGCGTGTCTACAGAGCACTGAGTCTATAGGGAAGTGCGTCTGCAGGGCAGCGCGTCTATAGAAGTGCAATTAAACCACTCTTTTTGCTGTTGTTAGTTACTCAGTCATGTCCATCTCTTTGCGATCCCATGGATTGTAGCCCACCAGGCTCCTCTGTCTATGGAATTCTCCAGACAGGAATACTGGAGGGGGTAGTCATTCCCTTCTCCAAGGGACCTTCCTGATCCAGGGACTAACCCCAAGTCTCCCACACTGCAGGCAGATTCTTTACGGTCTGAGCCACCAGGGAAGCCCCAATTAATGGTAATTAAACCAAGGTCATAATCTAATTTTAGAGCATTTCCGTCAGCCTGCCCTCTCAAGAAGCCTCGCACTGTTAGGAATAGCTCCATCACCCTGTCCGGTTTCTAGTGGCCGCTGATGTCCCCCTGTCTCTGCAGATTTGCTCGTTTCCACACTTCGTGTAAAGGGAGTTACTGTGAGCCTTGCTGACTGGCTGCCTTCACAAAGCACTGCACTTTCATCCATGTTCTGGGCTGTATCAGCACTTCATTCCCTTTATCAAAATGACATTCTATCATAAGGACATATCACACTTTGTTTACCTGTTCCTGTGGATGGACATTTGGACTATTCCGTCTTCCAGCTGTTGTGAATGATGCTGCTGTGAACACGCGTGTATCAGTTTTTGTGCAAACGTATGGCTTCATTCTCCACCGGGTTTCCATAGGGTTATGGTTTTCGATGCCAAGGAGTGGAATTGCAGGGTCATGGGTCACCCCTCGTGTAATTTTGAGAAATGGCCAGACTCTTTTCCACATCAGAGGCACCACTCCACGTTCCCACCCACAGTGGGTGAGGGTTCTAATTTCGCCACATCCCCACCAGCGCTGGTGGTCTTCTGGTTGGGCTTTTTGACCATGGCCGTCCTGGTGGGCGTGAGGTTGTGCCTCGCTGTGGCTCTGACTTGCGTTTCCCTGTGACTAATGCTGGGGAGCATCTTTCCACGGGCTGCCGGCCATCTGACATCTTCCTTGGAGAAACGTCTGTTGCAGCCCTTCACCCGCTGTTTGCTTGGTTGCTTCTCTTTTCCCTGTTGACTGTCACCCAGGAGTTTGTGAGACGGCGTGAGAGGAGGTGCCACTTGCACTGTCCCCTGAGTCCAGCTCTTCTCCAGCCTTCCAAGGTTTGTTTTCTCTGCAGAAAAGGTGGGGCTGGGACGTCAGGGTGGCCCACGGCTCCTCGTTCATCTGACAGCTGCCCCCGCCCCAGGCGCTCACAGAGGCAGACAGCACCAACCTGTGGACGCCGTCCAGCGCTGGGGAGCCGGTGGGGGTCGACAGGCTGATTCTCGCTGAAATTGCTTCCGGGTGTGCCTGTGTGGGGCCTTCTGGCAGCCCGGGCCCTCCGGGTCCTCTCGTTCAGGTTCACTAGTAAAGGAAGTTGCCCCCCAGCTCCTGATGGCCAGCAGCTCTTTTTGCAACAGGAGGCATGGGCCTGATGCCAGGGTGGGGGGCTGGAGGATCTCCCCTGGGTGCTGTCCCCAGGGCTGCGGGGGGACAGCTGACCCTCATCCTGCCCTGGGGGCCTGAGTCCAGGCGAGCAGGTGGCCTTTGTGTTCCTGGAGCCGGGTGGGTGTACAGGAAGAATGGGGTCTAGGAGGCCCAGGGAGGTGAAGGCCCGAGAGACCCCTGGGGGTGAGGAGCACTCTCAGCAGCCCCTCTTCTGCCAAGACTCTGGGGAGGCCCACCCCTGAGCCCGCACCAGGGAGCCCCGGCCGCCGGGCCCTAGGGTCCCCTAGGGTGGGGGCGGAGACCCCTGCCCAGCGCCGCACGGTCAGGGAGGGAGCCTCTGGCACCAACGGTCCTCTTGCCCAAAGCCCCGACTCGCAGCTGAGGCTGCTGCTCGTGCCCCTGCTGCGCCGGGCCTGGTGCTGCGGTCCTGCTGGATGGGCATCACACGGGAGGAAGCCGGGCCCAGAGAGGCTGAGTGCCCTGCCTGCAGTCACACAGCTGGAGTCCAGAACTGGAGCCCTGTGCCCTGGCCTGAGGGCTGACCTCTGACCCAGGAGGAAGCACTCCAGGGTGGGAGTGAGGGGGTCCAGGAATTGTAAGGCCCCTTCCCCCTCCCCAGACAAAACAAGATGCTTGTCTGGAGGTGTGTCCACACTTCCACCCTCCGTGGTTCTTGGGTCTGGTTCACTCACGTGTCCTTCCTGCCTCCCCGTTTTCATGCTGGAAGAGGATGAGGAGGGTCTCAGCTCCCAGGAACCGGCAGCTCAGATGGCCACTGGCCCGGCCACAGAGGCACAGCCCAGCTGCCGGCTGGCCTGGATGGAAATGCGGCTGGCGGGGGAGGAATCCTGCAGGTCCCAGGGCCTGCCTTGGCCTGCCCCAGGGTGCTGGGAGCAGGCATGGGACTCACGTTCTGGGGGCTCCAGGGATGTGATGAGTGACCTCTGGCTGCAAGGACTCCCGCTGGGCTGGCGCTTCCCAGAAAGCAGTGCTGCGGGCAGTGGGGCGGGGACACAGCGGGCATGTGGTTGGTGTGTAAAGCCTGCATCACACTTGTGTGAGCAGGACCAAGGCACTGGCCGGAGGCTTTGCCCGCGGACCTGCCGACAAACCCCTCTTGCCGGGGGCTGGAGTCCAGCGTGGGGGGTGTGGGCCCCAGGCCCCCGGCTTCCGGGGCTGCCCTTCACCCCAGGATGGTGCGTCAGGAAAGCCCTCGGCGGGGCCTCCGGGGCTGTGGAAGACGGTTCTCAGGCTGGAAGGGGCTGAGGGCTGAGCCACCTAACTGCCCTTTTCTTCGTTTGGGGCCGTCTTTGTCCCTCTTTCTCTCCCGTCATCTGCACCCCTCCTTCCCCTGTGGTTGGCAGGATTCTTGGGGGCCCCTATGGCCTGGTGGGCATATCCTGGGGGCCCCGGGGAGAGAGGAGACCTCACTGCCGGGAGTGGGCGCCTGTGTCCGCAGGGAGATCGTCCTGGGGTGAGGGGAGGGGGTGACCTCTTCAGAGGGAGCTTCCTGGAAGGTGAGGAAGCAGACACAGCTGGGAAGAAAGGAAACCAGCAGCCTTGTGTGAGCTGCCAGCCGGCGCCCCCGGGAGTGGGGTGCAGTCCCCAGACAAAGGGCAGAAGGAAGATGAAGACGGCCGTCCCCAGCCTTGCCCAGCGAGCTGGCAGGGTGGCCGAGCTCCAGGAAGAGGTGCAGCTGGCCGACCGCGGGACTGGGCTGTCAGCTCCTGCGCAGACGAGCAGCTGGCTCACGGCTGGCTCCCACCCCGAGGAAACTGTGCGATCGTTTGTCTGACATATTTGTGTCTAAGCCGCCAGGTGATTTGTTTCGGAGCTTAGGGAACCGGTGCGCTCTGCCAGCCGGAGAGCTGGCGGGGGGGCGGGAGCTCACAGAAGCTTCCCCTGGGGCGTCTCCCCATCTGGGCCACACCGGGGCAGGCCCGGCCCAGGGAAGGCTGCTGCAGAGCCAGGCCCACCCAGGCTGGGGGCGGGACTCGACTGGAGACTCATGGGGAGGGGAGGGCTAGGCCCCCGACTCAGCCACCCCAGCTCCTCCTTCCTGCCCAGCCCGCTGGGCACAGAGGGGCAGAGCTGCCCATGGGCACAAATTGCCCATACCAGCGCAGCCTGCCCAGCCCGGCGGGTTGGGGGGAACCAGGATCCCCACTAGGGGTGAGTGCACCCGGCCAGGTGGGCCCCCANCTGGCCGGAGGCTTTGCCCGCGGACCTGCCGACAAACCCCTCTTGCCGGGGGCTGGAGTCCAGCGTGGGGGGTGTGGGCCCCAGGCCCCCGGCTTCCGGGGCTGCCCTTCACCCCAGGATGGTGCGTCAGGAAAGCCCTCGGCGGGGCCTCCGGGGCTGTGGAAGACGGTTCTCAGGCTGGAAGGGGCTGAGGGCTGAGCCACCTAACTGCCCTTTTCTTCGTTTGGGGCCGTCTTTGTCCCTCTTTCTCTCCCGTCATCTGCACCCCTCCTTCCCCTGTGGTTGGCAGGATTCTTGGGGGCCCCTATGGCCTGGTGGGCATATCCTGGGGGCCCCGGGGAGAGAGGAGACCTCACTGCCGGGAGTGGGCGCCTGTGTCCGCAGGGAGATCGTCCTGGGGTGAGGGGAGGGGGTGACCTCTTCAGAGGGAGCTTCCTGGAAGGTGAGGAAGCAGACACAGCTGGGAAGAAAGGAAACCAGCAGCCTTGTGTGAGCTGCCAGCCGGCGCCCCCGGGAGTGGGGTGCAGTCCCCAGACAAAGGGCAGAAGGAAGATGAAGACGGCCGTCCCCAGCCTTGCCCAGCGAGCTGGCAGGGTGGCCGAGCTCCAGGAAGAGGTGCAGCTGGCCGACCGCGGGACTGGGCTGTCAGCTCCTGCGCAGACGAGCAGCTGGCTCACGGCTGGCTCCCACCCCGAGGAAACTGTGCGATCGTTTGTCTAACATATTTGTGTCTAAGCCGCCAGGTGATTTGTTTCGGAGCTTAGGGAACCGGTGCGCTCTGCCAGCCGGAGAGCTGGCGGGGGGGCGGGAGCTCACAGAAGCTTCCCCTGGGGCGTCTCCCCATCTGGGCCACACCGGGGCAGGCCCGGCCCAGGGAAGGCTGCTGCAGAGCCAGGCCCACCCAGGCTGGGGGCGGGACTCGACTGGAGACTCATGGGGAGGGGAGGGCTAGGCCCCCGACTCAGCCACCCCAGCTCCTCCTTCCTGCCCAGCCCGCTGGGCACAGAGGGGCAGAGCTGCCCATGGGCACAAATTGCCCATACCAGCGCAGCCTGCCCAGCCCGGCGGGTTGGGGGGAACCAGGATCCCCACTAGGGGTGAGTGCACCCGGCCAGGTGGGCCCCCAGAGGCTCCTGGTGACCCCTAAGAGGCCACCTAGCCTCCTGCCCTGCCGCTGCCACGTGTTATGGATAAGAGAGTGCGTAAGACAGCAACAAGTAACGTAAACAAGTGCGGCCGAGTCAGAGAAAGGCTCTGCGCTGCAAAAAGAGACAATCAACAGATGGGAAAGGCAGCCAATCAGATGGGGGAAAACACTTGCAAACCGTGCATCTGATAAGAGGCTCACTTCCAAAATGTGAGGCTCCTACAACGCAGCAGCGAGAAAGCACAAGCGTCCAACTGAGAATCAGGCAGAGGAGGGGAACAGACATGTTTTTCCAAGAAAGACCCACAAATGGCCAGCAGGTGCATGGAAATGCTCTCATCGCTAATCACCAGGGAAATGCAAGTGAAACCACAGTGAGACATCACTCCACCCCACACCTCTTAGAGTGGCTATTATCCAAAAACAAAAGAGAATGAGAGTTGGTGAGGGGTGTAGAGGAAAGGGAACCCTGCGTACTGTTGGTGGGAATGTAAGCTGGTGCAGCCACTGTGGAAAACAGGATGGAGGCCACTGAAAAAAATGAAAAATAGAGTCACCAGGTCATCCAGCAAGCCCACCTCTGAGTGTATGTTTGTTTTTTTATACAGGTCTCTTGAAGTTTAATAATTTTTCAAAATAATGCAAGAGCATCAGTCAAGAGAACGTATTTTATAAAAGACATAATTTGGCTTAATTTACTATAATTGGTTCCCAAGTGTTTTTTAATTAATCTATTTTACTTGGAGGCTAGTCACTGCAATATTGTAGTGGTTTTTGTTATACATCGACATGAATCAGCCACGGGTGTACATGTGTTCCCCATCCTGAACCCTCCTCCCACGTCCCTCCCCCAAGTGTACATTTGAAGGAGATAAAGTCACAATCTGGAAGAGATGCCTACACCCCTATGTTCGAAGCAGCACCATTAACATCAGCCAGGAAGGAAAGCAACCCAAGTGCCCTCTGATGACGATAAAGAAGATGTGCGATGTACATGCATGGAATACGATTCAACCACGAAAGGAGGAAAGCCTGCCGTTTGCAACAACAGGGATGAACCTCGAGGGTATATCACGCTAAGGGAGAGAAGCCAGACAGAGAAAGACAAACGCTCGGAGTCTCACCTCTGTGTGGACTCTAAGAAGGTGCAGCAAGGTGACTCTAGTTAACAAGGATGTGTTCTTTTAAAGTTTGTCTTTGATTTTTGGCCGTGGCGGGTCTTCGCTCCTGTGAGCAGGCTTTGCTCCAGCTGCGGGCCGTGGCCTTCTCGCGGCGCCTTCTCTTGCCGTGGAGCCGGGCTCCAGGCGTTCGGGCTCCCGCAGTGGTGGCACACAAGCTCAGCAGCCGTGGCTTCGCTGCCCTGTGGCGTGTGGAACCTTCCCGGATCAGGGATCAAATCTGTGTCCCCTGCACTGCAAGGCAGATTCTTGACCACTGAACCACCAGGGAAGCCTGGTGATATTGTATTTTATATAAACTTGCAGCCGTGAAAGGGAAACCCTAATTTTTTCCTCAACAACCTCAAAACGGTAATTATGTGAAATGATGGATGTGTTAACTGGTCTTATTGTGATAAAGATTTTGCAATACATAATGTGTGTTAAGTCGCTTCCGTCATGTCCAACTCTTTGTGACCCTATGAACTGTTTTTCACCAGGCTTCTCTGTCCATGGGATTTTCCAGGCAAGAATACTGGAGCGGGGTGCTGCACCCTCCTCCAGGGGGTCTTCCCAACCCAGGGATCACGTCTGCACGTCTTGTATCTTCTGCATTGGCAGACAGGTTCTTTACCAGTAGCACCATCTGGGAAGCCTCAGCAATACCTACATGTGTATCAAATCACCCATTCTTCATTTTAAAATTTTATATGCTGTATGTCAATCAAGCTGAGAAAAAAAGGAAGGAAGGAAAGTCTTCCAGGTGGCCTGGCCAGGCCCTCAGGCTCTTTAATAAAGGAGGTCCACATAGACCTCACCTTTCTCATTTGTGAGGCTGCCTCTCTGTTGGTTTCCCTTGTTTTCAGCTTCAGAGTTACTCTTGCTGCCTCTGTGGACAATGTCATGAGTGGAAGCATCTTTGCTCTTATATCTTAATACCCAAGTATTTTCAGCTCTGGTGAAGCCAGCCCAAGGGCTGTGTTATGGGCTGAATCTTGTCCCCCAAATTCATATGCTAGAGTCCTAACCCCCAGGACAGTGCAGAACAGGACTACATCTGGAGATGGGGTCTTTAAATAGACAAAGTTTGATCACTTCTGTATACAAAGGTCTGTAGACTCAAAGCTACAGTTTTTCCAGCAGTCAGGTATGGATGTGGGAGTTGGACCATAAAGAAGGCTGAACGCTGAAGAAGTGATGCTTTTGAACTGTGGTGCTAGAGAAGCCTCTTGAGAATCCCTTGGACTGCAAGGAGATCAAACCAGTCAATCCTAAAGGAAACTGACTCTGAATATTCACTGGAATGACTGATGCTGAGGCTGAAGCTTCAATACTTTGCCACCTGATGTGAAGAGCCGACTCATTGGAAAAGATCCTGATGCCGGGCAAGACTGAAGGCAGGAGGAGGGTGAGTATCAGAAGGCTGGATGGCATCACTGACTCAATGGACATGAATTTGAGCAAGCTCTGGGAGATGGTGAAGGGCAAGGGGGCCTGTTGTGCTGTGATTCGTGGGCTTGCAGCAACAAGCAGACGTTAAGGTGGGCCCTGGTCCAGCACCGCCGGTGTCTCTAACAGGGGCTCAGGACACAGACACGGGCAGGTGGGCGTCCGTGGGAGGGTCTGGGAGAGGGCGGCCGTCTGCAAGCCCAGGAGAGGGGCCTCAGGGGAGACCAGTGCTACCAACACCCACGCTGGACTCCCGTCGCCAGGAAGGGAGACAATAAACGCCGGCTGTTCAAGCGCCTGTGATGCTTTTGATGGCCGTTCCAGCAGACCAGTACTGACTGAGACGGGGTAAAAGGGAACCCGCTGGTGGTTCTTTTTGCTGATCTGCTGCAGATATGGGGACTGCTTCCAGGGCCCGAGAGTGGCTCCTGTCTAACGCTCAGAAGTGAAGGGTCCGAGGAGGCACACGTGCTGGCAAAGCAAGAGACCTTCTTGGGGAGGGGCGCCGGCCGGAGGGTAAGGGAGCCCAGGAGGGCTGCTCCCGCGTGGCTCACGCCTCGGGTTTCACGGTGATGGGATTTGTCTCCAGGTCGTCTCTGGCCAATCATTCTGACTCAGGGCCCTTCGCGGTGGGGGGTGTGTCGCTCAGCCACGATGGATCTGGCGAGGGGGATTCTGGGAGGTGAGGCCGAACGTGTGCCCTGGCGTCTCATCCCTCCTTTCGACCTTTCCCGAGTTCTTCCAGTTGGTGGCGGCTTGCTGGTTCCCAGGTCCCTCCCAGAGCCTCCTGATCCTAGCCACTCATGCGAGGGGCCAGGGCAGGCAGTTTCAGTCAGCGTTTCCCTAACAACGTCCCTAGAGGACTTTCCACACGTGCTCTCAGCTGTCCTGCTGCCTCCCGAGACTCCAGAGGCCCGCTCTTTGCTTAGCAAATGGGTAGCTCGGGTTCTGATAGTTTCTTTTTTTTTTTTGAGTGAAGGAGTGCGTTGGATATATATTTTTTTAATTTTTATTTTAACTTTATTTTACTTTACAGTACTGTATTGGTTTTGCCATACATTGACATGAATCTGCCACGGGTGTACATGCGTTCCCAGACATGAACCCCCTCCCACCTCCCTCCCCGTAACACCTCTCTGATAGTTTTAAGTGATCGATCACTGATACTTTAATTTACATTGCCCTGACTATTAGTGATTTTGAGCACTCTTTATATGCCTTTTCCCATTCGAATTTACTCTTTGGTGAATTCACACTCTTGGCCCATTTTTTAATTGGATTATTTATTTTTCTCCTATCAATTCGTATAAGCACTCCACAGCTCATAGATGGTAGCTTCAGATCGTCATTCTCATTACAGAGAGATTTTTGTTTCTCCAAACTCATCGTTCGTCTGTTGACTTTGTCTAGGCGTCGACATGTAGATGTGCTTTACACGGCTGTACAGCCCCGCGTGTTTGTAATTGCTTGAGTTTTCAGTGTTGTCTAGTAAGGACTCTTTACTCCGACACTGCACATGGTCTCCCAGATTTTCCTGTGGTGCTTTTATTTCATTTCACTTCATTTTGCATTTGAGTCCTTAATCTGCTTAGAATTTTCTCTGGATTAAGAGGTGGGAGTGGCTGTGCGTTCAGGATCCTCCGGGAGGCAGCGAGCTGCTCCGGCTCCATTTATGGAACGCTGCTTCCTTCTACTCTGAAACAAGCTTCTCGATCGAGCCGAGGCGTTTCCCGGTTGTGCTGTGTGCCTTCGGGACTTGGATTTGCCTTTATCCTCTGAGTTTGTTTCTGTGTGTGGCGTGAGAGAGTAGTCCAGCTGGACTCTTTGCATGTAGCAGTCCAGTTTTTCCAACACTATTTATTGAAGATACTGCCTTTTCCTTATCGCATGTTCTTCCCTTCCTTGTTGCAGATTACTTGCTCTTATAGTGCAAGTCAGTTGCGTCTGACTCTGCGACGGTAGCCTGCCAATCCCCTCTGTTCATGGACTTCTCCAGGCCAGCAAACTGGAGCGGGCAGCCATTGCCTTCTCCAGGGGATCTTCCCAGGTCTCCACACTGCAGGGGGGTTTACTTCTGGGCTCTCTATTCAGTTCTGTTGACCTGTGTGTCTGTTTTTATGTCAGTTGCTGCTGTTCAGTCGCTTAGTTGTGTCCAGCTTTTTGTGACGCCATGGGCTGCTGCACGCCAGGCCTCTCTGTCCTTCACCTGCACTTTGCTCAGATTCAAGTCCACTGAGTCGGTGATGCCATCCAGCCGTCTCCTCCTCTGTCACCCCTTCTCCTCCTGCCCTCAATCTTTTCCAGCATCAGGGTCTTTCCCAGTAAGTCAGCTCTTCCAATCAGGTGGCCAAAGTATTAGAGCTTCAGCTTCAGCATCAGTCCTTCCAAAGAATATTCAGAGTTGATTTCCTTTAGGATTGACTGGTTTGATCTCCTTGCAGTCCAAGGGACTCTCAAGAGTCTTCTCCAACACCATAGTTCAAAAGCATCGATTCTGCGGTACGTAGCCTCCTTTGTGGTCCAATTCTCACATCCATACATGACTACTGGAAAAACCATAGCTTTGATTGTATGGACCTTTGTCAGCAAAGTGATGTCTCTGCTTTTTAATATGCTGTCTAGGCTTTTCATAGCTTTTCTTCCAAGGACCAAGCGTCATATCATGGCTACAGTCAGCATCCACAGTGATTTTGGAGCCCAAGAAAATAAAGTCTGTCACTGTCTCTACTTTTTCCCCATCTATTTGCCATGAAGTCATGGTGCCAGAAGTCATGACCTTAGTTTTCTGAATGTTGAGGCTTTTTTAATAAAGTGTTTATTCATTTAGCTGCGTCCGGTCTTGGTTGCTGCCTGGGGGGTCTTCAGCTGTGTCTTGCAGACTCTTAGATGCTGCATGCGGGATCTAGTTCCCTGACCGGGGATTGAACCAGGGCCCCTGGACTGGGAGCTCGGAGTCTTAGCCACTGGATCGCCAGGCCAGTCCCCTGAGCGCGGAGTCTGAGCCATTCCCCACTCTCCTCTTCTCCTTCTTCACCAGGCTGTTTACGTGCGCTGTGTGCTCAGTAGCTCAGTCGTGTCTGACTCTGCGGCCCCGTGGACTGTTGCGCGCCAGGCTCCTCTGTCCCTGGGATATCCTCAGGCACAAATACTGGAGTGGGCTGCCACTTCCTCCTCCAGGGGGTCTTCCCACCCCAGGGATCACAGCTGGACCTCCTGCATGGCAAGCAGACTCTTTCCTGACTGAGTCAGGTTCCTCTTTACTTTGTGCCTTAAGGGCAGTAACATCTGGGAATCTGAGGTGTGACATTTCTCCTGGCGATATTGATTCCAGCTTGCGCTTCATCCAGCCTGGCGTTTTGCATGCTGTACCCTGCATAGAAGTTAAGTAAGCGGGGTGACAATGTACAGCCTTGTCGAACTCCTTTCCCAATGTTGAACCTGACACTTGTTCCGTGTCCGGCCAACATTAGCAGTGTAAATCACGTTGGTAGCGTGTCACCCTTAGTATGACGTGATGAGGATGGCTCTTTGCCTTTCCCAGACCCAGAGCCCCAGTCTAATCATGAGAAAAACACCAGACAAATTTCACCTGATGGCCATTCTTTAAGACACCTCTACCTTTTCTCATGTTTGGGCTCCTAAATTTATTTTCAAAATTCTTTATCTGTTTTATCATAATTTCTTTTTCCCTATATGTTTGCTCTTTTCTCATTTTTTTTAATGATGAGAAAACCAATCATATATTTATTAGTTTGATCTTGAAGAAGTGAAGTGAAGTGAATTCGCTAAGTCGCGTCCAACTCTTTGCAACCCCATGGATACCAGGCTTCTCCATTCATGGGATTTTCTAGCCGAGAGTACTGGAGTGGGTTGCCATTTCCTTCCCCAGGGAACTTCCTGACCCAGGGATCGAACCCAGGTCTCCCACATTGTAGACAGACGCTTTACCGTCGTGAGCCACTAGGGAAGTCTGATCTTACTATTAAACAATATCAGCATTTGGGTGTATGACTTTCTGGACATTATTTATGCATATAGTTTTCATTTGTTTTCACTTTTAATAATATTGCTATGGCAATAGAAACGATTAAATAACATGAATTTCATTTCTGCTTAGCAAATTGATTCTTTTCCCTTGCTAGTGTTCTTTAATTGGGTTAGTTAATGAAAGAGTAGTATTTAATTAATTTTTATAATGGATTTTTATTGTCCTGGATAGGCATCTAGAGGGTTTTCAACACACTGTTTAGGTGCCACCGTGATGACCATTCTTGAAGCAGTTTTATGCTCCAGGGTGCTCGGATCACCGCAGCAGCTGGCCCCCTGCGCTGTTCCTGGGAGGAGAGCCTGGGACCCGTGAGCAGTGAAGAATCGCCCTAGGCTTGTCTCAGGAAGTCGGCGGGGACTGCTTCCTGTTCTCGCCAGCAACTCAGTCATGCCAGCGACTCCCAGGGCCCCCAGCCCCCATCAGGAGCTCAGACCCTCATCCGTTCCGTCAGGGGGTCCTCACCTGGCCTCTCCTGGTCTCATGGGGGGTCTCACACTCGGACCCTCATCCGTTACATCAGGGGTCCTCACCTGGCCTCTCCTGGTCTCACCGGGGGTCTCACACTCAGACCCTCATCCGTTACATCAGGGGTCCTCACCTGGCCTCTCCTGGTCTTATGGGGGGTCTCACACTCGGACCCTTATCCGTTACATCAGGGGGTCCTCACCTGGCCTCTCCTGGTCTCATGGGGGGTCTCACACTCGGACCCTCATCCGTTCCATCAGGGGTCCTCACCTGGCCTCTCCTGGTCTCATGGGGGGGTCTCACACTTGGACCCTCATCCGTTCTGTCGGGGGGTCCTCACCTGGCCTCTCCTGGTCTCATGGGAGGTCTCACACTTGGACCCTCATCCATTCCATCAGGAGTCCTCACCTGGCCTCTCCTGGTCTTATGGGGGGGTCTCACACTCGGACCCTTATCCGTTACATCAGGGGGTCCTCACCTGGCCTCTCCTGGTCTCACTGGGGGTCTCACACTCAGACCCTCATCCATTACATCAGGTCCTCACCTGGCCTCTCCTGGTCTCATGGGAGGTCTCACACTTGGACCCTCATCCATTCCATCAGGGGTCTTCACCTGGCCTCTCCTGGTCTCACCGGGGGTCTCACACTCGGACCCTCATCCGTTCCATCAGGGGTCCTCACCTGGCCTCTCCTGGTCTCATGGGGGGGTCTCACACTTGGACCCTCATCCGTTCTGTCGGGGGGTCCTCACCTGGCCTCTCCTGGTCTCACCGGGGGTCTCACACTTGGACCCTCATCCATTCTGTCGGGGGGTCCTCACTGCTCTCCCTTCCCCGGTCTCACTGGGGGTCTCACCTCCTGGCTCGTGATGCTGCCCGCGGCCCTGCACCAAAGCGGACGTGATGAGGAGGGTCCACTGTAGACCCTGTTGGTCTGCCAGGAAGCAGAACGCCCAGGCGAGGCAGCTACTGCCTCCTACAAGGGTCGGGAGGCCGCGTGGCTGGCCAGACGGCCGGTGGGGGTCCGTGGCTCCCTCGTCCACTGGTCTCCCTGGCCCCCAGCATCTGGCACCTACAGGCAGTGGGCAGGTATGCATGCGCTTCAGCCTTCAACCCCCAAAGGCAGCACAGTGTGACCCCCTCGAGGGGGCAGTGCCGATGACCCGCGGGCTGTGCCCTGTGCCAGCCACACCCGGGCTCGGGGCTGCCCGACAGTATCACTCTGAAGGCTGCCATCACTGTACCCAGTCAGAGCCTCCTCAGAGCCGGTCATCCTTACACAAACCTCCCAGAGCCTCCGCTGTCCTCCGGCTGGAGCCAGGGTGAGCCCTGGGCAGTCAGGCCTCCCGAAGTGTCCTCCTGGGGCCACTCATGCCAATAAAACGAGATGGAGTTTAATTCCAGGAGTTGCACGCTCACACTCCAGAGTCCATACTCTTCCTGACCTCTGCTCATAATTTTTATGCCCTGTCTCCCGGGCCACTGACTTGGGTCTAAACGACGACCACGCCATCCTTCAGTCTGGCTCCTGAAAGGCTGCTTGTTAACTCCAGCAACACGCCTGCACTGGCCTTGAAGCTACTTCTGTGTCTTTCAGTTCAGTTCAGCTCAGCCGCTCAGTCGTGTCCGGGGTCGCGGCACGCCAGGACTCCCTGTCTGTGTCTTTACTGCCATCGTTCGCTCTCCTTCCCCCGTCTCCTCCATCAGCAACGTGGACTCTTTGGCTCTGCCTGGACTTTCGCTTCTGGTGGTCGCCCTTCCCCGCCCTCCTTGTTTGGGCTGTTTTCTTTCTCGGCTCCCTGGGGCTCAGAGCGATGACTGTGCTCCCTGCACATAGCGCTTCGGCAGGTGCTGGACTCTGTTGGGGCTGATGACGCAGAAAGAGGCGCACGGCCAGCCCCATGTGTCTCCTAAGCTGCCGACCCCGCTTTCCGTCTTTCCTGCCATCTCAGGGCCACCTGGGAGCCGGCATCCGTTTTAGGGGGGGTGGGCAGATCGATCTGAGAGCGGAGCAGACCAACCTATGCCTCCAGAATCTTCTTCCCACTGTTTGTCCTGGAAAAAATCACATCGGACACCCCAACTCTATGCCCCTAAAAGAGAGAAAGAGACCAGGTTGCCCCCACAGGGACCAAGGCCAAAGCTACTTCTTCTCTGCAACTATCCAAGGGAAAGCATGTCCCCGAGTCCACCAAGGATGACGTGTTCTAAACATCAGTCAGCTAATGGTTTGCGAGCCACAAATTCTGCAACAAAGTGACATAAAGGGACGGCGTTTCTCTCCCACTGCAGTGAGCTGTCAGGGACCACTGGAGCAGAGTAACGGGAAAGGCTCAGAGAGGAATCTAGGGGCACTTGGAGCCGCGTCCCGGAACATGGTCCGCACCCTCGATGGCGCGTCCACGGCGTCAGGAAGAGATGTGTGGTGGCTCAGGGAACCGCCCGTTAATCACAGCACGGTCAGGGTTGAAAAGAACCGACTGATTGCCTGGCTCCTCCCTCCCTCCCTCCGTCAGCTCCCCCTTGGCCTGTAAGCCAGTCAGACGTCCCTGTGTGGACTCACGCTCACGACTCCCAGGTCTGTCCCATGAGCTGTGGGCCCGTGGATGCCTCCGACCACCTCTCCACTGTGCCCCCAGGCGCCCCAGGCCACAGGTGAATTCAGCTCACCTCCTCCACCCTGGACCTCACCTCTCCCTTTGTGGGGAGGCCCTGAGCGGAAAGAGCTTCGCGGTGGGAGGTCCCAGAAGCCTGGTTGCACCCCAGCCTGTTGTGTCTTGTTGTCTGGGGAACGTGAGCCCATCAGGGGCTGCGGGGTGGATGCGTCCTCCCAGAGATGGGTGGATGCTGGCAGTGCCGAGGAGGGATGCCCTGAGGCCCTGGGGCAGGTGGAAGAGGGGCAGTCAGAGAACACGGAGGGCAGTCACTGAGGGCCTGGGGCTCCTGGGCTCTGAGCCCGGCAGTAACACGGCTGCTGCTCTGGTGGAAGACGCATTTCCACCAACCGTTTGCTCCGGACAGAACATCTGCCTCCTCGCTGGACCAGGCACTGTCTTTTCAGTATAGGAGCATCTTCAGTGATAAATCCCTGCATAAAGGCTCCCTTCTCCTCCGAGAGTTTGTCCAGTGAGCGTCCTGGGTGCGGGCAGGGCAGGGATAACCAGAGTCACAGGGTCTGGGGGGGCTGCCAGTGGGCTCCAGAGGGTGGGTGCACGGCCGTCCTGACCTGTCACATAGCAGGAGGGAGGAGGGTGGGGATCACTGTGACCAAGGAGATTTTGCCCCAGGAACGTAAGTGTAAAATGGTGCCAGGAAATCTCGTGTAATTCACCTCATCAGTAGATGGTAGGAGGCAAGCTTCAGTCATCTCAGAGGATGCAAACTGGGTTCAAGCCCACCCCTTCTCAGTGGAAACTCTCAGATAATAGAGAAAGGAAGGCGATCTTATCAGGTGAAGGGCAACTGCTACCGACACAGCAGCCCGCCGGCTCCCGTTAAAACTTCAGATGCCGCCCACGGAGGCCAGGACCGGGAGAGCTGACGCCTCCCAAGGCTGTGACTCTCCGCGGCGCTGACGGTCCGACCAGCGATACAGGGCAGGAAGAAAAGCGGGACGGGGACTGGGACGGAGACACGAGTCAGCGTTTAGGTCGACAACGCACCTTTCTGCACAAAGAAATTTTCAAAGAAATCTTGCAGTTAGAATTCATCAGGTTCGCTATAAGGAGGTATAAAAACCCAAGGCATTTCTATGCAACAGCCGTCACCAGCTGGAAAGTGCAAAGAGAAAACACGCACCCTGCAACAGCAGTGGAAACGTTGCTCAGCAGTAAAGAAACGTGCACCACCTCCGGGAGCAGACAGTGCGATTCTACCGGAGGATGGAGAGGGAGATTTAACCGTGGGAGAGGCACGGCAGGAGCAGGGAAGCTCAGCTCTAAGTGTTCTGTTCTCTTTTCAAATAATCTATAAACTGAATGTAATTTCATCAGGAATCCTAATGGCATCCCTCACGGCACCTGCTCTGCACGGAACACTGAAGGGTTTGTCCCACCAAATATCAAGGCTCGGGCCAGTGCTATGATAGACTGCATGAACAGACAAGCCCTTGGAAGAGAGCAGGGCCCCAGCCAGACCTGCACAGCCCTGAAAATGGGGTGCCTCAGAGGCAGCTACAGGTCAGCAGGTAGTCACCTGTCACCAACAGGAAAGCAAAATAATTCTGCTACTACTGCTAAGTTGCTTCAGTCGTGTCCGACTCTGTGCGACCCCATAGACAGCAGCCCACCAGGCTCCCCCGTCCCTGGGATTCCCCAAACAAGAACACTGGAGTGGGTTGCCATTTCCTTCTCCAATGCATGAAAGTGAAGTCACTGAGTCACATCCAACTCTCAGCGACCCCGTGGACTGCAGCCCACCAGGCTCCTCCGTCCATGGGATTTTCCAGGCGAGAGCACTGGAGTGGGATGCCATTGCCTTCTCCAAAATAATTCAGGCCATGAACTAATTCAGTACAGAGAATAAACTTCATGTGGGTTAAGGTCTTACATCTGACATGTTGAATTTTAGAACAGTTAGGAAAAAACTATAGGAGAATGGCTTTATGATGTCAGGTACAGTAGAATTTCTAACGCAAGACGTGCAAACACAAATCATAAAACTGCAGTTGATCAGTTTGCCTGCCTGATGATTAGCATCTTCTGTACGAGAAAAAGCACCGTTAACAAAGTCAGAAGTTAAAAAAATAAGCCACAGACCGAGAGGAATTATTTGCTATAAACGTAGCCGAACAATGATTATCCAGCATATATGAAGATCTCAGGGTAATCAGTGAGACAACAAAAGAAAAGAGTCGGGGGAAGGGGAGGGGAGGAGCAGGAGGGAGGGGTATAGGTATGCAGATAGCTGACGCACTTTGTCCTAAGCAGAAACTCGCAACACTGTGAAACAATCATACTCCAATAATGAAGCATAAGGTGAGAAAGCCAGAGAAAAAGAATCAGTTGAAACAGCGCAAAGATGTGACCACAGGATTAACGGAGAGGTAACTGGACGGCGGGCGCCTTCTCCCCAGGAGACTGGGAGGTGCAAACCGGAGCAGCGGTTTTACGATCCCCGGGTTAACAGAGGTGACGGGTCTAGTGGTAACAGTGCTGGCCACGGGGAGTAAGCTTCGGGCAAAGCTAGCGAGGCGCACTGACCGCGCCCTTTGAAGAGAAGTCTGCCCGCTCCTGCAGCCTGGTAGGTCCTTCTCCCAGCAAGTCCACCTCTCCTGGGGACATTGTTGCATTTTGCCCAGGAACCAGAAATGGGTGGCCCCTCTAGGGCAACCCATCAGAACAGAGGAAGGTGTCAGGTGGGGGGGACAGGCCGGTCCTTAAGATGGAGGGTGCACGGACACGGGCCACCCTGGGCCCGTGATGCGGCGTGAAGAAGGAGACAAGAGGACTTCCCTGGCGATCCACCTGCCGATGCAGGGAACGCGGGCTCCACCCCTGGTCTGGGAAGATCCCCCACGCCATGGGGCAACTAAGCCCACGGGCCACAACTACTGTGCCCTCGGGTCTGGAAGCCGTAACTACTGCTTCAGCTACTGAAGCCCGTGTGCCTAGAGCTCACGGTGCGTGACAAGAGAAGCCCGAGCGCCGTAACCAGGGTAACTCCTGCTCACCGCAACTAGAGAAAATCTGCATGCAGCAGCTAAGACCCGACACAGCCAAGGAGAAATAAACAAAAAAGATGCAAATTACACACGGGGTCTGACGTCATTTGTGCAAAGCCTTAAAATACACGTATCTTTACAAAACAACACGCTGTGTTGTAGTAAAGATATCAAGAGGTGACCAGTGAGGCTATCCAGGAGAAGAGAGGGAGATCAGATGGGTGGGTGCTGCCCGGGGCCCCCTGCGTTTTCACGTAGCACTTCTAAAAGCATCGCCTGAAGCAACAGAGCAGAACGCTGACATCTGGGAGGTCTGGGTGGTGTGTACAAATCACCCTGTAATTTGTTTGGAATGTTCCAAGCATCCTGTAATAAAGCACTGGGACAGACACCAGAGACCCCCAGGGAGTCGGGGCGGGGTGGCGGAGGAGGGCAGGGACCAAGAAGAAACAGGAGAAAACAAAAGCCGCTAGGACGGCAGAATAGGATAATAGGATGGAAAGTGAGAGAGTGGAAATGAAAGAGGGAAGGAGCCATCCAGATATGTGCTTGGAGGAGGCGGCTGAGAGCGTCTCAAGGACGCTCGTCTCCAACAGATGGTAACTGAGCACCCATCGGGAGCCAGTCCCCGGGGCGCAGAGCCGTCCCTCCCGGCGGACTGCTCTTAGCGCGCACCGCATGCCCCCCGCCCTGAGCCCTGCAAAGGCGCCGGTACAGGCGCCTCTCAGGGGCCTGGCGTGCACGAGCCGGGGCCTCCAAGGTCTGGGTCTTTGCTTCTCCGGAGACGTCCTCCGTGGACTGCATCAGGCGTGTTAGGGAACACCCAGCGGTGCACATTTTCTTTAATTTTCCGTTCCCAGTAGCAATCCTGACCCGCGCACTCCCCAGGGCCAGGCAGAGTCAATGCCTCCCTGGCTGTGTCCTCTCCTCCAACTCGGTGGGCGGGGGTCGGCTGGTACCCACCGCCCGCCCGGTGTTGACTTTCCAGAGAAGTTCAGTTTTGATCCACTCCCAACTGGGCTCCATTTGGTTCAGTTAGCACGTGGCTCCCGTCCCTTTCCCGTCCACTTTCGGTTCAGTCGACGTCAGTGTCGGTTCAGCCCAGTTTGTTTCCAAGGTCAGCATCTACTCTGCTTAGCAGCTCCTGCACCCCAGTCCGAAGCTGGGTTCTGTGGGGAAGATGTGCCGTGGGGCCTGGCGGGTCCCACCCCGAGGTGCCCCGGGTGCAGCTATGCATGTGTGGAGGCCACACACCCTGTGTCCCCATGCAGGGCACCGGCTGAGCGTGCTGCAGGCCCAGACACTCCCCAGGCAGCCCCGGGAGTGTGGACAGGTGTGCTGCGGCCACAGGCATGCCAGAGCCCGCAGGAAACATGATGGAACTCAGGGAAGCACCCTCCAGGGTCTCCAACATGCTGCGTGTGCCGTGAGCTCCTAAGGCAGGACTGACGTGGAGGGTGTTCTAGAAACTGTCCACTGGTTCCAGGTGACCCGGGCTGCTGAGGGCGAGTCCTGGGCCGGGGTCAGGGCGGCTGGGTTCTCAGGGCAGCTGACCGTTGGGGGTCTCGTGGGAGGCCGCCATCCTTGTCTGCTGGGGCGGAGGCTGTGCTGACAGCCCAGCCTCTCCAGGCCCCATGTGGTCTTCGTGTTTCAGGCTAGCCCGTGGCTGCTCCCAGCTCCCAGGATTCCCCAGGGTGGAGTCCCCGGGCCCAGCCTCTGCAGTGGCCCGTGAGGGACTTCTTGCTCATAAAGACGCAGACCCCACCTGGCAGAGTCCTGGCCCAGAGGCTGCTCTCCTGGGACCCTGCATCCAGCCCTTCCCAGCGGCCAGGAAGCAAAGTCTTACCGTCCTCTGCCCTCCAGACGACGGAGTCCCAGACTCCCCACAAACCCATCCAAAGTGGAGTCTCAGACTCTTCAGAGCAGGAGCAGGTTGCCTGGGAAATTTGAGGACCCAAGTTCAATTCTTCGTTATTTACGAACCAACAGGGAGGGGTTTATTACTCGGATTACTCACTAATCATCCCCCGTAAATGCAGGAACTGACAAAATCCCACAGAATCAATAACGTGGTAAGTTCCCCGTCTAAATCACGGCACCTAGCATTCTTGAGTAAACCTTTTGGTAATTTACAAAGGCTGTTGAATTTTATAGTAAGTGTTTTTCAAACCAAGCTGGATTCTAAACAATAATGACTTTTTAATGTGGCTCTGTGATTACATTGTCATGGTGAAATACGGGGGTCTCTGACTGCATCCGAAATGAGCCTGGTGTGAATTACTTGCCGGCACAGACCAGCGCGGCCGCAGGTAAAGCAATCTTCATAAATTACCCTCCAATCCGGGTGGCCTGGCAGGCGAGGCCTGATGCCAATGTTGGCAACTTAAATTTCAGCGGACAATTTGTAAACAAGCTCTTCCTTTTGTTCCGGAGCGGTGGCCACGGCCGAGGGCCTCTCAGTGGCGGAGGGCCGTGCAGCCTCGGTTCGCTGGGCAGACACCGGCTGTGACCTTGGACGACGCCGGTTACGGGGCTGCCAGCCCACAAGCTGACATAAAAGGTGAGGGGCGAGTCCCGGTGAGCCTTGTGCCCAGTGCCCCGTGGCCCGCGCGGCTGGTGGCTGCCGTGTCTGGTGGTGCGGGTGGGGAGGTTCTGAGGCTGGCTCTCGG
>SJYQ01013913.1:8370-38854 GCA_006410935.1 Redunca redunca | reverse complement strand
GGGGACAGGCCCCTGAGACCCCCACACCCCCTTCTCTCCCTGCCCTGGGGGGGACAGGCCCCTGAGACCCCCCCACACCCCCTTCTCTCCCTGCCCCAGGCCCGGGGAGTTCTCATGGCTCCCATCCTCACAAAGGCACAGGGGGTCTTCCCTGGTGGCCCAGACCCCATCTCCTAACGCGAGGCTCCGTCCCTGCTGGGGGGACTAAGGTCCACACACCGGGCAGGCAGTGCGGCCAAAAATCCAAAAGCAGATTGTCACAAGAACTATCATCAGTAATGCTCGGTGCCAGAAGACAGCAAAATAACAAGAGGAAAAAAAGGTAGAGGGAGACGTGGACCAGCCCAGCCCGCCGAGCCGGCCCTCCCCAGCTCCCCGCACCCACCCCTGCTGGCTGCCTTTCTCCAGGGTTCCTGCTGCGTCTGGGGCTCAGCTGTCCCACGCTTCTCGAGGCCCAGGTCTTCTCCTGACCGCCCCCACGCCCCCACGCCCTCCTGGGTCACCCGGCAGCTCCCCTTGGCCGGCTCACGCCCCAAGATCATCCTGGCCATCTCCTCCGCTTCCCAGACGTCTCCCACCCAGGGCTCCAGGACTGTCTGCCCCCTGGCACCTCGAGCCCCACTCCTTTTTCTCGCATGCCCTTTATTTCTTGCATGCCTTTCTTTTTTCAGCTCCAGGCCTGTGCACGGAGCTGCCTGTTCTAATTTCCTTTCATCGTTGCAGGAGTTTGCTTGAATTGCATGAGTCACACAGGGACGTGTGTCTGGGGACCGTGTGTGCACGTGGCCGAGACCCGAGTACAAAGCCGGCTCCCTCCCCTCCGCCTGGGCGGCAGGGAGGCGCCCAGTCGCGCTGTCTGCGCGCACGTGCACGTGTGTACATACAAGATAAAACACACACTTGCGTCTGGCAATCTCGCCGTTGCACAAATGGAATCATACATATTTCATGGCTTGTCTGCGACTCCTTCTTTATATTTTACACGACGTCCTGGGGAGCTTCCGAGCTAGCACTCACAGCCCGACCTTGCTTTATTTTCTATTTGTATTTTGGCTTCTCAGTCCTGCAGGTGACGTTCTGTGTGACACACTCGACTCTGCTGATGAAGGACTGAGACTTCTCTTTCCCCCCTTTCTCACTGCTGGTGACTCTTCACTGTCCTGTGTGTCCCTGTCTCCAGGAGCAGAGATCTCAGAGAGCAAGCTTGACTGTGGGGAGAGGGGGGACACATGGATGTTTTTGATGGATACTCTAAACTGCTTTCTGAAAAGACTATAAAAAATCATGCACAGGACAGGGGCTGTTCCTCTTAGAATTTTGTCGTCGTTAGAAAGTATTAATCCTTTATCTTTCTCCCAATTTTATGGGTAAAAAATAATATCTCATTTCTTTCTGGGCTCTGACTACCAGTGAAATCAAGCATTATTTATCTTTGTGTGTGTGTGTCTTTAATCTGCAGACTTTGCCTGTGTTCATGACTTAGAAATGTACTTGTATTTTGTCCCCTTGGGCAGCCGGTTTGGACTCATCCGTGGCCCCCAGGTGAGATGCGCCTTGGACGGCGCACGGGCCTGTGTCTGGACACTTGGTGCCTTGTCTGTGAGTCCAGGGTTCACTGCTCTTTTTCAGGTTTGGGTTTGCTACGCCTGGGTGTTTTCTTTTGTGCAGGTGCAGCATGGTAGGCATCACCGACGCGATGGCCATGAGTTTGAACAAGTGCCGTCCGGGAGCTGGTGATGACAGGGGAGCCTGGCGTGCTGCAGTCCATGGGGTCGCAGGGAGTCCGACACGACTGAGCGACAGAGCTGAACCGAAGCGCAGCAGAGGCCCCACTGTGCGAGCTCGGGTCAGGACTCTCCCGTAAGAAGAGGCGCTCTCCCCACTTGCTCACGTTTTCTTTCGTGCCTGTGGTCAAGTTTATCTTTCCCTCGAATAGGTTAGTCTGCACTTCTCTTCGCTCTTTTCCCCCAAGATGTTTGCCAGTTTTTCTGGCCGTTGCAAATGAGGACGAATGCTCCTTTTAAGCAGTTGTTCCTGGTGTATGCACTGAAGCTATGGCTTTTTGGATGTTGGTTTTGCCTCTGTCTTACTAAACTCTCATTATTATTATTTGCTGTCGACACTTTTAGCAAGCCACACATTGTGCCTCTCCCTTTCTGGTCCTCATGGCTCTCAGCAAGCATGCCGCCCGGTTGGGCCTGCCCGTGGAGCAGAAGTGTGAGGCTGGCAGCCTCAGCTCGCCCCAGCTTTTACCCGGAGCCTTTGCTGCTTCACCGAGCATGAGATCTCCCCTGTTCCCACCACGAGAAGGATTCCCATCCTGAATGGAGGTGGGATCTTAACAAACACTCTTTGTCTGTGTTCATCCTGCTTTCCTTAATTCCAACCAGTCACATTTGTGATTTCAAATGTTAAATGTCCTGGAGGTGCCAGAAGGAACTTCCTGCAGCTTCCAGACCCTGGAGCCGGTCCTGGGTTCCTGAGCGCGTTCCAGAGGCTTCAGCTCCTGCAGACAGACAGCTCCAGGAGGCACGCAAGGGAAGAGCCCCGGGCTGTTGGGGCGAATCGTTCCCACGTACACGGTTACACTTTTTAATCGCACGCACACACTCGCAACAGTTGTTGCTGTGTTTTAAAGTTCACATAAATGGGAAAAGACTGAGAAATTCTTGCAGCTTGCCCGTTTCACACGCATCAGCTTTCTGAAATACATTCACGTCGTTGGATGTAAACCTAGTCGGGAGACCCCGTGCTGCTTTTGACTGCGGTAGAACATTCCATGGTGGGAATAAGACTGGACAGACTGGTCCCTCCCCACTAAGGAAGTCTCTGAGCCTTTCTGGTTTTCCATGTTTATCCCACCAGGGGCCTCTGCAGGGGCAGGTGAGTGGAAGTTCCCCCTTGGCGCTAACATTTCAGACTCGTGGGGTGTGCACCTTCGGCTTTCCGTGAAGTCCTACGTGCGATACTTTAACTGTGCCTGGCATGCTCTAAGTGCTAACCATCATCATCATTATTAAGTATTGACAAATTGCTGTCCAAAGCTTCTACACCAATTTACACTCCCGCCAGCGATGGCTGGAGCTCCCGTTTCCACGAATTCATGGCAACACTCAGTGGTGTCAGACGTATTCATTTCTTACACTCTTGTGGTTGAACAATGGCATCTCGTTGTTTTAATTTGTGTTCCTCAGTGTCAGCAGTGAAGCTGAGCATCTTTTCACATATTTATTGCACTTTGTTTTCTCTGATATTTATAGTTGCCTATCATCTGCTCATTTTTCTATTGGGTCGTTTGCCTTTTTCTTATTGATTTTCAGGAATTATTTATGTATCTGGCTAGTGATACTTTATTGGTTATGTTGGTTGCAAATATATCCTCCCAGACTGAGGCCTGTATTTCTTACCTTATTGATGGTATCTTTTGCGGAACAGAATTTTAAATTTTAATGTGCCTGATTCACCAAACGTCCCCTTATGCTTTGTGAGAGTGGTGTGAGAGCTTGCGTTGTCCATGGCGGTTTTGCATTTCCACGTGTAGGTTTCTACCCCCCCAACGTGAAGCACCTTTTTTCTGTCGTGCTGGGAGCGTAGCTGTAGCCCCCTCTTCCCCACTGGAGGAAGAAGGCTATTCTATCGCATGCCAAGTTCATGTACGCAGGGGGTCTGGTCCCAACTATTTCCCCAGTTTCATTATTTCACTTGTCCATCCCGGAACTATGTAACTTCACAAACTGAGTCTAGTCTGAGGAAAGCCTCTGACCTGTGTCTTGGCTATTCTTACTCCTTGCTCTTGTACGTCGATTTTGTGAATCAGCTTGAAAAACTCTTATTGGATAAATATTGGAAATACAGGGAATGTTCATCATTTTGAATCTTCTTGTTTATGAATACAGTTCCTAGCTCATTTTTAGACCTTTCATGACTTCAGTAAAGTCCAATCAGCAAAGTTCCTATAAGAAAGATTGCACACGCTATTTTGCACACATACTCCTAGAAATCTTGTGTTTTGGGACTATTAATGGCATCTTATGATATCACTTTACCCACAAAAACTGAAGGCCATGGCATCTGGTCCCAGCAGTTCATGGCAAATAGCTGGGAAACAGTGGAAACACTGACAGACTTTATTTTCTTGGGCTCCAAAATCACTGCAGCCATGAAATTAAAAGAGGCTTGCTCCTTGAAAGAAAAGCTATGACAAACCTAGACAGCATATTAAAAAGCAGAGACGTTACTTTACCAACAAAGGTCCATCTAGTCAAAGCTAGCCATGTACGGATGTGAGAGTTGGACCATAAAGAAAGCTGAGAATTGACACTTTGGAATTGTGGTGCCATTGAAGATTCTTGAGAGTCCCTTGGACAGCAAGGAGATCAAACCAGTCAATCCTTAAGGAAAGAGGTTTCTGTCCCCCTCAAATCATGAATTAGTATGTCTGCTCTAATCTTTGGTTCAATAGTATTTTTTCTTTCCTTTTAAAAAATTGAGTTGTCGTTGATTTCCAATGTTGTGTGTTGGTGTATGTTAGGTGTGGTGCTGGTTGTATGTTAACGTATGTTAGGTGTGGTGCTGGTTGTATGTTGCTGTGTGTTAGGTGTGGCGCTGGTTGTATGTTGCTGTATGTTAGGTGTGGGGCTGGTTGTATGTTGCTGTATGTTAGGTGTGGGGCTGGTTGTATGTTAACGTATGTTAGGTGGGGTGCTGGTTGTATGTTAACGTGTGTTAGGTGGGGGNTAGGTGTGGGGCTGGTTGTATGTTAACGTATGTTAGGTGGGGTGCTGGTTGTATGTTAACGTATGTTAGGTGGGGGCTGGTTGTATGTTAACGTATGTTAGGTGTGGTGCTGGTTGTATGTTGCTGTATGTTAGGTGTGGGGCTGGTTGTATGTTAACATGTTAGGTGTGGTGCTGGTTGTATATTGATGTATGTTAGGTGTGGTGCTGGTTGTATGTTAACGTATGTTAGGTGTGGTGCTGGTTGTATGTTAACGTATGTTAGGTGGGGTGCTGGTTGCATGTTAACGTATGTTAGGTGGGGTGCTGGTTGCATGTTAATGTATGTTAGGTGGGGTGCTGGTTGTATGTTGCTGTATGTTAGGTGTGGGGCTGGTTGTATGTTAATGTATGTTAGGTGGGGTGCTGGTTGTATGTTAACGTATGTTAGGTGGGGTGCTGGTTGTATGTTGCTGTATGTTAGGTGGGGTGCTGGTTGCATGTTAACGTATGTTAGGTGGGGTGCTAGTTGTATGTTAACGTATGTTAGGCGGGGTGCTGGTTGTATGTTGCTGTATGTTAGGTGTGGGGCTGGTTGTATGTTAACGTATGTTAGGTGGGGTGCTGGTTGTATGTTAACATATGTTAGGTGTGGGGCTGGTTGTATGTTAACGTGTGTTAGGTGTGGGGCTGGTTGTATGTTGCTGTATGTTAGGTGTGGGGCTGGTTGTGTGTTAGGTGTGGGGCTGGTTGTATGTTAACATGTTAGGTGTGGTGCTGGTTGTATATTGATGTATGTTAGGTGTGGGGCTGGTTGCATGTTAACGTATGTTAGGTGGGGTGCTGGTTGCATGTTAACGTATGTTAGGTGTGGGGCTGGTTGTATGTTGCTGTATGTTAGGTGTGGGGCTGGTTGTATGTTAACGTATGTTAGGTGTGGGGCTGGTTGTATGTTAACATGTTAGGTGTGGTGCTGGTTGTATATTGATGTATGTTAGGTGTGGTGCTGGTTGTATGTTAACATATGTTAGGTGTGGTGCTGGTTGTATATTGATGTATGTTAGGTGTGGGGCTGGTTGTATGTTAACATGTGTTAGGTGTGGTGCTGGTTGTGTGTTGATGTATGTTAGGTGTGGTGCTGGTGGTTTAGTCGCTAAGTCATGTTCAATCCATTGCAACCCCATGAACTGTAGGCCACCAGGCTCCGCTGTCCATGGGGTTTCCCAGGCAAGAACGCTGCTGTGGGCTGCCATTTCCTCCTCTGGGGGATCTTCCCGACCCCGGGATCCAGCCTGCACCTTCTGCGTTGCAGGCAGACTCTGTGCTGACCGAGCCTCACAGAAAGCCCGCACTTTAGGTGGACGATGTGATAATTCATATTCGCAAACTTTATGCTCCATGTGTTCAGTTCAGTTCAGTCGCTCCGTTGTGTCCGACTGTTTGCGACCCCATGGACTGCAGCACACCAGGCTTCCCTCTGCATCACCAGCTCACGGAGCTTACTCAAACTCATGTCCATTGAGTCGGTGATGCCATCCAACCATCTCATCCTCTGTCATCCCCTTCTCCTCCCGCCTTCAGTCTTTCCCAGCATCAGGGTCTTTTCCAATCAGTCAGTTCTGCACATCAGGTGGCCAGAGTATTGGAGCTTCAGCTTCAGCATCAGTCCTTCCAATGAACATTCAGGACTAATTTCCTTAAGGATGGACTGGGTGGATCTCCTTGCAGTCCAAGGGACTCTCAAGAGTCTTCTCCAACACCACAGTTCAAAAGCATCAATTCTTCAGCACTCAGCTTGCTTTATAGTCCAACTCTCCACATCTATACACGACTAGAGGAAAAACCATTGGTTTGACTTAGATGGACCTTTGTCCGCAAAGTAATGTCTTTGCTTTTTAGTATACTGTCTACGTTGGTCATAGCTTTTCTTCCCAGAAGCAAGCGTCTTTCAATTTCTTAGCTGCAGTCACTATCTGCAGTGATTTTGAAGCCCAAGAAAATAAAGTCGATCACTGTTTCCATTGTTTCCCCATCTATTTCCCATGAAGTGATGGGACCGGATGCTATGACCTTAGTTTTCTGAATGTTGAGTTTTAAGCCAACTTTTTCATTTTCATCAAGAAGCTCTTTAGTTCCTCCTCACTTTCTGCCATAAGGGTGGTGTCATCTGCATATCTGAGGTTATTGATATTTCTCCTGGCAATCTTGATTCCAGCTTGTGCTACAGTCAGCCCGGCATTTTGCATGATGTCCTCTGCATAGAAGTTAAATAAGCGGGGTGACAATATACAGCCTTGATGGACTCCTTTCTGGATTTGGAACCAGTCTGTTGTTCCATGTCCAGTTCTAACTGTTGCTTCCTGACCTGCATACAGATTTCTCAGGAGGCAGGTCAGGTGTCTGGTATTCCCATCTCTTAAAGAATTTTCCACAGTTTGTTGTGATCCACACAGTCAAAGGCTTTGGCATAGTCAATAAAGCAGAAGTAGATGTTTTTCTGGAATTCTCTTGCTTTTTTGATGATCCAACAGATGTTGACAATTTGATCTCTGGTTCCTCTGCCTTTTCTAAAACCAGCTTGAACATCTGGAAGTTCACGGTTCATGTACTGTTGAAAGCTTGCTTGGGGAATTTTGAACATTACTTTGCTAGTGTGCAAGATGAGTGCAATCGTGTGGTAGTTTGAACATTCTTTGGCATTGCCTT
The DNA here is from genome assembly GCA_006410935.1 of Redunca redunca. NCBI lineage: Eukaryota > Metazoa > Chordata > Mammalia > Artiodactyla > Bovidae > Redunca > Redunca redunca. The sequence goes on along the minus strand of SJYQ01013913.1, from coordinate 31,433 downwards.
TCTTAGGAATTGGTCAGTTTAGTTTGCATTTTCTGTGATTTTTATATAAAGGAGAGCATAGGATGCGGCCTCGTTTTTCCTCTTAGCAAAATTGTTTTACGGCTCACTCATGCTGTTGCCAGTATCAACAGTATCACTTCTGTTCATGGCTGAATAGTTTCAGTTGCATGAGTGTACATAATTCCTTTACTCACTTACCCCTTGGAGAGCATTTGGATTGTCTCCCCTTTGAAGCTCTTATAAATAACCTGTCTATGAACACTGGTGCACAAGTCTTTATATAAACATAAGCTTTGATTTCTCTGGGAGTGAAACAGCTGACTCATACAGTAGGTATTTGTTTCTTCAGTGAACCATCAAACTTTCCCTAGTGACTGCGCACCGTGCTTTCCCAACTGCAGAGCGTGGCGGGTTCCAGCCGCCCCACCTCCTCAGCACCACCTAGCAGGTCAGTCTTTTCCATTTCAGCTGTTCTTGTAGGTGCATCGTGGTACCTTCTGGCCTCCGTTTGCGTCTCTTTGATGACTAATGGTGCCATTTTCATGATCTTCTTTGCCACCCGTGATTCTCCTGAAGCATCTGTCCCAATTTTTGTCACACTTTTCCCTGGGTACTTGGTTTTCTTTTTGTAGAGATTTGAGAGCTTTTGTATATTCTGGATAGAAGTCCTTCACAGATGTGCAGTTTGAAAGTTTGGTCCCCCAATCTGCTGCTGTCCTTTCATTCTCTCAGAGATGCGCTTCAAAGAACAGAAGTTCTAGTTTTGATGCAGAGGAGTCTACCAGCTTGTTCTTGTGCGGATTGTGCTTTGATGTCATGTCTGAGAAAACCTCTGTCTAATCCAAGTTACAAATATCTCCTATTTTCTTCTAGAAGTTTTATAATTTACAATCTGTGATTAATTTTGAATTTTTTTTGTATATGTTGTAAGCTTGGGATCAAAGTTTTGTCTTTTTTTTTAATCCAGTGTTACATTGAAAAGACTATTATTTCTCCATTGGATTGTTTTTGCAGCTTTGTCAAAAGTCAACTGACTGTGTATATATGGGTATTTGGAGGGATCTTGTATTCTATCTTTATGTCAGTACCATACTGTTTCAATTAATGTAACTTTAAAATTAGTTTTAAAATCAGATAAAGTCCTCCAACCTTATTTTTTTTCCCAAGTTGTTTCAACTATTCTAGGTCCTTTTCATTTCCATATGAATTTTAGTTTCCATTTGTCAATTTATACAGGAAAAATCCTACTGGAATTTTGATTGAGATTCCATTGATTTATAGATCAACATGAAGAGAACTCACATTTAATAACTTTGAGTTTTCTTATCCATGCACATGGTATACACCTCCATTTAGTTTGACCTTGTTTAATTTCAATGTTTGTGGTTTTCGATGTAGAAGTCTCACGTATCTTTTGTCAAATTTATGCCTAAGTAGTCCATATTTGTTAGTGATGTTTTACAGGTTATAGTTTTTAAAATTCCAAGTTCTGATTATTTTCTGTCAGTATGTAAATATACTCACAGCAATTAACTGTAAAATGTTAGTCGCTCAAGGGTATCTGACTTTCTGTGACCCTATGGACTGTAGCCCACCAGGCTCCTCTGTCCACAGAATTCTCCTGGCAAGAATACTGGAGTGGGTTGCCATTGCCTTTTCCAGGGGATCTTTCTGACCCAGGGATCGAACCCGGGTGTCCTGCATTGCAGGCAGATTCTTTACCATCTAAGCCCCTAGGGAAGCCAGTGTGAACACACAGTTGGTTCTGCATGTTGACCTTGAACCCTGCCACTTTGCTAACTCTTAATCAGTCCAGTAGCTTTCATTTTGTGGACTCCGCGGGATAGTTTCTACAGAAGGTTTATATCTTTCCAGTCTGCATGTCTTTTTTTCTTGCCTTATTGCACAAGATACGGACTGCAGGCACTTCCCTGGTGGCCCAGTGGCTGAGAGTCTGCCTCCAAAGCAGGGACTACGGATTCAAGCCCTGGTTGAGGAACCAAGATCCCACACGCTGCAGGGCAACTAAGCCCACCCGCGGCAACGAAGGACCCCGCGTGCCTCGAGGACGACCCCATGTGCCTCGACCGAGACCTGAGGCAGCCCAATAAATTAATTAGCAGGTTTTTATGAAAAAAGGAAAGGAGCTTCAGGAACTGTTGCCTAAAAGTGACAAGAAAATCAGAGATGAGAACAGGCATCTGTACCTTGTTGTCAATCTTAGGAAGATGTAAGCTTGGGGTAGGTGGCCTTTATCAGATGCAGAAGTTTCATTTTATTCCTATTTTTTGAAGAGTCTTATCATGAATTAATACTACATTTCATTAGATGCTTCTATTGAGATGAGCGTTGTTGTTACTCAGTCACTGATTCTTGGCAGCCTCATGGACTGCAGCACGTCAGGCTTCCTTGCCCTTCACTGTCTCCTGGAGTTTGCTCAAATTCATGCCCACCGAGGTGAGCGTATGATTTTCCTTTTTAGTACATTAATATGTGAAATTTATTGATGGATTTTTGACATGAAATCAACTTTGCCTTGCTGGGATAAACCTCAATTGTCATGATATAGGCAGCCCACTCCGGTGTTCTTGCCTAGAGAATCCCAGGGATGGGGGAGCCTGGTGGGCTGCCGTCTGTGGGGTCACACAGAGTCGGACACGACTGAACCGACTTAGCAGCAGCAGCAGCAGCAGCATAAATGTATGTATATATTCCTACCAAAACTCTGGTAGGAATTTCTGCATCCTTGTTTGTGACAAATGTTGTTTGCTGGCGTCATTTTTTATGATGCCTATGATTAAGTATCTCAGTAAGACTGGCTTCATCGAATGATCATGGGGATGACCCCACCTCTTCTGTTATCTGGAAGAGTTAGTAAAACTGGTGTTATTTCTTCTTCGTATATGGGTAGACTTCTCCCTTGAAACTGTTTGGGCCTGTAGCATTCCTTGTTGCAAGGGCTTTAGTCACAAACTCAGTTTCTTTATCAGATATAGAACTGTTCACACTATCTTTCCTTAAGTTAATTGTGATAGTTTATATCTTTAAAGAAGCTGTCAAATTTATTGGGGAAGACTTTTTCATAATGTTCAACTTTTTCCTCATAATAACTAGAATATTAGGTGACATTCACTCTCATTCCTGATACTGTTTATCTTTCAGTTCAGTCGCTCAGTCATGTCTGACTCTTTGCAACCCCATGAACCACAGCACGCCAGGCCTCCCTGTCCATCACCAACTCCCGGAGTCTACCCAAACCCATGTCCATCGAGTCGGAGATGCCATCCAGCCATCTCATCCTCTGTCGTCCCCTTCTCCTCCTGCCCTCAATCTTCCCCAGCATGAGGGTCTTTTCACATGGTTCAGCTCTTCGCATCAGGTGGCCAAAGTATTGGAGTTTCAGCTTCAACATCAGCCCTTCCAATAAACACCCAGGACTAATCTCTTTTAGGATGGACTGTTTGGATCTTCAGCTTTCTTTATAGTCCAACTCTCACATCCATACATGACTACTGGAAACACCATAGTCTTGATTAGATGGACCTTTGTTGGCAAAGTAATGTCTCTGCTTTTTAATATGCTGTCTAGGTTGATCATAACTTTCCTCCCAAGGAGTAAGCATCTTTTAATTTCATGGCTGCAATCACCATCTGCAGTGATTTTGGAGCCCAGAAAAATAAAGTCAGCCACTGTTTCTACTGTTTCCCCATCTATTTGACATGAAGTGATGGGACCAGATGCCATGATCTTAGTTTTCTGAATGTTGAGCTTTAAGCCTACTTTTTCACTCTCCTCTTTCACTTTCGTCAAGAGGCTCTTTAGTTCTTCTTTGCTTTCTGCCATAAGTGTGGTGTTGTCTGCATATCTGAGGTTATTGATATTTCTCCCGACAATCTTGATTCCAGCTTGTGCTTTATCCAGTCCAGTGTTTCTCATGATGTACTCTGCATAGAAGTTAAATAAGCAGGGTGACAATATACAGCCTTGATGTACTCCTTTCCCGATTTGGAGCCAGTCTGTTGTTTCATGTCCAGTTCTAGAAGAAGTTCTGATGCTTCTTGTTCAGCTGGGGATAGAGGCTATCAGTTTTGATCTCTTAAAACAGTCAGTTTCACTTCTCCTGGTTCTCTCTATATTCCCCCCTTTTCTTTCTTTGATTCTACTCTCTATTTTCACTCTCGTGCTTACCTAGGGTCACTCCGCTTTTTTTCCAGCTCTTAAGTTGGAAGCTTTGGTCCCTGGCTTGGAATGCTTCCTTTTTGCTATAATGTAGGTTCTTAGTGCTGGAGATTTCCTCTGCATTAGCTGTGTCCCCCTAATTTTGATACACCAGGTTTTTATTTTCACTCAGTTCAAAAATCTTTCCAATTTCCATTTTGATTTCCTCTTGAATCATTGGTTATTTAGAAGTTTGTGCTGTTCAGTCAAATGTTTGAGATTCTCCCAGATGTCTTTAAGTTACTGATTTTAATTTAATTCTGTTTGGCCGCTGACATGACCTGCACCGTCTGAATTCTTCTCCACGCACTGTCACTTGTTTTATGATGTGGACTGTGGCTAATCCAGGTAAATGCTCTGTGCGCGCTTTGAAAGCTGTGCATTCTGCTAGTGTCGGGTGAAGCAGTCTGTGAATATCCACGGTTGGGGTGGCTGAAGCATTCCTTGTTCAAGTTGTCTTCACCTTCACTAATTTCCTGTACCTCCTGTCATACGCAAGCCTGATCACTGCATCACTGAAGGCTCTGGGGGAGTCTGTGCAGAGCCCGGAGCCCGCCCCCCGCCCCTGCACGCATCTCTGCTTCCCAAGCATTTCTCTCCCCTCAGATCCTCTGCTCAGCAAATTCCAGTCACCAGGTCCCCCCTGAACCCTCAGCTCTGAGAGCCCCAGGTTCTGGGTGAGGCCTGGGTGCCCGTCCGGCAGTGAGCTGGGGGCCTCTCCGCTTGCTTCCATCTCAGAAGTCATCCTGCTCCTCTGCCTGTTTCTAATGCCTCAAAAGTATTGCTTGATATTTTATCTTTTCTTAAGGTGTTTACAGTGGGAGGGCGAGTTCAGTCCTTGTTAATGGCATTATAGCTGGAACAGAAATGTGAGTGACGTTTACATTGTACTGAAATGCTATATATTGGCTTTCAGTTTTAAAAATCAGCAAAGGACAAAGCACAGAAGATTTCTTTATAATTTCAGACTGAGCTGGACACCGCAAACCTCAGCAACGTAAATGTGGGCATATAGGTGGCAGATTCCAGGACCTAGGCCAGCGTGGGACCTGCTGGTAAGTGCCATAAGGGTGTTCTATTTTTTCATCCTACACAGGAGGAAATAATATTTTTCAGTTCAAAATTAATAAATCAGGAAATAGACATCTGGGCTACTTATTTACCATTTCCTTGGACACCTAAAAAAACAATTAATTACCTAGGAAGAAATTCCATATTTGGGGATCGACCCCCTAGGGTAGATCTGTATCCTCACCTCCTTTATTCCAGGGGCACGGCACCTGAAGGATGGAGGGAGTGAAAGAGTGGGGGCCGGGTGGACAGAAGGTGGGTTTCAGGGAACACAAAGGAAGTGACCCCCTTTATCACCAGGGGCCTGCCTGGTGCTGCTCCCTGAGGCTGCCCGGCATCTCTTGCTTACTCGCCTGACTGCTTCCTGCGGTGACGGCTGTCCCTCCCCTGTCCTATGCAGTGTTTTGATGACAGCCTCAGGCCGGCCAGCCATCACAGCATCTTGGTGTTGGGCCTGTAGGGCTGGGAGACACTGTTGGGTCCAACTCTTTGGTTTTCCATCTGGAAACCCAGAGCCAAAAACTTGGCCAAAGGCACACACAGAGGAGTGGCAAAGCCCCCCAGGGATTCAAAACTTCCTCCAAAGCTTTGCCCTTACCCCAGCAGGAAGGACACTAAGCTGCCAGAGAGATTGATGGCGGGGCAGGGCGGGCGCGGTCTGATGTCACTCTTGTCCTGCAATGTGGCTGTGTCGTAACAGAGCCCCCATCCTTGCTCATGTGTAGAGTAAACCCGGGTCCTGCGGCATGATGGGAAATTCCAGCCAGTTACAGCATCAAGGCCAGAAAAGTGAAAAAGGTCCTCCAAAGGATTCCAAAACTCTGTTAAGTCCAAGTTAGCTGGGGGAATTGAGGCACAAAGCACTCCTTTTGGGGTTTGCTGAGTAGACAGAATGAGGGATAGGTGATGGATGGCTAGATGGGTGGCTTGGCGGAGTCCTCAGCTGTGGCTGCTCGGGGTCCCCATGGCCACACAGAGGCGGCAGGCCAGGCTGAGTCTGGACTCTTAAAGCCAGGGCACTGCCTACTTTCCGGGTTACTGTTGGTCTCCAGGCCACTGAGCAGGGAGGGGGATCCCATCCCTGGAAGCAGCTCTGGAGCCCGCCTGGCATTGGAATGCGTATCAGAGAGGTCAGAGGGACAGAAGCCTCCTGAGGACCTGGGGGTCGGGGAGCAGTGGGGAGGGGGAGGGTCCCTGAGAAAGGCGTGTGACTCGCGAGAGGTTCAGACCCGCAGGAGCAGCAGGGCAGAGGCAGGGCCAGGAGCTGGGAGGGGACCCGGGGGCTAGACAGGAGGCAGAGCCCACAGGGCCCCCGAGCCAGCAGCCGAGGACAGCCCAGACGAGCCAGGGCCCCCGGTGGACACAGGCTTGGTGGGGTCGAGGGCTTCTGAGGGAGCGAGGTCAGACCCCACAGGCCAGCTGAGGCCCTGCAGAATGCTGGTCCACTCGCTCGCTGCCTCCTCCACTGTAAGAGAGAGAGGCTGTTCCCTGTCCCTGCCAGGCACCCTGCTAGCCACACAAGGCTGTTTCATGCTGAGCAGAGCCTTAAAGGGCAAGACAGTTTCCCCGTCGGCGCACCACCCTCTGCGCCATGCCCCTCCCCGGTGCCCAGAGCCCTGGCTGCTGGGATGAGATCCAATGCCGCCTCCTTTGATCCCAGTGTGAGCACCAAGGCGGGATTACGACATTTAAGAGTCAAGACGGAGCTCTCGCCAGCCTGAACCGAGCTCCTTTCCAGGTGACGTGGAGCCGAGGCCGGGCCGGGAAGCGCTGCTGGGGTCTGTGTCTACCCTGAGATGGAGCCTCGCCCGGCACGACCGCAGGGGACTGACATGGCTTCATCTTTGGGTCCAGCAGAAAGGAGACCAGATGGCCCAGTGAACAGAGCCGTAGAGCGCAGCCCGGGAAGACCCTCACGGCTGTGCCCAAGAAGAGATGCTGGCCACGCCGGCTCCCAGGTCCCCTGGGCAGTCCGGAGCCCACCCAGGCCCCCTGCCCACTCCCTGAGGAACCCCAGGAGGTGTCTGAGGTGCCAGGCAGGAAAGGGTTAAGGAAGCAGGGAACAAATCTGATTTACGTGCAAAAGCAGCCCCACCCCTTCCCGACAACCCAGGGCTTGTGCAAACCAATCAATATTTCATGAAGACGTTTCCTGGCTCTGCTGGGGGAGGCTGGGGCCGCAGGCCTGGCTCTCTGCAGCGGGAAGGGGGGTCTGCAGGCCGCCAGTCCCCTGAAGGAGCCGGGCTCCTCTGGCGCTGGGGTAATTCTCTCTCCTCTGTCCCTGCTCACTTCTCTGTCCATCGATGAGGCTGGCCGGCTGGCACTCTACAGGTGAGAAGGGCACATGCCTACCTGCCGTACCTGCGGCAGGAATGAGGGAGGGAGGGAGGGAGGGAATGCTTTCTCAGCTCCAAAACAGTGCGTGGTCCGAGCGATCCCGCGGTTCGTCCTGTGTGGAACCCCGAGGTCAGGGCTCATGGGCCGCAGAGACCCAGACCGCAGACTGGAAGCCCAGGTGAGCTGGCCCGTTGCTGGCCTGCCCTTTACCAGCCGCTCTGGGACGTGTCTGACGCACTGCCACCCCTGGCTCTTCCCCAGGCCCCACAGAGACCAGGGCCAAGCCAGCTTCTGCCTCTGCAGCCCCTTGACCTGCTGGGACCTCCCAGCCCCACTGAAACTCTGGGACCAACCCTGTCTCCCGGACCCCACAAGTAAGGCGTCTGGAGCCCCACACCTCATGCTCAGGGTGGGCATTCTCACACATCCCTTTAGTGACAGCGAGCTCAGTCTGAACCAGGCCTCCCAGAGCTCACAGGAGTGCTGGGGTCAGAACAAAGTGCCCCACATACCCAGGGGGGTTGCCGCAGGAGAGGGGAGCCAGGCTGGGGAGCTGGAGGGCTGTCACCTGGGGCAGCGGGGCCTCTTCACTCGGGGGCGTGAAGGTGGGACGGGGACTTGGAGCGGGAGGGGCAGCCTGTGCGGAGACCCTGAGACCTGGGAGGTTGGAGGGCTCCGAGCCAGTCAGGAAGGACAGAGCAAATGGGGTGGGGAGTCGGGGTGGGGGAGACAGGGTGCAGGGCTGGGGAGCAAGGGTTTCAGCCTGAGAGGACCGCAGAGGCTGGGGGCCATCAGGCAGGGGTGAGCTGAGCTCAGGGACTCTCAGCTCGAACCACACCCCTGGCCTGGCCGCTGCAGCCTGAAGGGGCCAGGCCCTGAGGACAGGGGCCAGGCTGCGTGGGGGACGCAATTCTCAGGGACCAGAGGGCAGGAGGTCCCGAGTGGGGGCTGGGGTGGAGCTCTGCCCCTGAGCACTCTTTGGGGACAGGTCGGAGACTGTCCCAGACTGGGGTCAGGACACCCAGGATCCCACGCGGGTTCCCCTCTAACACGCTATGGGGTGGGGGGTGCTGGGGCCAGGCCTCAGCACCCCTGGCTGCAGCAGGGGGCCCCAGCAGGCATCTCACAGGCCCTCCTGAGAGTGGGCGCTGATGCTGGGGTGGGAGGGTCCCCAGTCATCTGAGAGGCACCCCCAGCATCCCTGCTCTGAAGGCCGCAGAATGGCAGTGCTGGGTGGAGGTGGGGGTCCTGCTGGGAGCGACAGACAGGCGACAGCGTCAGGCCGGCCCCTGGGCCCCAGCTGACGTCCCCTGCTGCCAAGCGTCGTGTGCAGACCCAGCGGATGGGGCTCCCGGGGCCACTCACGACCCCTCGCCCAGCCCCGCAGCGCTTCTCCCACCGCCGCTGCCATCGCTGCTCCATGCCAAGCGCGCTGCGGGCCCTGGCTGCGGGCCCTCCTTCCGGTCCTTTCCCAGACCCCCGCCCTCCTGGGCCCTGGCTGTCCTGTCCTCCCTGGAGGGGCAGGAGGGAGCCCCGTAAGGCCGGACAGGGCAGGCCCTCGTCCCTCAGCCTCTGCCCCCCTCCTCCACTCAGCCCACAGGTGCTGGAGGCGGGTGCTTCCGGAGCACAGAACCAGCAATGCTGTTTCCGACCCTCAGGCCTCCGAGGCCTGGTTTACAGAGGAGGAAGCAGAGGTCCCGGGGGGTCTCCCTCCGCAAGCCGGGCGTCTGTGCTCATCTCCGCTCCCAGGACGTTCCCCAGCCGTGCCCGTGTGCCGGGTAGGGGAGGGGGACTCCCGGGGTGGGTGGCTGCTCTCGGGCACTGGGCTCCCCGGGGGTCCCTGGAGATGCCTGAGAAGTTGGCCTGGAGGGGCCGTGGAGGGGCCGTGGCCTTGGCCTCCCCGAGGCCTTGTGGGGCGGCCACACGCGGGGCTGGCAGATAAGGCTTGCTCCTGGGTTTCCGTGCCAGTGGGCGGGGAATGAGGAGGCAGGGAGAGGGCTCGCGGCTGTCCCCCGCAGCCAGACAGTGAGCGTCCGCAGGATCCACTTCTCGTCCGATAAAGCCTCCGTTCTCAGGGAAGGCTGAGAGCACCAGGACGCTGGGGTTCCACCCCGAGGACACCCCTCCGTCAGGCGCAGGGGCGCCCTGCCTGCCCGGGGCGGGGGGAGAGGCTGATCGGGTCCCGGGGGGCCAGCTGGGCGGCTGTGCAAATGGCTTCGCTTTTTCGTGTGAAACAGGTCGTCCATAATGCGCTCTCTGTTCTGTGATTAAACACATGGATTGAGCGGCCCCAGGCACTCAGGGCAGCGGCAGCTGTGGGGCCGGCTGGAGCGTGTGGGCCAGTCACGCATGGGGAGGGCCTTGGCCAGCATCTCAGGCCCACGGCTGTCCTGCCCACTCTCCCTGCCCCACCTTAGCCTGCCCGCCCCGGCCTCCTTGCTCAGAGATGCTGCCCAGCCCTGCCCATCCTCCAGCCCAAGTGCCTTGCCCTCCCCCAGGAAGCCCTCCTGGGTGCTCCATCCGCCTGGCGTCTGCACACTGCCCTGCCCCAGAGCCTCACTGGCCCAGGGTCTAGGCATCCCCCCCGACTCCCCTAGAAGTCCAGCTGCCTCTCCCTCTGTGCGGGCCACCAGTGTCCCTCCACTGGACAATGGGATGGGCCCTCCCGATGCAGCCGGAAAGAAAGATGGGGGTCGGGCAGGGAATCATGGGCTGGGATTCGGGCCCAAGCCACCATGGTCTTACGGGCCTGTGGGTGAATCCGTCCCCAGCCCAGTGCCTCCGCTTCCCCATCTGTGCCCGAAGCCGGGGCACTCTGACGATGGGAGGGTTAATGCTGCAAACCTCCCACGTGCTGCTTGAAGGCCGGCCGCCCACTTTCCAGGCCTGGGTGTGAGTGTGCTCGGGCCGTGTAACAAGCACCACAGTCCTGGGGGCCGGAAGTTCGAGGGCCCGGCCCTGGGGGTGTCGGAGAGGGCACCAGGCAGCCTCCGACAGTGAGGTGTCCAGCCGGGGAGGCGGGCAGTGAGGTGTCCAGCGGGGAGGCGGGGGTAGTAAGACCCCCAGAGAGCCTCAGGGACCACGGCACCGCCCTCCGGAGGGGCCACTGTCCCAAGTGCCCCTCTTCTCATCTCAGGCACACTGGCTCAGGGCCTCCCTCCTTCCCTCCAGTGCAGCAGGGCTGGGAGGGGGCTCCAGGGAGATGGAGCCCAGCTGAGCAAGGGGGCTGGGGGCACAGTGCAGGCTGCTGGGACCCAGGGGCTCGTCAGGACCCCAGGGGCTCATGCCCTCCGCAGCCCAGGGCTGCCCAACCCCTCCACCTCGCCGCCCCCCCCCTCCGCCCCCCATGATGAGATCGCTGAGCCTCCTGCTTATTCCTCTGGCCACAGGCTGTTTCCTCGAAAGGACAGAAGGACACAAGTGCTGTCTGTCTGTCCATCCTCTGTGAAAGGCGCTTGCACCATTGAGGCCACAGCCCTACCCTGTCATCCTGACCACCTGGCTCTCCAGGGCCTGGAGTCTGGCCCTTGGCTGGGCACCCCCACCCACCCGCCTACCCACCCAGGCCCTCTTGGGGGCACAGGGCAGGCAGGACGAGAGAAATGCTGCGTTTTCATAAGAAGCAAGGCCTGTTTGGGTCGGAGAAGCCCCGTCTGGGATGGGCCTCCCTGCCCCTCACGCCGTCCCCGCACAGGGCCCGCGGGGCTCAGCACGCTGGGGGCTCCAGCGTCGGTGCTCTCCTGCTGAGGTCCCAGCTCGGCGGTGGGTGCCAGGCGTGTCTGGGGGCTGGGCTGTCGCCCTAAGGAAGTCTCAGTGCTGTCAGCCAAGAGGGAGGCCCTACCCGAGGGGACCCCCGTAGTCACCGCCCTTAGGAGGCTCAGAGCAGAGTGAGGCGGGGTGGGCAAGAACTGAGCTCAGAGGCAAAGGGACATGGTGGGGCCGGGACTGTGCTGACGACCAAGGGGCTGCCCACCCACAGGGGCAGCCACGCCGGGGCAGGGGTGCTCTGTGGCCAGGCAAGTCGTTTTCTGATGTCTGAACCCAGGTCCCTCCCGCCACAAGCAGATGGGCAGATGCTCAGCGTCCTAATTTGAGATTCTCTTTTGTNAGGAGGGGGAAGAGGGAGGAGGGGGAAGAGGGAAGGGGAGGGGGAGTAGGAGGGGGAGAGGGAAGGGGGTGAGGCTTTGCTGCCTTGATCCAGCGGGATGTCCCCTGTGCAATGCCCGGGCCCTGCCTTCCATGGACTGCTGCCTTCCTCTTAAGATTGTTCATAAATGGACGCAATGAGCATCATTTGGAAAGATGCTGAAGTCTGGACCGCCCTGCCAGGCCCATCACAGGAGGACCAAGGTGGTGGGAAGGAGCCTGGGCTCCGAGGAGGGAGGAGGTTTGCTTATCACCCTCTGGGGTGCGTGTCACGTGGCATCCACGGCAGGGCGGCCACGCGCTGACTCCTCGGGTGAGGGGCCCACGGTGCCATGGCTTTTCCCTGGGGACCGGAGGCCGGGGACAGCCGGGGGAGGGAGAGGGGCTCGGAGCCACAGGCCCCAGGACAGCGCGGGGATGGGCAGCACGCCTGGCCGGTCCAGAGCCGCCCTGTGGTCTCCCGACAGCGGCTTTGGGGCAGAGCGGGACGCTGTGGCCAGTGCTGCGGCCAGTCCCCGGGGGCTGCGTGGGCCCTGGGCTCAGGGTCCCCAGGCTGCCCTTCAGAGCGGGGCAGGCACTGACCCCGCTTAGGTCCACACGCTGCCTGCCCCTTGGCTCTGAGGGCAGAGCCTGCCGACCCACGGACGCTCTGAATTCGGGGTTTGGGGGTGGGTGGACCCGGCTTTGCTAATGAGCTGCACGTGGACCTCAGCAGCTGGAGTCCCCTGGTCAGTGACAAAGGCAGGAGGTGACGGGCCTGGCTGTCCCCGTGCAGGCCCCCCCCACACACACCCAGCAAGGCTGCACTGGCCCTGCCGCCTCACCGTGCACTGCACAAGGTCAAGGTCAAGTTCGTCCAAGACCAGCAGGTCTGCTCGAGTGCCTTCTATAGGAACTTGGGAGCTAGGGAGATGGCCACAGTGTCCCCCACCCGCCCCCCACCCTCGCTGCCACTTGCTCCAGCCAAACTCTGTCAGCTCCCTCAATAAAATGTTACAGAGTTCCAGGGGCCTTGAGAGGATCTCGGACGACAGCTCTCCACACTCCTGGAAGCGAGGCTCCTGCTCCCCGCCCGGCCGCCCGGACATCGGCGGTCGGCGGGCGCGGGAGTGGCCCCCCGCCCCGCCGTCACCCTGCGCTCGCTGGCCCGGAGCCATTAAGTGATCACACCGGGTTCTGACGAGCGTCTTGACAGCACGGTCACGTTATTGCCCCAAAGAGCTGGAGCCTTCCCGACCCTTCCCGAGCATAATTTCCCCTTGGAGGATTATTCCACTTCAAAGGGCCACTTGAAATGGCAGCTGACCCTTTTGCCTGCCTGTGGATGAGCGGAGTGGCTGGGCGGCTGCGTCTGGGGCTCCCTGCACTGGTTGGTCTTTCAATTTGGGGGCCACAGAAACGTGGGAGCCAGTCAGACACCAGAGATTGCCCCGGTGTGGGCAGGAGGCAGACGGGGTCAGCGGGTGCCATGGGCCCGGCAGGGCAGCCTCTCAGGGACAGGGTGAGGCCACATGGAAGGCAGGTGACAAGGAGGGGACACAGAAGAGGGCTGCTCCTGAGACACACGTGAGACCCACCCGTTCATACGTTTAACAGATGAGCCTTGATGCTGTTCAGTCGTTAAATCGTGTCCGACTGCGACCCCACGGACTGCAGCATGCCAGGCCTCTCTGTCCTTCACCATCTCCCGGAGTTTGCTCAAACTCACGTCCATCGAGTCGGTGATGCCACCCAACCCTCTCACCCTCTGTCAACCCCTTCTCCTGCCTTCAATTTTTCCCACCATCAGGGTCTTTTCCATTTAGTCGGCACTTCCCATCAGCCTGGTCAAAATATTGGAGCTCCAGCTTTAGCGTTGGTCCTTCCAGTGAATATTCAGTGTTGATTTCCTTTAGAATTGACTGGCTTGATCTCCCTGCTGTCCAAGGGATCACCACAATTTGAAAACATCAATTCTTCAGCACTCAGCCTTCTTTATGGTCCAGCTCTCACATCCGTAGATGACTACTGGGAAAACCATAGCTTTGATTACACGGATCTTTATCAGCAAATGATGTCTCTGCTTTTAAGTACGCTATCTGGGTTTGTCATAGCTTTTCTTCCAAGGAATAAACATCATTTAATTTTGTGGCTTATTAAATGGGACAAAATGTCTCAAAATCATGAAAGCAGTCGGTTGTTGTTCCATCGCTCAGCTGTGTCTGACCCTTTTCGGCCCCGTGGGCTGCAGCAGGCCAGGCCTCCCTGCCGTCTGAGGTACGCGGGTCATCCTGGTCCCGGTCTGGCGGGAGTGTGGGCGGTAGGTGTGCTCTGGGCCACAGACCAAGGGAGAGGCCGGGACTGAGCTGCACCCCGAAGGCCTGGCCGGCTCAGCGGCTCCCAGCTGACCTTGCAGGTGGGCAGTCAGGGTGGCCTGCGCGGGTAGGGCCCGGGTCAGCCTCTGCACCTGGGGACGTGTTCAAGCTCGGGTAAACCAGGGGACATAGGAGGCCACTGGGACCAGGCCACGTGGTCGGGAGCCTTCCCCAGGCCCACAGGCCACTGAGGCATCACTGGGCAACTTACAGATGAGGAAGCAGAGTCACGGGCGGGAGGCTTAGACACGCCAGGGCCCTCGTCTCTGGCTCATGCTGCGCCAGCCCACCCACTCCCTCCCCACCCTGGGGAACCTGGCATTGCTTGCCAGCTCCCCTCCCAGTTGCCCCACTCTGGGGAGCCTGGGGCAGCTGTGGAGCCCGGCTTCTCATCACTATGCGAGGCCATCTCAGGGGCCCGCAGTTGCTTGCGGCAGCCTCTGCTGCAGGACAGCACCCCACCCCCACCCCCGCCATCAGGCTGTGGCTGGTCAGCAGCTGGTACTGCCCAGGTACACTGGGTGCCCGTGAACCTCGGGGCACAGATGGGACCTGAGAGCAGCGGGGCTGGGGGAGGTCGAGCCTTCTCCAGCACCCTGCCCCCTCCTGGGCTGCATCTGGGCTGCTGGGGCTCCCCTCCCCGAGTCTCCCGGCACTGACCGCGTCCCCCGGCACTGACCGCGTCCCCCGGCACTGCCGTGCCCTCACCGTGAGGGACCCCCGCCTCCTCTCTGGCGCAGGCTCCCCTGGTGCCCTCGCTGCCCCGCCCAGGCCGTGCCTCAGGGCCCGGCACCAAGACCAGCTGTCGCGACAGCCCCTAGGCTGCTCTGCAGACTCTCCCAAGTTGTGCAGTGTGCGACCTGTGCACCGTGCCAGGGGCCTCTGCCTGCGATCTGAGGCTGCTGGGCCCGACGTGAGTAAGTAGTTTTAGTTTTCAAGAGCCTTGCTCTCTGTAACCCCTTCAGAGCACTGAAAGCAGAGCGTCAGCTCCTTCCCTGTGTTTCTGTCGACACTCCGGCCCCCAAGACAGTGGATGCTGCTGGTCAAATCGAGGAATATGTGCGAGGAAGCTGCCAGAGGCCCTCGTTCCAGGAACCACGATTCCCCGTCCCCGAGGCTCCTTCCTGGACGCGGGGCCCATCCTCTGCATGGCTGGGGGTCCCTGCAGGTCTGGCCCTGCGACACTGCCCGCCTCCCCTGGTGGGAGCGAGGCCGTCCTGGGCCGGGAGTGGCCGGTGCTCACATGCCCTCCCCTTGGAGGGCGGAACCAGAAGTCCTGGGTCCGGGGGCCGCTGGGCCCAAATGCTGGGCTATCCGAGGAGTGGAAGCTGAGCGGCTCAGACCTAAACACAGCCTAGGGGTCTGGGAGCAGATGGGGGACTGGGAGCCGGGGCAGCGAGCGGTGGGCAGGAGCCCACCCGGGAGGGCACTGGCCCTTGGTCTGGGAGTGCCGGGCTCTGGCCTCCCCGGGCAGGTCAGAGAGGTGCCTTCACGCCGCACTGCCCAGCTGCTGCTGCTGGTAAGTCGCTTCAGTCGTGTCCGACTCTGTGTGACCCCACAGACGGCAGCCCGCCAGGCTCCCCCATCCCTGGGATTCCCCAGGCAAGGACGCTGGAGTGGCTGCCGTTTCCTTCTCCTGGATGCACCTTAAATGCAGCTTCCGCAGCCCCTCATCAGCCTCCCGAGTGAGGTCTCTGAGAGTGGCCCGAGAGTTGGTGTTTTCAAGGCCTTGCAGGGTCCCCATCGCCCTAAAAGACGTGGAGCCCTGGGGTACACGGCCATGTGCTCGCGTGAGCTGCCACATCCGACTCTTTGCCCCCACGGACTGTGGCCCACCAGGCTCCTCTGTCCACAGAACTCCCCAGGCAAGAAAACGGATGGCTGGCCATTTCCTCCTCCAGGGCTCCTCCCGACCCAGAGGCTGAACCCGAGTCTCTTGTCTCTCCTGCACTGGCAGGGGGGTTCTTCACCACGGAGCCTGGGGAGGCCTGGCGGAGGCGCGCCTCCACATTCTCACGTCCTCTCGTCTCCACGGACAGCGAGGGGTGGGCATGAGGCGCCCCTCCATTTCACAGATGAGGAGTCTGAGGGTCAGAGTGGGGATGGGTTGACCGGTGAGCAGAGGCGAGATGTGGGCCCAGGGCTTCCAGATCTGGGCCTGCGAGCCTCTCTTTTCAGCATGGCACCTCCGAGAGACGGTGCCCCACCCCCAGACCACATTCTTCCCACAAGCTGGTGGCTCAGCCAACTGTTGTGAAAAGTCACCCATCTGTGCGTGTGAGAGAAAATGAGGGATGGGTACAATTTCCCCCCTGATGCATATTTACTTTTAAATTTGACTTGACTAACATTTATTTAGTCTGATTAGAAAAGCATTACATGTTATTGAAGAAATTTGGAAATTCTGGCTGGGGATCAAGAAAATTCACAATTAGACCTGTCACTCAGAAAGACCCCAATCTGATGCATTTCCTCTGTGTTTTTATTTGTTTCCTTGCACGACTAGCTCACTCTGTCACTCGTTCTGTACTTATTAGTCGGCTTTCCGTTGCAAGGCATTCATCTTTCGTTTTCATTTGTATTCATTGGACTCGTAAATGCTTATTTTATTCAGCTCCTATCTGTTTATTTGGATGCTTGCCTTTTACCCAGTTGGGAGCCACTTTGAGCTACCTCCAGTGCCCCCTCTTTCTTAGAGCACTTTCTGGCTAATTTTCACCCTCCCTGGAAATAGCCATACAGGGTGTCCTGGCTTCTTTCGGGAGGGTGGCAATTAGAAGCCAAGGCGTGGATCCCAAGTGTGCTCAGCACTGTCGGGAGGTCACTGCTCCTAGGCCCTCTCTGCAGACAGGGCCAGTTCTGCGTTTTCCCACGTGGGCGTCCAGAACACAGCCTGTACCTGAATGCTTCACTGAGGGCTCACAGCTGGTAACTGCACTCCAGCCACCCTGCTGGGGTCCTTCTTTGTCTTGTAACTTTCCTGAACTATAGCTTGCACTCCAGAGGTGAGTAACTTGGCTCACACGCTCTCCAATATATTTATTCTTTTTCTCAAGCCTAGAATAGTCAGGAAACAGTTTCATAAATGAAACTGAGGGGGGGGGAACCTCCTAACTGGAGATCAACATTTGTTTTCAGGATGTGTGTGTGTGAGAATAGAGAAGGAGGAGGGAGAAGACGGGAGAGGTAAGTCAGGAAGAAGAGATAGAAGGGGGAGGAAACAGGAGAGAAGAGAATCTACACCCCGCAGAGGGCAGATCTTAAAGAAAGATCCAATGAGTTCTGATGAACTTACATACCCAGGTAGTCCCCACATCCGTCGAGACACAAGACATTTCCATCATCCCCGCCCGTCCTCCTGTGTTCCCCCCTGCGAGCCCTAACTCTTAGGCAGTCGCCGTTCCGATTGCTGTGTCCTGGCTTAGTGCTGTCGCTCTTGAACATGACTTGGGTGGGAGGGTGCAACATCCCCTGGGCTTAGAGAATCCACCCCACAGTGCAGGAGCCACGGGAGATGTGGTTTTTAATCCCTGGGTCGGAAAGACCCCCTGGAGGAGGAAATGGCAACCCACTCCAGTACTCTTGCCTGGAAAGTCCCACGGACAGAGGAGCCTGGCGGGCGACAGTCCACGGGGTCGGGAAGAGTCGGCCACACCGAGTGAGCACGCAGCAGGCTGCTCCGGCTCCGGCCCCTCTGGGCTGACAAGAGGAGGCCGAGACACCCACGCTGTTGCCGCACAACTCGCTGATTCACTTGGCTGCTGAGCCCAGTTCCATTGTATGCAAATATCACTGTTTGTTTGTCCCTTCTGGTGAAGGACACCTGGACGGTTTCCAGGATTTGGCTGTGATGAGTAAGGCTGCCGTCAACATTCAAGCACAAGTCTGTCTGCGGGCGTGTGCTTTCGCTTCTCTTGAGTAAGGAGAAATTTCTAGGCGGGAACCGGCTGAATCAGAGGGTAGCTCCATGTTTAAACATATACGAAACTACCAAACTGTCCCCATTTTTCCCTCCCACCAGCAGCATGGATCTTTCTGGTTGTTCCTTATCTTCAGCAGCACTTTGCATCCTCAGTCTTTCTCTTTCCAGTTATCCTAGGGGACGTGAAGTTTTATCTCATGTCTTTGTGGTTTATGTTTGATGACCAGTGGTGCCGGGCGCCTCTTCCTGTCGTTTATGGCCATTTGCCTTTTGTGTTTGCTAACCTGTCTGTTACGGTGTTTTGCTTATTTGGTTGTTCTCAGCCTATCTATTAATGATTTGTGGGACTTCTTCGTATATTCTGGATACAAGTAAGTCTTCTGACAGATATGTGAATTGCAAGTCCTTTATCGTAGTGTGTACCTTGCTTTTGTTGGATTCTTAATTACATATTTTGAAGACCAGAAGTTTTTATTTTTGCTGAAGTCAAATTTAACATTCTTTTTTCATTTAGGGTTATAGTAGTCTTTGTAAGGAAGCTCTGCCTCTCCAAGGTCACCAGTCCAGTCTCACGTTTTCTGCCGCAAGTTCTATACTTTCAGCTCCTAAGTTCACATGCATGTTTAATCCATCTCAGAATAACCTCTGTAAGTAATGCAGCCAAGGGATGGAGGCTCACTCTCCCCCATTCATTTACCCAGTTGGCTCAACATCATTTGTTGATGATACTCTCCTTTTCACGTTGAGTTGCTGAGATATGCTATTCAAAATTCAGTTGATCGTGTAAATATGGGTCTATATCAGGACTTCCAATTTTGTCCCACTGAATAATTTCCCTCTACTCACACCAAAACACATTATAGTCAGTTACTGCTACTTTCTTTGGGGTGTTCAGTTGATCAGTCACGTCCAACTCGTTGTGACCCCATGGATTGTAGCCCACTAGGCTCTTCTGTCCATGGAATTTCCAGGCAAGAATACTGAAGGGGGCTGCCATTTCCTACTCCAGGGGCTGGTTCTTTGTACTTCCAAGTAAATTGTAAAATTAACTTGACAATTTATACATAAATTCTTCTGGGATTTTTACTGGGATGGCATATAGTTCAGTCTGGGTAGGACTGACCTCCTAACAACGTCGAGCCTTCCAGTCTACAGCCTCACTATAGCTTCCTATTTACTTACGTTGTCTTTATGTTCCATCAAAGATTTTTGAAAAATAAAAATAGCACTATTTTTCAGTTTATGGTGTAGAGGGCTTGTATAACTTTCAGTGAACCCCAACCTATCTAAATTTTAATATTATAAATGAAACTTCTATTTAAGTGTTATTTTCCTATTGTAAGTTGAAAATAGACATGATAATAAACTAATTTTGTGTGTATTGACATAGAATTCTGCATCTTACAAAGCTCACTGGTTAGTTCTAATAATTGTTTCTCAAATTCTTTACAATTTTCTATGTAAAAGTTTATTGTTTGTGATTAAATGGCTTTGTACTTCTTACCAAACTGTATGGCTTTCCTTTCTTCCCTAAGTTGTTCATGAGACCCTTTTATCTGCTGTATCCTTAGTAATGTCCCTTTCATATTTCCTAATTTTCACCATCTATTTCTCTCCATTTTCTTTTCTTACTCTGGGAAGGGATTTACCTGTTTCATTTATCTTTTCAAAAGAAAAAACTTTTGACTTTGTTTATTGTCTCCACTGTTTTTAAGATTTCATTTTTTCCTGCTTGTATCTTTGTTAATTTCTTCTTTCTATGGGTTTAAGTTGTTCTTATTTTCCAGCTTTTTAAGGGGGAAATTTATTGGCAAATTCTTTCTACAAAGGGTCTGAGAAGTTCTTTTGTCCTAACACCGTGTGTGTGTGTTTCAGCTGCTCTGAACCGTGACACTGTGGGGTTCTCTAAGGGGGGAGGCTGCATAAACATGACCTTCACCCACGTAGTTCTCTCCAAAGGTCAAGCCTCTCCACTTTCTGATTATTTCTGTTTATCCTCAGATGTCTTCATATAGCTGTATTTTATATTTTCTCTAAATTTGTATTTGTCATCTGCAGGAAGATAAGTCTGAGACAAGTTGCTTCTGATATCTTTCAATGTATTTGTCATCAACCTGACAGATAAAAACAGAAATATTTTAATTTTGCATTTCTTTGGCTGAGTGTGGTTGGACACTTTTTCATAACCTTTAGTGGTCTGCAGTTCTGAAGAACTGTGTATGGATATTTGTAACACTGTATAGGAGGCAGTGACAAAAATCATCCCAAAGAAAAGGAAACGCAAGAAGGCAAAGTGGTTGTCTGAGGAGGCTTTACAAATAGCTGAGAAAAGAAGAGAAGCAAAAGGCAAGGGAGAAAGGGAAAGAAAGATATACTCAACTGAATGCAAAGTGCCAGAGAATATCAGGGACAGATAAGAAGGCCTTCTTAAGTGAACAATGCAAAGAAATGGAAGAAAACAATAGAATGGGAAAGACTAGAGATCTCCCCAAGAAAACTGGAGATATCAAGGGAATATTTCATGCAAGAATGGGCACAATAAAGGACAGAAATGGTAAGGACCTAACAGAAGCAGAAGAGATTAAGAAGAGGTGGCAAGAATACACAGAACATCTGTATAAAAAAATGTCTTAATGACGCAGATAATCATGATGGTGTGGTCACTTACCTAGAGCCAGACATCCTCGAGTGTGAAGTCAAGTGGGCCTCAGGAAGAATTATTACTCACAAAGCTGGTGGAAGTGACAGCATTCCAGCTGAGCTATTTAAAATTCTAAAAGATGATGCTGTTAAAGTGCTGCAGTCAATATGCCAGCAGATTTGGAAAACTTAGCAGTGGCTATAGGACTGGAAAAGATCAGGTTTCATTCCAATCTCAAAGAAGAGCAATGTCAAAGAATGTTCAAAATACTGTATAATTGTGCTCAATACACATGCTAGCAAAGCTATGCTCAAAATTCTTTAAATTAGGCTCAAAATTCTTTAAGCTAAGCTTTAGCAGTGTGTGAACTGGGAACTTTCAGATGTACAAATTGGGTTTAGAAAAGGAAGAGGAACCAATATCAAATGATCAATTTGTTGATAAAATTGCCATCATCCCTTGGCTCATAGAGAAAGCAAGAGAATTCGAGAAAAACATCTACTTCTGATTCATGCTAATTCTGACTATGCTAAAGACCGTGTGGATCACAACAAACTGGAAAATTCTTCAAGAGATGGGAATACCAGACCACCTTACCTGTCTCCTGAGAAACCTGTATGCAGGTCAAGAAGCGACAGTTAGAACTGGACATGGAACAATGGACTAGTTCAAAATTGGGAAAGGACTCCAAGACTGTATTGCCACCCTGTTTATTTAATTTCTATGCAGGGTGCATCATGCAAAATGCCAGGCTGGATGAATCACAAGCTGGAATCAAGATTGCCGAGAGAAATCAACAACCTCAGATACACAGATTGTTGCTGCTCAGTCCCTAAGTCACGTCCGACACTTCAGGACCCCATGGACTGCAGCACACCAGGCTTCCCTGTCCTGCACTATCTCCCAGACTTTACTCAAACTCATGTCCATCGAGTCAATGATGCCATCCAACCATCTCATCCTCTGTCGTCCCCTTCTCCTCCTGCCTTCAGTCTTTCCCAGCATCAGGGTCTTTTCCAATGAGTCAGCTCTTCATGTCAGGCGGCCACAGTATTGGAGTTTCAGCTTCAGCATCAGTCCTTCCAGTGACTATTCAGGACTGATTTCCTTTCGGATGGACTGGTTGGATCTCCTTGCAGTCCAAAGTAGCTACATAGAAAGTGCTTTATGTATTTAAAAGCTTTTTCCATTTACTATTTTTATTGAAATACATTTAAAACTTTTTTGAATGATATTTCAACATTTATGTAGGTAATATTTGCAAGCCTATTAATGACTTGTACACTGCTAAATAATTGTATTATGTTAAATTATTCTTTCTCATGGTCAGCTTGATAGATTGTTGATGAAACATGCAGCTGAATTTTATTTGCTAGTATTTCATTTTTTACTTTATGTGAAGTTTTATATTTATAGCAGACTTTCCCAAAGGAGCCCCACCCCAAGAGATACCTCCAGGTAGAAACGGCTCTTTGGCTGACAAATAAGATTGGGAAACACTGAGATCCTGTTATTGCTCTTGTTAAAAGTCACAATGCACAGTTGCAAGTTAAATATTTTGAAAAGTTCTGCATTTAAAAATTACGTTGACCTTGGTAAACCCAACTGTTCTTTCCCTATATGATACAAAGGCATCTCTCTATGAATTCCTCAGTAATAAAGTTTGAAGAACATATGGCAAGTTATATCTGTCAAAATTACTTGACAAGTCTTCCAAATTTATAAGTTTCTAAAACTGAGTACATAATTTTGGAGTTAATCATGCTTTAAATGTTCACAGTATCTCAATAGCAAGACTGCCTAAGTCTGGAACCCCTTTTGGAATCTTTGCTATTTTTAACATTTTTTTTCAGGGATAACTATTTATGCATATTGCTTAGCTCCTTTAATGTCAACCTTGATAGTTTATCTGTTTTCATTCAGATTTATTAACATACAACAGTGCAAGTAATTTCTTGTCAATTTTAAAAATTGTCTGCTTGTTGTTCTATCGCTTATATGATTTAAAATTTTGTTCAGTTGCTATTTCACACTCCCTCCTCCTTTGTAGTTGCTAGATCAGCCAGAGTCTGGTCTGTTCTGTTAAATTTTTCAAAGGCTTAGCTCTTTGATTTACTTATCTCTTAGGTCTTAATCTGCTCATCAATTCTCATTTTTCTGTTTTTCTAACTTAATAATTTATCTATTATCTTCACTGTTTTAATCTTCCTTGCAACTACTTTAAAAAAATCATTGACTTGAAAGTTTTGATCTTTTTTTCTTTGTTTGATAATAAAAGCATTTAAAGATGTGACTTCATCTTTGAGGACATTTTTGTAGAAACCCATTTGTTGCTGTAATTTCATTATTTTTCTGATATTCTAGAATTTAAGTA
>SJYQ01013912.1:59607-83480 GCA_006410935.1 Redunca redunca | reverse complement strand
GCGGAGTAGTTGTGGCCTACGGGCTTAGCTGCTCTGCTGCACGTGGGATCTTCCTGGACCAGGAATCGAACCGTGTTTCCTGCATTGGCAGGTGCCCAGGTGATTCTTAATGACGTTTCTGATTTCTCTACAGATTGTATTGTTGTAGCAGGTTTTTAATGACTATATGGGGTAATAGGAGTATTACGATAGAATAGAAACAAGAAGTTAAAGCGGAGTTTCAAACATCACTGTCCCAAACCCCAAAATCAATGAAAGTTGGCCACCTGTAACGCTGGGCCCTGGAGAAGGAAATGGCAGCCCACTCCAGTATTCTTGCCTGGGCAATCCCACGGACAGAGGAGCCCAGCAGCTGCAGTCGATGGGGTCACAAAAGAGTTGGACACGATGACTAAACAACACAACTCTGGGAGTGTTTTACTGGCTGGTTCCTCTGCTTTGGATTTCTTGTGCCTCAGAAGCTCTTCCAAAGCTGCTTTTCCCTCCTCCATTCTAGAATTAAACCATGGACATTGTACAAATGCGTGGTATTTCACTGATTCTGAGATGTATGTCCCCCTCACTCCAGTACTCTTGCCTGGAAAATCCCATCCTTGGATGGAGGAGCCTGGTAGGGTACAGTCCATGGGTCCCAAAGAGTTGGACACGACTGAGAGACTTCACTTTCACTCACCCTCAACCCCCACACAAACTCATTTTAACATCTTTGAAATCAGGATGCATTTTAAAATAGATTTTTATGTTGCAAACTGAAGCTGTTACCTTTCTTACTGCCATCAGATCCTCACTGTTGTTATGTATTTGGAAACTGAGCAGGCTGGCAAGTGCGGAAATTAAACATACTAGGCATATAGATGGTATATATTGGAAATAGGATTCTTTTAGTTCATCAACAGAAGCTGATCTCTTTCCAAATGCATAGCAAAATGAAGGAGTCCTTGAAATGAAGGCATCCCTCATAAACTAAATTACCAAAATAATTTTGGCTTTTACAGGGATTAACCCTATAAATGATTTCAAGTTACGTTGATTGTTTCTGTCATTGACATTTATCTGCTGTCACTGTCAGACTTTCTACTTAATTCAGTTCTTATAGGACTCTGGTCATTTCTGGTGTCATTTTGTCACAGGAGCTAACAGTTTTTAAAAAAAACCATAGTTTTAGTTGGTATAAGGGGGCTTCCCAGGTGGCCCTAGTGGTAAAGAACCTGCCTGCCAATGCAGGAGATGTAAGAGACATGGGTTCAATCCCTGGGTCAGGGAGATCCCCTGGAGGAGGGCATGGCAACGCACTGCAGTATTCTTGCCTGGAGACTCCCATGGACAGAGGAGCTTGGTCGGCTTACAGTGCTTAGCATTACGAAGAGTTGGACGGGACTGAAACAGATAAGCACAGCACATGGCACAATACAGGCTTGAGAAGGGGGCTGTGAGTGTGTGTGATTTATTTGCTATTAAAGTTGTCCGTTGAGTTTTTGCCATTGTATTAGGTTATTTTATTTCTCACAGAGGATTATTTTAAATTCAGTCACTTAGATAAGTAATGTGAAATGTTTTCTGCAGCACTCCTTAATTAAAATTGGCCTGTCAGACAGAGCAGTATTCCTTATTGTGAATATGTGTACTCGTGTGTGTATGATTTTTGTCATGATAGACATTGGTTATTCTAGTTAGAACACAGATGATGATCTCAGCTGAACATCCTCTGTAAAGGATTGTATATCATTTGCTTATAATCAATGTGTCACTGCCTAATAGCAATACTTCTGGTGATTTTAAGCAGATTGAATAAAGTATGTCTTTAGTGTTCGGAAGCCCTGTTCTTTGTATTTTTCCTACCGACACCTCTTGCACCCCACTCCTCTGTGCCAGATCTTGTATTGACAGCTTTTCTGTCCGCCTTTTATCTGCAGGATGTTGAGAGGGTGTGGCATGCATCCTGACCATCAGGAAGCTCTCAAAAAGAACCGAGTGGTGTTGGCCAAAGAGCTGCTGCTGAGCGAACTGTTGGAACACCTCCTAGAGAGGGACATTATCACCTTGGAAATGAGAGAGCACATTCAGGTATCAAGGCAAAAGAGGAAAGCCAAGGAAATACATTGGTGGTCAGAGCAAGAACAGAGCACGATGCAGTGGGGGAAAGATGTCATGCTTCACGAAGGCAGTGAAAATGCATTTCTGCCCTCAAGCATTTGACAGAAAAGACAGAATCCACGAGTAACGGGAAGGAGTTCACACATCCATTTCTTTCTGTGAAAAGGAGTTCTTGAGACGGATGATGATGTTAGTGGGAAGCTCGCCTGGAGAAATAGGATTACAGCTGGATGAGTAAAGGTGATGTCGTGTTTTATTCTTGTAGGCCAAGACGGGCAGTTTCGGCCAGAACGTGGAACTCCTCAACTTGCTGCCCAAGAGAGGCCCCCAGGCCTTTGATGCCTTCTGTGTGGCCCTGAGGGAGACCAAGCAGAGTCACCTAGAGGAGCTGCTGCTCAGAACCCTGTCTGGTCTTCAGCCTGTAGTCCCGCCGGTATGGAGCCCTAGGCTGTGTGTGTTGCGAAAGGCTAGTTTGGTGGGAAAGGCGTCTTTCAGACAGTGGGGATGGGTTGGGGTGGGGGACTCGGGTTCTGTGTTACTTGATCTGAGCCAGCTCCCCTGAGCCTGCTTGGTGGGCCCTGCTTTCTTACAGTTGAGCCGTGACTATGACCTCAGTCTCCCTTTCCCGGTGTGTGAGTCCTGTGCCCCCCACAAGCGGCTCCGCCTGTCTCCAGGTAAGAATCGAGGATGTGAAGTAGCACAACCCCTCCTTTTCTCCGCCCCGACCAGTCCCCTGTTGCAGATTGACTTCTGTCTCCTTGACTGGTATCTGACTTTGCCTAGTGTGATACCTGTTTTTGTGCATAATTGGCACAGTTTCTTTGGTGCATTTGTTAGGGACCAGCAGGACAGTTTAGGTGGGGTGTAGGTTGGACCTGTTTCCCTTCCATCACAGATGACTTTTTTAACGGTGATTGGCCCTTGGGGCAACTGGTGCAGGTAGGAGATTCCTGCACGTGATTGGTGTGTGTTTGTATACAGCTGAGTTCACGGTGAGGAGAAACTACGCTGTGGGCCTCTAGCCTGCTGACTGACCAGCCTACTGATTAGAATAAGACTTTGATCAGATACCGCATTCAGTCATTGAGTGGGTTGAGCACCTGCTACTGTAGGCAGGTCGTCCAGTGCAGAGGATCCCGTGACGAGCAAAAGCAAACAGGGTCTCTGTCTCCGTAGTGCCTGCAAACCAGGGGAGTGAGCGAGACCAAAGGGCACCTGAAGTTACATGAAAATACTAAGATTGCCGGGTAGACTATAAGCTAGTTTTTCTGGTTTGTGTGCCACAGATGCAGTGGAGCACTCCCTAGACCATGGAGATGGTCCTCCCTGCCTTCAGGTGAAGCCCTGTACGCCTGAGTTTTATCAAACACACCACCAGCTGGTGAGTCTTGGAAAATGGCAAGAGGAAAGGCACTGGGAAATGAGATGCCCTTCCTGGGCCTCTGAACGTAGCTAGTATGTGTGTACATCATTTCCTTCTTGCTTTGTTAGTCTTAAAAGCATTGCCCATTGACTGTCCTTTGTGGGCATTTCTATATTCTGACCTGGTGGGGCTACAAAGAAGAATGTGACGTCTTAGTTTTCTTGAAATGTCTCATTTTGGAGGGGGAGGCATAGTTTCTGTCCTCACGAAGCTGACGGTCTCATCGGGTGCCCCTCCCCAGGCCTACCGGTTGCAGTCTCGGCCCCGCGGCCTGGCACTGGTGCTGAGCAACGTGCACTTCACTGGAGAGAAAGACCTGGAATTCCGCTCCGGAGGGGATGTGGACCACAGCACTCTCGTCACTCTCTTCAAGCTCTTGGGCTACAAAGTTCACGTTCTTCTTGACCAGACCGCACAGGTAGTACCATGTACATCAGAGAGCTGGTGATACGTGGGGGCCAGACATGTCCATGCTCCTATGCCAGGCAGGCTGGGCTTTACTAGGGTTATTCTCTCTCCCTACTTTTTACTTACTGTATTCTGTCTCCCACCTTGCAGCCTAGTTTTTAAAAAAAGATAAGAGGGACTTCCCTGATGGCCCAGTGGTAAAGAGTCCGCCTTCCAATGCAGGAGACATGAGTCCGTCCCTCATCTGGGAAGAGCCCACGTGTCTCAGAGCAACTAAGGCCACGTGCCACACCTTCAGAGCCTGTGCTCCAGAGCCTAGGAGCCGCAACCGCTGAGCCCGAGGGGCCTGGAGCCTGGGTTTCACAGCAAGAGAGAGGCCCCCTGCTCTCCTAAATTAGAGAAAAGCCCTCCCAGCAAGACCCAGCACAGCCAAAATAAATACATAAAGTTTTAAAAAGAGAGAAAGATCTGGGGCCAGCCGGCTGCTGCAGTGTTGACCTCCCAGGGTGGCTATGCTCCCTGAGTAAGAAAGGTCCAGGATCGGGTTCTCCCAGCTAAGCAACTTGTTTCCCAAGCACTCAGGAGGTGAGGAGACGCTGATATGCACCCAGCCAACCAAGGAAAGGTACCCACAAGTCAGGACTACACAGGACAGTGACTTCTTGATCGATACTGCTGCTTAGGGTTCCAGCGGTGGTTCTCACGATGACGTTGGCCAATAAAAGTTTGCTAGAATTGTGCTTGTAAAGTAACTGTTTTCCTGCTGTTTCATGAATTAACATGACCTGTTGTTATAAGTTGTGTGACCACAAGACAGATCTTCGGGTAGATAACTTGTGAACTAGATTCCTGCAGGTCATCAGCATTTTTGTGATCAGTTAGTCTCCGTTAGCCTCAATTATTGGCTATACCACTTGACGTTTTTACCTTTAGGGAGTTCTGTTTTGAAACTGAAAATAGTCCATTGGTAGAGCGATACTAATTCTTCCATTTAATTCCAGGAAAACAGTACTCTCCTAAACTTGCCTTTGGGACTGTCCATGGTAAAATTAAGGTTTCTAGGAGATTCTCTTTGATCTGTTGAGGTAGGGTGGTCCGTGTCTGTCTTCAGCCTTGTCTGTGGATTTCATTCTGTTTCTCAGTTGTCTTACTTCTATGAAATAGATTATATATCTGCTAAACTTTGGGTAAGGCCAGTTTCAGTGGTTGATACCTGAATGTTGTCCTTTACATGCTGTTGCCAACTTCTCAGCGATAGCAGCTCCTGCAAAGGAGTAAACTCACCCTTGCTTCAAAGCCATGGCTAGAACAGGTTCTTGGATCATCAGGTACTTTCCTGAGAGTTTCCTGGGCTTGGAGTAAGGGGGGACAACAGTAATTCTTTCAAAGGGAGTCCTATTAGAAGGTCATTTAACAAAATGAATGCTGTTTACGTTTCTTTAGTGGTTTTGGTCTAATCATTCCTTTTACTAGGGATATACTCTGTCTTTGTTTTCCAAATTTTATTTCAGTTGATAAAGGATTTTATGTGCCTGATGGATAAAACATACATCCCTAATCACCAAGTCAGCTGTGGGCTCCTGCTTCTGGGTGACATTGAGTAGCTGTGATGGGCCTGTGAGCCCACTTCACAGATCTCATTTCCTGATGCAGATTCAAGGACCTGTTGGATTCTGATTCTCTGATTACATTGTTGCATGACTTGAATTGCAGCAGAGTTCAATTTTGAGCCCCTTATAATGGGGAACTATGTGAACTGCCAGAGCTTCCCTGATAGCTCAATGGGTGAAGAATCTGCCTTCAGTGTAGAACCTTGGTTCAATTCCTGGGTCAAGAAGATCCCCTGGAGAAGGGACAGGCTACCCACTCCAGTATTCTCAGGCTTCCCTTGTGGCTCAGCTGGTAAAGAATCTGCCTGCAATGCAGGTGACCTGGGTTTGATCCCTGGGTTAGAAAGATCCCCTGGAGAAGGGAAAGGCTACCCACTCCAGTATCCTGGCCTGGAGAATTCCATGGACTATATATAGCCCATGGGGTCCAAAGAGCTGGACACGACTAAGCGACTTTCACTCTAAATTTTGAGACCCTTATAATGGGGAACTATGTGAGCTCTCAGAGATTTTTTAAAATGTGAACCTTGAATTCAGGGTACCTCAGTTAGATGAAAGTCTTGATTTCAGTTAAAAAAAAAAAAGCAGTAGCACGTCCCCTAATGTTCCTGAGACAAGAAAGGATTAGAGACAGTATCTTCTGCAATAGTGAAGAGGAAGAAGCCATCACCTGGGTAGATGTGATCACGAGGATGTGAGACTTCAGCTATCTTTGGAGGGTGGAAGCTGCTGAGGAGAGACAAGGGGTGAAGGGATCCTACACAGGGGCCACAGCATACAGGTTAGACCTGTGTGTGATGTTCAGGAGCTTGTGGTGAACCAAGTGTCTGGGGCCCAGGAGTGCCAAAAACAAGATTGGAGATCAAGGGACCAGAATGCCCAGGGCCTTGAATGTCTTCCCAAAGGAATTGGACTTCCTTGTGTTGACACTCCAACATCATTAGTAGTTTTTGAATAAAAAGGTGATGCCTTCACAATGATGATTCAGGAAGATTAATATGACACCATTGTAAATAGTGAGGTAGGGGGCTTCCCTGTCGGTCCAGTGGTTAAGACTTCATGCTTCCAACGCACGGGATGCAGGATCGATCCCTGGCTGGGGAACTGAGACCCCACATGCTGTGATGAGATGGCAGGGGTTCTGAATAAGATAGTGGACCAAAAGGAAAAGGACACATGTGGAAAATAGTATAATGGCATGATTGTACCATCAGTGCTTTGTGACTGAATAATATGGAAGAAGAACATGTGACTGAATGATATGGAAGAAGGAGGAAAATGTAAGGAATTGAGAGCCTCTGAGAAAGTCAGGACCAAAGACATGAATTTGGGAACTACTTGTGTAGGAAAAAGACTTTTAAGTAATGAGAGCCTATGATCTTTGAGAAGGAGCCAAAGGGCTAGGATTGAACCTTGCGGGTATCACCCTCCCCACGTATCTGGTCCTCAGCAGCTCTGGAGGTGCAGAACAGGGGACAGTGCAGGGTCAGCTTCTGACAGTGGCCAGGCAAGCTTGCAGGCATGGTTGAAACCAGATGACAGCGGTGGGTGTGACCATTTGGTGCAACGGGCATTTGCACAGGAATACTTGCTTCCTGATCAAATGTCCTCAGCAGGCCAGAGACAGAACCAAGAAAATTTAGATCCTCTTTTTCTCCCCCTATTCTTTTTTTGCTTTAGAGATAATGTCACTTAAAAGTCTGAGATGGTGTAATCTTGAAGAATTGTCTTATGTTGATGGTGCTGGCGAGCACGCTGGTGTCTTCCCAACCCATGGAGGTGTTCAATGCTTCTGTTCTTCATCAGAGTCTGTTCTCATTGCTTCCACCTCATGAGGTTACTAGTTCTAGAATTACAGTTTATTGTATGTTAGGCAATGAGATACCCTCTAAAGTGGCAGATTTCTTTTCACCAGGTATTGGTTTATAGCTGGCTTTGAGAGTATAGTGACAAGTGCTATGGGTCATCTCTGGAAAATGCAGCTGCCCATAGGATTTTGTGTGTAGTTTCAGGGAGTTCACAGGTTATTCCCTTCTTCTGTGTCCCCCAGCCAAAAACACATAAAAGTGTGAAGAGCCCTGCTATTTATAGAAGCAGTGTAATTTTACGAAAATAGATCTCAAGATCCTATTTTAAGCTATGCTGCTTTCAGAAAAATTCCCCCAAATGACTAACCCCCATTTATTCAGTGGTTTAGTCTTAT
Source organism: Redunca redunca (assembly GCA_006410935.1). Taxonomy (NCBI): domain Eukaryota; kingdom Metazoa; phylum Chordata; class Mammalia; order Artiodactyla; family Bovidae; genus Redunca; species Redunca redunca. The sequence continues at coordinate 75,742 of SJYQ01013912.1, read as the reverse complement.
TAAATTCAGTTACAGAGCCTTTCTATTCTTACTTTGGACTTTGTTGTCTTCTGTTTACTGATGTAATAACCTCAGTTAAGTTCAAAATGCTCCTGAGTGCCAAACCTATACTTTTATTCCCTTGGAGCAAAATTAGTTTCCACTGTTACGTGTTAAATTCTGTTATAGTCAACTCCAGAGGAGCAGTCACAACTTATATGTATTCTCTGGAGGTTATATATTATTGAATGAATTTTGGATATCTTATTACCTTAAGATCTCCAGAATTATGGTTGGGTTCTGTTTGCTCAAAAAGTATACATGCCCTTTCAACACAGCCAGTTTCTCCATTTCCAGTGAAACTGCAGACTTTCAAGTCTTTTATGAAATCTCAGTTATCTGCAAACAGATATGTTCCAAACAGCAGATAAGTTCTCACATGTTGGCACATCAGACTCTCATGGAGGGCTTGTGGAGGCTTAGCTTGCCGGGGACAAAGACTGCATTTGCTGCAGATTCCCAGGTGAGGCTGATGCTCTTTGAGAGGTCACACTTGGAGAGCCACTGCAATCTGTTAATACAAGTAGGAGCTGGGTATGGTGCTGTTAGATACACGTGTACTGAAACTGCTCTGCTTTATAGCGCATTCTTCATTATATTTTGGTCAAATTCATAGCAAAATAAACTCATTTTCTCCCTGCTCATCTCAGAGACAATCTAGACATTTTGAGTTGTAGAGGCAGACGTAATTAACAATTTGTATCACATTGGTATAATTATGCTATTAGATGTATTATAACTTTCCATTGTATAGAGCAAATGCTTAAGGTAGAGTGTTACTCATATATGGCAGTCTAGAGCAAGATCAAAAAGATTCTTAAGCTGGACTACAGTGTTTCTTTGGAAAAATAATATTGCTACCCTTCATTAGAAGGCACAGTATGAAGGCAGGTCTTTGTAGTATGTGCCAGGCATAGTGATAAGCCCTTTCTGTGCAATATCTCGGGGCTTCCTTGGTGGCTCAATGGTAAAGAACTCACCTGCCAATGCAGGAGACATGGGTTCGATCCCTAGGTTGGGAAGACTCCCTGGAGAAGGAAATGGCAAACCATTCTAGTGTTATTGCCTGAGAAATCCCATGGACCGAGGAGTATGGCTGGTTTCAGTCCTTGGGATCACAAAAGAGTTGGACATGACTTAGCCACTAAACAATAGCAGCAATGGATGCAGTGTTTCATTTAATCTTTACAAACTCAGAGAAAATTTACTCTTAATTGTCTTCTTACAAGGTGGATATTAGCACCTGTTCTAATTTATGAACCCAGGGGTTAAACCTAGGTGTCTCTGATCCACCGGCTCATGTAGGTAGTCATGACCCCGTCCAGAGTCCTCCGTAGAGCGTGTTCTTCTGTGAGCAAAAGTATTTTTGTACAGACGTCATCGTTGTCTCTGGGAACTTCACGTCTGAGACAGAAAACAGCATAGAAGCACTGCTGTCCTCTACTGTCATGATCCTGTGAGCCCATGGCCACAGAGCAGTTCTTAACGGCTGTTACTTCCTTGTAAGTGTGTTACTTACTCATTCGTTAACTAGCATCTGCATGATTAGCTTCATTAATAACTTGGCTTCACTCCAAGAGTTCTTCACATGAGCTTGTAATGAGCCTGTGAATCATATTCAGTGTTTTGTCTGAGTGAGTGTTAGTTTCTTAGTCTTTGCGACCCCATGGACTGCAGCCCACGAGGCTCCTGTGTCCATGCGATTTTCCAGGCGTGGCTACTGGAGTGGGCTGCCATTTCCTCTCCAGCAGATCTTTTCGACCCAGGGATTGAACCTGGGTCTCCTGTACTGCAGGCAGATTCTTTACCAACTGAGCTAAAGTCGTGTAGTTTTCTCGTACTTACTTAGCTTCTGACTTGGTAGAAAACACGTTTGATTTTTTAATAGCCTAGGGCTTCAGACACCAAAAGGAAGCTTGTATAGGTGCTGACTCTGGGGAGCAACCCTGAAAGGCATCTTTCTCCTAGGAAATGCAAGAGAAACTGCAGAGTTTTGCCCAGCTCCCGGCTCACCGAGTCACTGACTCCTGCATAGTGGCGCTCCTCTCCCACGGCGTGGAGGGCGGCGTCTACGGCGTGGACGGCAAACTGCTCCAGGTGCGTGCCGGTCTGTGGCCGCGGCTGCTGAGCCTGGGCCACGCCACCTCCCGCTGCCCGTCTCTCCAGGGATGGCCGCTGTTTATGTGTACAGGACTCGGGGATCCCACTGACCACCAACCCCCTCTTCTCCCTTGTTTCTCTCCGGCAGCTACAAGAGGTTTTTCGGCTCTTTGACAATGCGAACTGCCCGAGCCTACAGAACAAACCGAAAATGTTCTTCATCCAGGCCTGCCGTGGAGGTGAGTGCCCCGGCGGACCGGCACCTGGGTGTGGCCCCCGGGCAGCCTCCCGCCCGCTCTCACTTTCCTGTTTGCTCCTCTCAGGTGCTAGCGGATCCCTTGGGCACCTCCTTCTGTTCACTGCTGCCACCGCCTCTCTTGCTCTGTAAGTGTCTCCCGACGCATGGGGTGTGCTGGGACTCGGGCCGCCCCTGGCTCTCAGGTGGCCAGCTCTCTGCACGCCGCCACGTCCGCCCCCAGGACGCGCTCAGCCAGTGCCTTCGCCTTCTTTGAGGACACTTCCTTTTTCCCTGTGCTTATTAACCCCGATGAACTTTTCTCATCGCTCTTTCTGGTTCAGGGTCTGCCAGCTGCTCTGCTTCCTCACCCTCTCACTTGATCCGCTTCCTCTTTTTCTTTCTCCACCTCTCCTCTCCCTTTCCGCTTTCTCCTCCTCCTCTCCTCCCCCACACCCCATTCTCGCCTCCTCTCCTCTCCGGGCCCCTCCTGTGTCTAGCGGGAGAGCAGTGTGGAGGCCCCACGTCAGCCTTTGGCTCCTGCTCTTCCGAGAGCTCCTCCCCATCCCTCTTGCATGCACTCTCTTTTCATCCCTTGAAAAGCCAGGACTCCCTGATTACGCTCAGAAGACATGCGGGTGTGCTTCTCATCACAGAGGAAAAGAGTAGTGATTGAAAGCTCCGAACATGGAGTCAGATTCTGCCTCTGCTACTGACTAGTCTTGTGAAGTTATAGAGGAGTTACTCCGTGTCCCTCCACCTTAGTTTCCTCAGTATAAAATGTAGGTAATCACATGTCCTAAGGTCATGTTGTTGTGATGGTTAAGTGAAGTGGTTCCATGAAAGTGGTTCGTATTAGCTTACTGCCTGGCTCATGGTAAATCCACAAGATAGCAGCTCTGACTGTTATAACATGGTCTGTGCCCTTAAGAGACTTACAGTTTGATTTAAAGGTCCCTTTGTCCAAAGATTCAAATAATATATTTTTTACATGGGTATAGCAGAGAATCATGGAGAAGGAAATGGCATCCCACTCCAGAATTCTTGCCTAGAGAATCCCATGGACAGAGGAGCCTGGTGGGTACAGACCATAGGATCACAAAGAATCGGACACAACTGAAGTGACTCAGCGCGCATGCATAGCAGAGCACAGCAGTGGAATAGCGGGTAGAGCGTTTCAGGGAAAGGGGGAGTGCAGTGTGACAAGCACACCAAGATGGAAAGGACACCCCTTCCCCTGCCTCAGAGTGGGCTGAGCCAGAAGTATGCCTGGTTCTCTATCTGCGTCAGTCACGTATAGTGAGATGTGGCTGACCACACGAGACAGATCCTAGTGATCATAAACCTGTAGTTACAGCTGAGATTTTGGGCTTTCACAGATAATAATACAGAACTATTGGGAGCACAAATAAGAAACAATTGGATAATTTTTTTTTCAGGATGATTATAGGGAGCAATGCTGAGAAAAAGAGTGTGTGTGAGCAGGAACTTCCTCTTTTTATGCCCCTGCTGTATCCCCAGGCCCAGGGCACTGCCTGACACATCATAAATACTGGCTGAGTAGATGGAAATTCAGTTCAGTTCAGTCACTCAGTCGTGTCTGACTCTTTGTGACCCCATGGACTACAGCACGCCAGGCCTCCCTGTCCATCACCAACTCCTGGAGCTTGCACAAACTCAAGTCCATCAAGTCGGTGATGCCATCGAACCATCTCCTCCTCTGTCGTCCCCTTCTCCTGCTGCCCTCAATCTCTCCCAGCATCAGGGTCTTTTCACATGAGTCAGCTCTTCGCATCAGGTGGCCAAAGTATTGGAGTTTCAGCTTCAACATCAGTCCTTCCAATGAACATCCAGGACTAATCTCCTTTAGGATGGACTGGTTGGATCTTCTTGAAGTCCAAAGGACTCTCAAGAATCTTCTCCAACACCACAGTTCAAAAGCATCAATTCTTCGGCGCTCCCCTTTCTTTATAGTCTAACTCTCACATCCATACATGACCACTGGAAAAACCATAGCCTTGAGTAGATGGACCTTTGTTGGCAAAGTAGTATCTCTGCTTTTTAATATGCGGTCTGCCTAAAAAGTGGAGCAATAATACGGGAAACAGATACAGGGATATTGTGAGAAAAGAGCCATTCGTTGATCAATAGATCTGAGACACAAAGGCAGGAAAGGCGTCTCCTTTCTCTTGAGGAACCATGCAGCTTGGTCTGTTTCCTGTAGGAGGCATCACTGGCAAAGTGAAGTAAACATGTTCATGATCACTTTTTCCTGTATCAGAGATTATATACGAATACCAGACCTGGGTAGGGAAAGATGGCACCCTCCTGGGCTAAGCTGAATCTTTTCTCTAAAGTCAAATCCTCCAAGGGATGACCAGTAAGCCAGCTGTTCCTTTAAAAGTCTGAGCTCACCTGTCTTCTGCTGTACTTAGTTAACATAACTGATGCCTCTAAAAAGGACCCTGCCCTGGTTGACTGGCTCCTAAACTGGAGTGTAAGCTCCATGAGGATGGGGACTTTCTTTTCACTGTATCCCTCGGGCTTAAAATAAAAACAGTGCTTGGCGTGTGGCAGTTGCACAGTAAATTTTTGTCGGATCAGTGAATCTTGATCATTTTCTGCACAGACCTTCAAGCTTCGCTCCCCTTTAAGGCTCTCTTGGGTGTTACTTGGAGCAGATGTAAAGAAAAAGAAAGCTTACATACTCTGTTACCTTTGGCTTGACAAGCTGTGTGTCCTTCTGTCTCTTTCCTACCACTCCCAGACAGTGTCAAGAGAAAGAACACGTCTGGGGCTAGATAAGGCCCGGTCAGAAGGTTGGGCGTGTGCTTGGGGGATGTTGAGGATCTACTGCTAATAATTGAATAATAGTGTTCTTTTTACAGTGTTTAAGAGAAAACAGTTGTTTATCCCAATTTTAAGTGTCTCTTAAATTTTGTGTGCCAGCTACAATTTGGCTTATGAAATTAATAAATAATAAGTGGTTTAAAAATATCAAAAGTAATGTGGAAACAGCTGATCGTGCTTAGTTTTATAATGTGTTTTTCAAATACATAGAAATTGTGGTTGTGGTTTTCATACAGCATACTTGTAGTAATTATATTTTTGGCTTATTGTTTCTCTTTTTTATGTAATAAAACTATCAGTATCTTATCGTGTATTGCAGTAAGCAGCACTTTGACTTCCAGGTATACTGATAATTGGACGAGTGAATCGTGGACACAGATGGCTTTTCATTCTGTTTACAAGGCGTATTTGACTGAGCACTTTCACTGTTTTACAGAGTGGACAAAGCTCAGACCACATATACGTGCACATGCGTGGGCACCCTCTGCGTGATCAGTGCATACTGGCAGAGGAGAAGGAGTAATGGTGTTTGTTTTCTTTTTTTTTTTTAATTAATTCATCAGTCACAGGTTGGAGGCAACAGCTGGAAATGGCTCTTCCCCATCCCAGTTGCAGGGAACTTGGGCTTGCCTGTGACAGGCCCAAGAGAGGTGGGAGGAAATAACGTCTTTGTCCACTCTTATCTGCTTTTGTATAGATGAAACAGATCGTGGGGTCGACCAGCAAGATGGGAAGAACCATGACCGATCCCCCGAGTGCGAGGAGAGTGATGCCAGTGGAGAGGAGCTGCTGAAGACGCGGCTGCCCACCTGCTCGGACATGATTTGTGGCTACGCCTGTCTCAGAGGTAGTGTGTCCCGAGGAGTGACCCCAGAGGTGGCAGCCTCTTGGACGCAGGCTCTGTCATGCAGGGCTCTGACCAGGGCGGATGTGGGGGAGGTCAGTCCGCTGGGGAGGGTGCCCGTGGCCTTAAGCCAGCGCCCGCTGCTGCTCTGGTTACAGGGACCGCTGCCATGCGCAACACCAAGCGGGGCTCCTGGTACGTGGAGGCCCTCACCCAGGTGTTCTCCGAGAGGGCCTGTGACATGCATGTGGCCGACATGCTGGTGAAGGTACGTGGGCCCCGCCCAGCCGCGCAGTGTCCCTCCTACCCCCTTGCACTGGATTTCAGTCTCCACCAGCCTTCTCCTTGTGCTGGGATTCTGAAAGCACCCGATTCTCAGACCCCGGCTGCTGGGTCTCTGTCTTGGCAGGTGAACGCGCTCATCAAGGAGCGGGAAGGCTACGCCCCGGGCACGGAGTTCCACCGCTGCAAGGAGATGTCCGAGTACTGTAGCACCCTGTGCCGCCACCTCTACCTCTTCCCGGGCCACCCCCCCACGTGATGCCAGCCCCCGCCCCCCACATCCCACCTCGTCGCCGGGCCGCTTGGAGGCCGCTGGGCCTCAGGAGGCGAGGCAGACCCTCTCTCCCCAGGATGCTCGGCTTCTGTGCCTCCCCTCAGGGACTGGGACTCCCCCAGGCTCCCTCCTCACTCCCACCGCCTCCACCGGTGACCTCGGACCGCCAGCTCCTCCTGTGCACAGCTCTCCTGTAGAGCCGGCTCTGGCTGGACTCGTTGCCAGGAGCATGTGGCCTTCGTTGAGGGACCTGGCGAGTGACACTGTGCACGCAGTATCCTGACGGGGTGAGGGCGTGTGGCTTTCCTCGATGTTTGTGTTCAGCTCCTGCCCCAGCACTCTTGGAGGAAGCACCCGGGTAATTGCTTTTATTCCAGGAGCTGAGATGTCCCAGAGGTCACACCTCCCATCTCTCCTTTCATGTCCCAGCCCCATTTGTCCCAAAGTGGGAGTTTCAGTTCAACACAGACAGTTTTCATTTGGTTTCAAAAGGCCAAGCACCCTCTGCTACTGTGGGTGGGTCCGGACCTCTGCGTTTGTCCCCTTCAGTTCCAGGAGGTTTCCCCCGGGAAGGACCACCTTCTCAGCTCAGCTCTTGGCTCCTTGGGGCTCAGGGAATTCAGCCTTTCAGCAGAGGTCAGAATTTGGATGCCTTGTGTCTGTTAACTTGTTGATCTTCGCCCATGGAAGCTTCCAAGATCTTTTCATGGGTTGTGGGTGCCCTGAGCTTTGTACCTGAAGTGAGCCTTGCAGGGAGTGTCAGCGGAGGAGGTAAGGGTGCTGTGCTCGCTCACGCTTGGCAGTCTGCCACCTCATCCTCGCTTTTCTTCCTGTGAGGTGCCCCTCCTAGAAAAGCTCCCTGGCTGTTATCTCTCTGCTTCCTGTTTCTCCCCTCTTTACCTTTGTCTCATTCTGTTTACTACAGCCACGAAATCGTCTAAAATACAGCTTAATTGGATCGTTTGGCTGCTTGAGGATGTAATATAGTACTTTGTTCCCGGCTTTTTCTTCCATATTAAATCCCCTCTGGATTTTATGTGTTATTTCCCCTTCCCATTGTGACTGTCCATTTCAGGGAGGTCAGTGCTCTATATTTACCCTAGAAACCACCTTTATATGCACTTACATGAAGCCTTCTATTCTTAAAAGCCTTCTTTTTTGCCGTATGACAATCTAATCTCTGTATGACAGATTTTGATTTTGGTTTTTAAGTATAAATCTGATCCTCTTACTCCCCTGCTTGGAACCCTTTGTTTTCCTGTCCTGTAGGGCCTCGTAAGTGCTGATCCCCTGTAAGCGGCAGCTCAGTGATGTCCTGGGTTTCTCAAACATTCTGAGGTCTTTCCTGGCCTAGACTGTCAGACACCCTTCCTGGGTCCACTGAGCCCTGCCCCTCGCCACTCTTGGCCCTGGTGGCTTCTTTATCCTTCAAGTCAGAGCTCAAAGGCCACCCTTTCGTGGAGGCCTTCCCAAGCCATTCTGTCTATTAAAAACCGAGTGTTGTTTTTAACTTTATTTCTGTCTTCTGTTTAATCCCCTCATTGCACTTATCACACTGTATAATCACTCATTATATGCGTGCGTGCTTCACATGTTCATTCGCATCTCCCCTTTAAACTCCATGAGGGCGGAAACCTTGTCTCATTCACTAATAGGCACCCAGTGCCTGGCACGTCATAGGTCTTCAATAAATGTTTGCTGAAGAAAGGAAGCAACCCTAGCTAGAACCCTACTCTTTGACGAGATTTCCCTTTTGGTAAAAATACCCAGTTTAGTGTTTGTACTCCGTATCCTCCCACGTGTTCTGTTTCATCCACTGGTGTTATTAGCTCCCGAGGACGGAAGTCACGTGCAGGGCGACTTCCTCTGCATCTCCCCTGGTGCACAGAGCCCAGGCTCTGGTAGTTCAGGTGCTCAGTAAATACTCGTTCCGCAGGCCGGGGGCTCGGAGACTTGTTGCCAAGTCCTGCCCTTGGCTCAGTGTCATCTGGAAGTACTTAGGTGATAGAACCTTTCCAGTTCCCACTGCCAGGATTTTGTATTGCCATCTGGTGCCAAATAAATGTTCATATTTATTACCGATGTGTGCCTGATGTCTGTAGATAAATCCATGTTGGGAAGCCCACTTATTTCCTGGCTTCTGAGAGCTGCTTTTTCCCCACCACTTCACAGGGCACACCCAGAGCGGGACACATCTTGTTTGGCTACAAGATCTTTCTGATGCCACCAGGTCCGCATTTCGGACGGGCCCACCTCCATGGTCGTGGTCACAGGAGGTGGAAGAGTCAGGTAGCTCCAGTCCTGGATTATTTAGATGACGAGATGGAAGCTAGAGAAACATTGAGTTGGAATGGGAGGAGATGCCAAGGATCGTAGAATTCCCCATCTCGCATGATCCAGTTTGGGTTTAAGGTTTTCCTGGCTGGGTGTAGCTGGTAAGAGAATTCTCGGGCAGTGGACTGTGTAATCTGGGGAATTCTCGGGTGTGGTATGTCTGCACCTGGAGAGGCAGGCAGGCTACAGAGGGATAATCCGAGACAGGAAGTTCTGTAGGAGCTTTTTGGTGGGATAGCTGATGAGGATCCTGGGGGAGGGAAGCTTGTCTATGAACCTAGAGGAGGAAGAGCAAAGAGGGACAAAGTTGAGCTGAAGCATCACCGGGTGGAAAGAGAGAAACTGGCTGAAGAACACTGAGGGCAAAGGCCTTAGGAGCAGGCTGGCCCCCGGTACCTCTGGAGGGAAGGGCCCTGGAGCAGCGAGTGGGAGGACAGCCTGTGGGAGGTGGGTGTGTTCAGGCTTACAGAGCAGCATCTGCCGAGCTGGACTCCCTGTCCTCCCCGCCCCGCCCTTGGATAAGGGTGTCAGATTGGATTTCACAGCTCCATGTCCTCTGCCAGGGGATTCTCTTCTAAAATTATCCCCCTTCCTGAACTGGGGGCGGTTCTTTGCTGCCCTCCCCCCATCCCATCTCCCATGGTAAGGAAGAGAATAACAGGAACAAATGGAGCAAGTGGGATATTCCGGTAGAAGGAGGAAGTGGTCTGAGGCAAAGATGTTAATAACTGCTCCAGCTCCCCAAACACACTGCGTCTCCCAGGCCCTATGCTTGCAGCTTTACACCATGCACCCACAAGCCAGGAGGGTGTCATCGCCCTGGTTCTTCAGAAGAGGAAAATGAGGCTCAGAAACTTCAATTTATACAGGAGAAAAAGCTGTAGCTTTAAGGACACAAACTCCAGAATTAGATTTTGAATACTGGCTTGTCCTTTTAAGGTATCAGAGACCTTGGCTAAGGTACCCAACCTGGCCCTCATTTAAACACGGGTAAATCATTGCTGCCTTAAGGAAGGATGCTACCCTGTGCGGATGAAGCGGGAGGATGCGTGGTGGATCACCTGGGGTTAACGCATTACAGATGCTGTTACCATCTCTGAGCGTGAACTTCAGTTTAACGACAAGTTAACATTCGGCGCTCACTTTGGGGCAGACACTGACTTTTAACGTCCATTCTTTTCTCTCCATAACCCTCAAGTTAACTGCCTTTCTAAGGAAACAGAGGCCAGAATGGGTAACAATCTGTCAGCTTGAGTTCAACAATTTTGCTTCTGTGACTTTTTTTCTTAGCAAAAGGTTTGGTTTTTTTTCCTCCCTCCTTACTTTTTGGGACTATAGATTTCCCCCATTGAGTTGTGAGAAGGAGCCTGAGACCAAAAGAAAGACTATTCCATCTTAGCCCTTGTTGGGCAGAGAACAGGGAAAAAGTGTACCATGTTCAAAAATCCAGAAGAGGGAGAAAGAGCCCTGTCCATTGTTAGGAAGGTGTCATACGCAGCAGAGGGAAGGGACCAGGCCTTTTTGAAAGATATGGGAGGCAAGTTTCAGTAAGCATAGAGGAGAAATGACTACCAGCAAGGACAGCTACAAAGAGGGGTGTTCAGAGGAAATTACAGTTGCCTGGGGGAAATTTCAGAAATTTGGTGGTCATGGGTCTCATGCTAGGCTTGATGTGGAATGGGCAAGTCATGACTAAAGCCCCTTAAGAATAATATGGTGTATTGTCCAACAGTTGGAAAGCCCAGACTTCAAGAGGTGGGAATCTGAAAACAAGGGTGTCACCCAGGGAGAAAGTTCCTGCTTAAATTGATAACGGGGATCCCAAGGAGCTGGGTCGTTCACAACCTTCTATACCCCAACACACTCCCACGCACCTATGTCCTGGACGCTCATTTCAGCAACCTTCCTTCAAATAGCAATTCCATAAGCTTATAGGTTGATAGGTTTTAAGCTTGGACCTCAAGAAAATCTATTAAAACCCCAAAGAATACATATCATAGGTAAATGCATGGTTGTGAATTTGTTCCAAATTTAGGAGCTTTTCAAAGGACTCACCAGAAACCCATCACTGTCCTTCCAAATAAAAGCACTGAGCCCATGGGGTGTTGGGGGTCGGATGGGCACAGTTTATATTTTATTTTCTTGTTCTCTTGCAGGATGATAACCCAGGAGATTTTAATCTTTGAGCTAAGACTCAAGATCCTTACTCTCGAATGCTTACCCTTCAGAGCTAGCAGCTGGAGAGCTCCTTGACCCTCCTGATTTCAGAGTCCGGTTTTTAGAATTGCAGCTGGTGCTTCTGGGTGGCTTGGTGGATTGGGAGGGTTTTCTTAATGCCCATGATCTTGCCTTCAAATTTTGGGATCCACAACCAGGACCTGATTTTCTCAGGAACACTGGAGAAATAAACAACTGTGTTAGACACTTGTTTCTTGGAATTATCAAGTTCCTGCAAAAACACTACTTTCAGGGGAGCCACCTCCACAAAGGGGTGGAAATCTTTTCTGTTTCTGAAGCCCCCCTCCCTGCAAGAAAATAATTTCACTTTGGCAATCTATTTTCTTTCTTCTTAGCGATCTATTTTCCTTATTAAAGTTTTTCTTTTGGGACTGCCCTAACGGTCCAGTGATTAAGAATCACCTTGCAATGCTGGGGACCTGGGTTCGATCCCTGGTCGGGGAACTAAGATTCCACATTCCACAGGGCAGTCGAGCCCATTCACCACAACTGAGCCTGTGCGCCACAGCTAGAGAATGTGTGTCACAACTAGAGAATCTGTGTGCCTCAACTAGAGAATGTGTGTCACAGCTGGAGAAGCTGTGTGCCACAACAGAAGATCCTGCATGTCGCCGTGAAGATCCCACATGCTGCAACCGACACCAGACTGCCAAATAAATAAATAGACAAATATTAAAAAAAAGCTTAAAGTGTTTCTTTCATCTCACACCAACCCATTAGGTCTCTTTTATTTTCTGCCTGGGGAGAAGGGAGACGTTACAGAACGTCCAGGGCCTCAAATCACACATTTGTCATCTTTGTGAGTAGATTACAGGTCTTCAGATTTATGTTAGAAAAGGTGTTCTTAGTGGTATTCATCTTTCCACCTGCTTTGGACAGTCCCATTTAGCCTGGGACAAATTTCAACTGTAGACCAGACATTCAGTGTCCCTACCCTGCAGTCCCTGGGACAGACCTTGCTTGGTGATGGATCCCAAACCACACATTGGCTCATGTTTATAGCTTTCCTTCAATAGTGAATAGTTCACAAGGGAAGGACTGTACTAGGAAAATTGATCTTAAAAAAAAGCATAATGCCATATAGAGTAGTTTGGCCTTGGCCAAAAATTATTTATTGACCTGAAAAGGGAAGAATAGCAGGGTACTTCCCTGTCATCTCTTATGTCTGTCGGGCTCATCATGAGAAACGCCCACTCCCGTCTCTCCTTGGGCTCCCCTGTTCCCCCACCCCACTTCCGCTTCTCCCCCTGTTATCTCACCTGCCCTGACAGCCCTCCCAGGGATGCCCTGTGCTCTAAATGGAAGCTCAGTCCCTCCCTGAACATCCAGGCTGCTGGTGTGGCTGTCATGTATCAGTCCGGGAAGTAGGAGAAATGCCAGAACCCAAGGCTATTACCCCTGCGCCCCACACCCAGTGGTGATAAAGGTGGGGTCAAGGGTATGACCCCAAAGCATCACTAGTGGCCTCTGGCAGACAAGAACAGGCAGAGCTGGAGGAGAAAGCTGAAGATCAGTTGGGTTGGGAGAGCTGGTCCGACAGACGAGGACTAAACCTGGGGGGGACCCAGAGCTGGAAACGAGCCCACAGGGGAAGACGGCAGAGAGGCGAGGCTTACTCGCCCAGGTGAGCCACTCCCCAGTGTTTCTGGACCCTAGAATCACTCTACCCAGCTCCCAACCGCTACCTCCCCACGGAAGGATGGACAGACAGAAGAAAAGAGATGGGCTGCTTAGAGTGTGCAGACTCCGGGAGCACGCAGGTCTGAAAGCCTCAAAGCAGTCTTCCACCCTGATGTGGACAGTATTTATAGCCAGACCAGTGGCATGGGGCTGGAATCCTCTTCGTGACGCAGGAGTGGGCCGGTGCTTGTCCTGCTGGGGGAATTCCCTGTGGGGCTGCCCCCCAGGTTCTTGTCCCCACCCCTCCCCCGAATGGCTCTCACACCTGCTTCGACCCCAAGCAGATCAGATGTGGCAGTGGGGGGGTCATGTGACGGAGAGATGGCTATAAATAGCCGGGGGTGGGCACGCTGCCCCAGACGCCTTGGGGACAGGCAGGAGGAGAGGCTTAAGGAGCTGTTCTCGGGGGAGGGTGGGGGCCGGCAGGCCGAGGCCGGGCTGGGGGCAGGGGCATGGAGCCGTCGGGGGCCCAACGGCGCGGGGGCGAGCCCAGCTGGTGGGGCAGCGCCCCCCAGTACCAGTACATGCCCTTTGAGCACTGCACCAGCTATGGACTGCCCTCCGAGGACGGGGGTCTGCAGCGCAGGCTCCGGAGGGACGCAGGCCCCCGTGCCAGCGCCCACCCAACACAGGTAAAGTCCTCAGAGGAGGGGGCGGTGGGTCCAGGAGCGAGAGGAGCCACGGATCGGGGGAAATGGAGAGGCAGGTGGCTAGAGGGGGCAGCGTGATCTTTCTAACTTAAAGTACATGGTCGTGTGTTCCAAATATGAACATTCTTTAAAGGTCTGGGTTCAACCCGGTGGGCACCTTCCATAGAGATACACGTGTACCTGAACACAAGCTTTACTAACTGAACCCCCTGAATCTGGGGGCAGGGAAGGCAGAGCCACACATGGGTGCCGAGCCCGTGCTTACATAAGCTACACGAGGGGACTGGCAGAGGAGTCCACACCTCTGTGTGCCCCTCACCCTGCACACAGGCACCGCCAGATTCTCCCTTCCCACCCTCAGCAGAACACACACACACACACACTTCTGTAGAAGGCAGAAAGGTGGGGATAAGGGAAGAAGATGGACAAAAGAGCATGGTCAGTGATCCAAGACAGACCAGTGTCAAATGAGCAGAAAAAAATGTAATCAAACTTGCAGGTGGGAGGATTCATCAAGTGAGGTCCCATGAGGTGGTAGCACCTGGAGTGATCTCGGTGAGGTGGAGGCGGGGGGGTGGGGGGGGCGCTGGTGAACTAACTAGGGGGTTGTTGTTCAGTTGCTCAGTCGTGTCCGACTCTGTGTGACCCCATGGACGGCAGCATGCCAGGCTTCCCGGTCCTTCGCTGCCTCCTGGAGTTTGCTCAGATTCATGTTCATTGAGTCGATGATGCCATCCAACCATCTCATCCTCTGTTGCTCTCTTCTCCTGCTGCCTTCAATCTTTCCCAGCATCAAGGTCTTTTCCAATGAGTCCAGGGTAAATATCCCTCAGGTGTAGACATTGAGGAAAGGGCAGTGATAGTGGGGGCACCCCTGAAGGACAGATTAGGAGCTTGTTGCAGATAAATAACTGGGTTAAGATCAGCAAGTGAGCATGCCTGCAGAGGGACAGGGTGGAACCTGTCGGCGGGGAGGGGGAACCAGGAAATCAGGATTTAAAAATGCTTTAGCTGATGAGGGGTGGACTGTGTTTCCTCTAGCGTGGGGGTCTAGGCAGGGCAGGGAAGCTGAGGGCTAGGCTGGGGATCTCCATGCTGGGGGTCCAGAGAATCCAGGTCTCAATCCTGACCCGTCCTGAGGATGGTGGGTGGGGGCAGTTCCTGGAGAATCAGCTGGGGGTCGAGGGCACAAAAGCCAGGGGAGGCTCCAGGGGTGAGTCAGAGCAGGCTTCCTGGAGAAGGTAGCCTGGAACACATTGTGGGGTTGGACAGGAAGACCCCCCACTCGTGGTCCTGGGCTCTCTGTCTCTGGGTATGCGGTCTGAGTGGGATGTCAGCTTAGTAAAGGTGCAGCTGCGGCGCCTTCTGGTGATGGTGAGCAAAGTGAGCACACTAGTGCGAAGCTGAAGGGATGCAGGAAGTCAGGTTGGGCAGGTGCAAAGAAGGGGAGCTTGGACCTTCGTTTTTCTCTGCTTAAATCTTATTATGGAAATCTCACACTTATACAAAATAGAAAGAGTGGTGTAATGAATCCCCAAGTACCCCTTGCCCAGTGATTAATTATCAGTTGTCAGCATCTTTGCATCCATCCTCCCATCCCCAGCCCTACATTCAGGAGTCGGGACAATACGCCCGTTTCAGGCTTGACCTCTCTTTCCCCTCCCAGCCCTGCTCAGATGGGGAGTCCTAGTCCAGCCAGCACAGATTTGGCTCTTTTATTTTTATTTTATAAATGTATTTATTTATTTGACTTCGTTGGGTCTTTCGTTGTGGCACATGGACTCTCTAGTTGTGGCTTGGGCTCCAGAGTGCCTTCAGGCTCAGTAGTTGTGGCTTAGCATGTGGGACCTTGGTTCCCTGACCAGGGGTTGAGCCCGAGTCCCCTGCATTGCAAGGTGGCTTCTTCACCACTAGACCACCAGGGAAGTCCCAAGATCGGATTCTTTTAGTGTTTCCCAGCCCAGCTTTGGTATGTAGCACCCACTTCTCATCTCCTCCAGCCTGGGATCTAAGGTGGGTTGAGGTATTCCATGTGCTGGACCCCCTGGGAAATGTCTTCTCTCGGGTCTGGGGAGGGCATGGAGGAAAACATGGCTCCCTTCGGTCACTATCCTCATCCTGGAGCAGGGTATTAGTGCCTCCTGCTCAGGATTCAGGCATAAACTCGACTGCTCGTATTGTGAAATCAGATCTCTTCCACTCAGGCTCTCCGAGAACCAGCAACGTGGCCTGGCCTGACCCTGGCCCCAGAGGACAGAGTTAGTGTAGTGGAGGTAGGGCAGGCTGAAAGGAGTTAGTATACCTTGCACACATACAACACCCCAAACACACACACTCTGCTTTTGGGGGCTGAGTCCAGTTTGTGCCTACAAGCACAGGGAGGGGACGTGGATGGGTCTTCTCTAAGCCTGGCAGGGCGCCCGAGGAGCCTCATTAAAGCTAGACACGCCAAGGCCAAGAGCCACCAGGAGTCACCTGCCAGCCTGTCCTCACCCCGTCCATGTCAGTGTGAGGGGGACCCAGGGAAGTGACAGAGGGGCCAAGAAGCAGGAAGCAGTGACCCACAAAACATGTCATTGACACAGATGCCCGGTCTTAGCACAGTTCTC
>SJYQ01013912.1:6363-55323 GCA_006410935.1 Redunca redunca | reverse complement strand
CTCTCCCCCTGTCTGCCTCTCCCCCTCTGTCTGCCTCTCCCCCTGTCTGCCTCTCCCCCTCTGTCTCTCCCCTAGTAGCAGCCATATTATTACACTGACATGCTGACGGTGGGCTGTGCCGTGGGAGTCGGCTGCTGTTTTGGGACACCTCTTGGAGGCAAGTGATGTATCCCTCCTGCATCGGTGCACTTGCCTGTTCTTGCTCCCAAAATGGTTACTGCCAGCATCCCCGAGTTTGGGTATTACCAGTTTCAAAGGGGTAAAGCCAGATAGCTTTCAGTGAGCATTTACTATGTGCCGGCATTAAAGAGAGAAAGTAAGTGACTCGCTGTTAGTAAGTGGGAGAACCAGGAAGGAAAACCACGGTGGCCTCTGTGGGACCCCTACTTATATTGTGTTTCTGAGTGCTCAGTTGTGACTGACTCTTTGCGACCCCATGGACTGTAGCCCTCCAGGCTCCTCTGTCCATGGGATTTCCCAGGCAGGAAAACTGGCATGGGTTTCCATTGCCATTTCCTCCTCCAGGGGCTCTTCTGGACCCAGGGACTGAATCCACCCACATCTCTTGTGTCTCCAGCATGGGCAGGCAGATTCTTTACCACTGTGCCACCCGGGAAGCTAGACAGCCTTT
Organism: Redunca redunca; assembly: GCA_006410935.1. Classification (NCBI taxonomy): domain Eukaryota; kingdom Metazoa; phylum Chordata; class Mammalia; order Artiodactyla; family Bovidae; genus Redunca; species Redunca redunca. The sequence goes on along the minus strand of SJYQ01013912.1, from coordinate 54,692 downwards.
TGTATTGTTGGATATTTTTGCCCTTCACTTATTACATCTTCTAACAGGGGACTTCTGTGTACATTTTTTTTTTACTTTTTTGCTCTTTAATCATTCATTTTTTTGTTGTCATTTTTTAAATTGAAGTGTAATTGGCATCTCTATATAGTTGACATATGTATGTATTTTCTTCTCCAAAAGAAGAATTACCTTTGCTTGAATGTTGTTAAGGGCATGGGAGTTTCAGTTCAGTTCAGTCACCCAATTGTGTCCGACTATTTGCGACCCCATGGACAGCAGCACTCCAGGCCTCCCTGTCCATCACCAGTTCCTGGAGCTTATTCAAACTTATGTCCATAGAGTTGGCAATGCCATCCAACTATCTCATCCTCTGTTGTCCCCTGCTCCTCCCACCTTCAATCTTTCCTAGCATCAAGATCTTTTCAAAGGACTTCAGCTTCCGCATCAGTCCTTTCAATGAATATTCAGGACTGATTTCCTTTATGATAGACTGGTTGGATCTCCTTGCTGTCCAAGGGACTCTCAAGAGTCTTCTCCAACACATCAGTTCAAAAGCATTAAATTTTCGGCACTCAGCTTTCTTTATAGTCCAGTTCTCACATTCATACATGACTACATATAGTTTTGACCAGATGGACCTTTGTTGGCAAAGTAATGTCTCTGCTCTTCAATATGCTATCTAGGTTGGTCATAGCTTTTCTTCCAAGGAGCAAGTATCTTTTCATTTCATGGCTGCAGTCACCATCTGCAGTGATTTTGGAGTCCCCAAATATAAAGTCAGCCACTGTTTCCCCATCTGTTTTCCATGAAGTGAGGGACTGGATGCCATGATCTTAGTTTTCTGAACATTGAGTTTTAAGCCAACTTTTTCACTCTCCTCTTTCAGTTTTATCAAGAGATTCTTTACTGCTTCTTTGCTTTCTGCCATAAGGGTGGTGTCATCTGCATATCTGAGGTTATTGATATTTCTCCTGGCAGTCTTGATTCCAGCTTGTGCATCATCCAGTCCAGCATTTCTCATGATGTACTCCTCATATAAGTTAAATAAGCAGGGTGAAAATATACAGCCTTGAGTTGACATACTCCTTTCCCGATTTGGAAACAGTCTATTGTTCCATGTCCAGTTAGAAGTTGCGTCTTGACCTGCATACAGATTTCTCAAGAGGCAGGTCAGGTGGTCTGGTATCCCCATCTCTTGAAGAATTTTCCAGTTTGTTGTGATCCACACAGTCAAAGGCTTTTTTGGCGTAGTCAATAAAGCAGAAGTAAATGTTTTTCTGGAACTCTCTTGCTTTTTCTATGATCTAATGCTGCTAAGACACTTCAGTTGTGTCTGACTCTGTGCCTACCAGGCTCCCCCGTCCCTGGGATTCTCCAGGCAAGAACACTGGAGTGGGTTGCTGTTTCCTTCTCCAATGCATGAAAGTGAAAAGTGAAAGTGAAGTCGCTCAGTCATGTCTGACCCTCAGCGACCCCATGGATTGCAGCCTTCCAGGCTCCTCTGTCCACAGGATTTTCCAGGCAAGAGTACTGGAGTGGGGTGCCATTGCTGCAATTTGATCTCTGGTTCCTCTGCCTTTCCTAAATCCAGCTTGAACATGTGGAAGTCCACATACTGTTGAAGCCTGGCTTGGAGAATTTTGAGTATCAGTTTGCTAGCGTGTGAGATGAGTGCAATTGTGAGGTAGTTTGAGCATCCTTAGGCATTGCCTTTCTTGGGAGTTTAAGTGGACCTTATTTAGGTTAATGTGTGTGTGCTCAGTAGTGTCCAACTCTTTGCAACCCCATGGACTGTGGCCTGCCAGGCTCCTTTGTCCACAGGATTTTCCAGCAAGAATATTGGAATGGGTTGCCATTTCCTCCTCCAGGGGATCTTCCCAACCCAAGGATGGCACCTGTATCTCTTGCATGTCTTGCATTGGCAGGCAGTTTCTTTACCACTAGCACCACCTGGAAAGACATTTAGATGAATAGTCAGCTTTATTTCTATTTTGGGCATGCTGCACAGCATGCGGGATCTTAGTTCTCAGGCCAGGGATTGAACCCGGCCCCTGCACTGGCAGCGCAGAGCCTGAACCACTGACCCACCAAGGAAATGCCAATGGTCAGCTTTAGATAAGGGCTACAGATGAGAAGTCAAGTCCCAGTTTTCCTTGACCACAATGTAAAGTTGAGTTTAGCTCTTTCTACTAATGTTAGACAAAGGGCAACTTTTCAGACTTTTCCTTGTCCTGGATAACTAACAAGTGTGCATGGTCAGAGACAGCTGCTGTATCTGTTCATTTACTCATTGGTAACAGTTGTAACCAGATTAACAGAGCAAGGATTATATAGATCACTGGTTGGATTCACTGGTGATAAAAGAAGATACCATGTTAACAATTGGAGAAGCAGAATTGCAGGAAAGGCATCTGCGTCATCAATGCACCAGCTGTTAGAGGTATCTTTCAATTATGAAAATGTAATCAGTCCTTTCAGAGAAGAGTCCCAGGAAACCAACATGCCTTGGCTCAGGAATGATACATGGATAAACATTAACAGGTAATGAAAATGTACCATGCTCACTTGAACTGATGCTAAAGCAACGCACACAACATAAGGGAGATAGGTTGGCCAACAAGTTAGCTGGCACCCTGCTTACACTACTGTTGCCAGCTCTTGTCATTACAGTCAATGTCCCCGGCAGGGAAGGCTCGCCTGTTGGGATTTCTGCACAAGTTCACATATTCACACTTGCATTTATAGCCACTCTCACCTTTATTGAGTCTTTTGCCTCACAAATCCAGAAGTTCTGAAGAACACGTTTAGAAGGGTAGCATTTTTTGTTGTTTTGTTTTTAATCCAGACTTTTTTAAAGTGAAGAGAATATGATTTTTTCTTTTTTTGCATAACACTAGAACTTCTAGGATGAATGAGGAAGGTTCTTCATGATCCTGTCTAGACACTGGGAGAGGCAAATAGTTAAGTTACAGATAAAACGTGGCTCTTGACATAAGTTGACATAAGAAAATGTTAAGCATTGAAAAGTTAAAATGTTTTGTTTTTAGGATGTTTGTAGTAAGTGGCAAATATTAAATGAACTTGCAGATAACCTTATTTGATAGCTATGTTTTATAAATATGGATTAATTCTAAAAGAAAAACATAGTATTAGAGTAATTTCTTCACTCTGTAGTCAGCTCTTAATGCCTTACACTTATGAAATCTACTGCAACATTTGGCTAAAACGACTCCATATATGCGCTCTGCTGTGAGCAGAAACAGCACCTCTGGGTGCAGTGCTAGTTACTATGCTCGAAGGTACCCACAGCAGAAAGGGTAAGACAGGAAGGCCAGCAGACCATCACAGCCCACTCAGAGAAGCATCCCAGTGGCATCCTGGGCAAAGTGCAAAGAATATTCTGGAGAGAAGAAACAGCATTGCATGGTCAAGACATACAGGAATAGAATGTCGATACGTGAGCATTGCTAGAGGACACAGGGGAAGAAATGACAGGAAATGAGTCTGGACAGGTAGCTGGGGGGTGATTCCTGAAGGTCATCGTAGGAAATGCTCAAAAATGTCAGTTTCATTCTCTAGGCTAGAGTCTGCCTGAATGTGTTGTACAGAACACAGTTCATGGTGTTAGTAGACATAACATGTAAACACTGTTCCAAGATCAGATAGGTTGGAAAATACTGTGTTGAATAGATAGTTTTTTAAACAGGAAGAGTTCTCAGAATGTTCAGTACACTGACATGCCCTGTGAATATCCCATGTGTGGCTCCAAGACAGTATGTCCCGCAGAATCCTTTTTGCAAGGACCCTCTCTAGGGAACTCGTAGTATCTCATGGACCCGACTTTGGGAAATGCTGTCGTGGGTGAAGGGGAGTCGGGGAAGAGTTTCAAACAAGATAGTGACACGGCCAGCTTTGGCCAGACAGAACTGGCCTGTGGATTAACAGGATTTATCCAGGATTAACAAGAAGACTATTGTCACAGTCCTGATGATGCTAGACGGTGAGAGACTGAACTGGGCAGAGGCAGAGGAGATAGAGAACAGGATGATATATAAGGGTGATAGAAAAGAAAATGAATGGGGCCTGGTGACTGATTTATGCGAGGTTATGAAAGATAAGAAAGGAGGAATCTAGGCTAACTTTCAGTTTTATAAGGGGTAACATGCGGTGGATCGTGGTGTTGCAAGCAAGATAGGGAATATAGGAAGTGAAACAGGTCTAAGAGACTTGATAAATTTCGCTTTGAATACATTGAGTTTGACGTTCCTGTGACATCTCCAAGTGACATCAAATAGGCAGCTGGCTTGCTGAGTCTGGAGTCCAGGAACTGAGCTGAAAGCATGGCTTTGTCAGCCCATCGGTTAGCATGGGGGTGGTAGTTAAAGCCATCGGCATAAATGAAGTTGAAAAAGTGGATCTACAAGTCACAAGAGTCAGAGACCAAGGCCCGTGGCGCCAGAGGAGGAGACAGAGAGGAGCCTCCAGGGAGGGAAAGAGAGCGACGTTAGGGAACCTAGGAGCCCAGAGTTTCCAAGTGCTGTTTGTGTTTTTTAATGCTTTGTTTCCTTTCAGCGGCACATTTTCTGTTTGGCTCAGGCAAATATGAAAATTCACTCTCGTTCCGAAGTACACAGTGACAGACTGTTACAGAACGTGTCCCAGAACTCGGGAAGGGAAATCTAGCCTAGGATTTCAAAAGCTGGTCGTCAAATATTCCTAAATTGGATAGTTTACATTTTGACAAATCAGAGCCAACTTTGGTTTTGTTCAGTTCAGTTCAGTTGCTCAGTCGTCTCCGACTCTTTGTTACTGGTGAAGAAAAGGAGCAGTTTGTTCTGCCTGACGCCCCCCACCCCCAACTCTCCAAATCCTCCTTTTAGGCCAAGAGAGCAGCTGCTGAACCTGATGACATTTGGGGAGCAGGGGCAGGCCAGGGGTGGTTGGCAAAGGGCTGTCCCTCAGAGTCCCCATTTTCTGAAATTCCACCCATCTATGATCCCTTGCTTTTTTTCTTCCTTCCTCTGTTCCCCATCTCCCCTCCTTCCCCTCCCCTCCTCTCTCCTCTCCTCTCATCCATAGAACAAGGCTTTGAAGCCTGATGATGTACCAGGCACATAGGTGTTAGGTGTTGGGAATCCAAAAGAACCTTCAGTCCCAGGGGAACCTCAGAGATGTAAATAGAGAACTACCCCTGAAAGTGCTAACACGTGCTCTGATGCCCCAAAATTCCCAGAAAACAAGATAAGGGATGGACTGTTTTTACCTGCAGAGGGGGACTGGGGATCCCCAAGAGGGGGGACTGGTTTCCAGAGAAGGGGAACCACAAGGTATCCTCTGCCCAAGTGCAACAGCTGTTCTACACGGGAGTAACCATTAGGCCCCCCTTGCTGTGGCATAAATGACTTCCTATCACCATTGACTGTCACCTGCAGCAAAAAGGGCTGGAGTCCTGAGAAATCAAGAGACGTGACTTTTGGAATCTAGAACAAGGGGAAGAAAATGGCTCGGATGTGAGAGGCCATCAGAAATGGGAAGCAGGTGGCATCGTTGGTGGCTGGTGGGGGGTGGTTCTTGGCCGACCAGTAGCCACAGAGAGCAAGGGACAGGAACCTGACCTAGTTCACAGGCTTTCCTGGGGGCCAGGGCTCTTTCCACTCATGCAGTTATAGGCTGCATTTGTTGTTTTCCTTCTTCAGCTCTGATAAAGATGAGGCTTAGCCAGATGTTAGGTAATTCTGTTGTCAGTTTCCACTTTGCATCTAATCACAGTCTTCTCCCTGATTCGTGGTATGTGTAAAGATTATTTTCTTTGCATCTCTTGAGTCTTTTATGCCCTTGTTAGCTTCCTTCCTTTGTTTCCACCGGCTCTTGCTATTTTTCTGTTTATTTACCTTCTCATTTCTGCTCCAGCATCTACTCTCAGAAACAGGGCAACTTAGGACTCTGAATTAGCTTGCCTTCTACCTCAGCCTCCTTTCTTGAGCATAATGGTTTGTAACTTCTTTGAGCTTCTTGGTTTCCTCCCCCCTGGATCTGGTCCTTTTAAGTCAGGTTTTTTTACATTATACTTAGAAAAAAAATATTAATTAATCCTCTCTTGGAATACTGAGTACTGTCAGCTCTTACGAAGTCCATTCCTTTTTATTTTTCTTGTTTCTTCCCTAAAAGTTTCAGAGTACATGACGCATGGGAGAAGGGAGGAGAGATTGCAGGGGTGGGGGCGTTATGGGGTAAATCTTGAGCTCTGCTGCGTGCTCTGATGAACACTCACTCTCTGAAGCTTTCCCCCTTGTAACTTTTCTGCAGAAAATTTTCAGATCCCTGTGGATATCAGACAACCGTGAATTCCACCCAACCCTGATTTCAAAGGGGTGGAGCAGGCACAACCATCATGTGTTGTGGGTTAAACCCCCCTCGTTTCCCATCTTCTCTGTGTCTTGTTGAACCATCTCTCTGGTCTGCAAAAAGTGCTAGCATGGGCAAGTATATGGTTTAGAGCATGGCACACTCCAAGAGACCATCCGTTCCTACTACTGCTCCCCCCTCGTGGCTCAAGGAGCCAAAGCTCCTGGGGTCCCCGGGGTGGGGGTGTGGGAGAGAGCCTCACCCCTGGCCTGCACCTGACCTGACTTCCTTGCCCCGTAGGAGTGCTGTTTAGCATAGAGGTCACCTCCACCTACTTCGCTGTGAGGAACTACTGGCGAGGATTCTTTGCAGCCACGTTCAGCGCCTTTGTTTTCCGAGTGCTGGCCGTGTGGAACAAGGATGCTGGTAACATGGGAAGCATCATTTGGGAAGTGGAACCAAGGCCCAAGGGTATATAGAGGGCAAAGGTACAGGTTGTGGAGCAGGGTTGTTGTTTAGTCGCTAAGTCGTGTCTGACTCTTCTGCGACCCCATGGGCTGTAGCCCGCCAGGCTCCTCTGTCCATGGAATTTTCCAGGCACAAGTACTGGAGTGGGCTGCCATTTCCTTCTGGGGATCTTCCTGATCTAGGCATCGAATCTGCAGCTCCTGCCTCGGCAGGTGGATTCTTTACTGCTGAGCCACAAAGGAAGCCCGTTTCTGCCAGCAGTGTTAGAAAAGAAAAGGGGGCAGGAGGTTTGGAGGAAGCTTTAATCCTTAAGGCTGATGAACTTGGGTCCTTCTCGATGGCTTCTGTGACACTCTCACCATGACCTTGGCCTTTCCATCCTGTAGTCACCATCACAGCCCTCTTCAGAACCAATTTCCGAATGGACTTCCCCTTTGACCTGCAGGAACTCCCAGCCTTTGCGATTATTGGGTCAGTGGCTGCTCTGGGAGTGGGGGAGGGGCAGGGCTGGGGCAAAGCTTTGGATTGGAAAGGACCCAAGCTGGGAAGTTGGCGTGGGCATGGGTAAGGTGGAAATTGGGGGGGGGGGGGAGGTGGGTAGAAAGGGCAGGTGGACGCCTGGTATTTGCTTCCCTGCAGTGGCCAGGGCCGAGGGATGAGGGTTTCATTCTGTGTGGTTTACACCCTCAGGATTTGCTGTGGGTTCCTGGGAGCTGTGTTTGTGTATCTGCATCGCCAAGTCATGCTTGGTGTCCGAAAGCACAAGGTCCTCAGCCAGTTTCTGGCTAAGCAGTGAGTCACCGCCCTACCCGTTTACTCTCTGGTTTCTCCAAGAGTTCCTCCCTTTTAATCTTGGCAGAAGGCGTTAAATGCCTTTTGGTGGCTTGTGATAAAATATAGAAGCCCGGATACCCTACTAGGGACGAGCGGTGTGGTTTTTCCCCTTTAAAGATTGCTTATTGGTGGAGAGAGTGCTCCGTCTAATGGCCTGAGACCACAGGGGAACGCCAGGAAACTTCAGATTTCCAGGGTGTGGCATCCACTGTGGGTTGGCCAAATTAGGATGAGGATTAAAAGTAATTAATCCTGTTTTTTTTCCCAGCCGCCTGCTCTATCCTGGAATTGTCACCTTTGTCATCGCCTCCTTCACCTTTCCACCAGGAATAGGGCAGTTCATGGCCGGAGAGGTCAGCTCCATGGGTGACCTTTGAGGGTGGGGGGGTCAGGTCACTGAGCACGTGACTGAGACTAAACCAGGGTGGGCCACATGGAAAAGAGGAAACAGCGCAAGTGACCCTCAGGCTTCTGAGCATACGTGCTTTTCCCCACGGATGGCATCTCTCCCTGAGAAAAAAGCGGAAAGGGACCCATGGAAAATGAGACCGGGGAATCGGTTCTCTTTAAAAAAATGGAAGTACCGAACATCCCTGGAGAACTGCGCCCTTTTGCTTCCTCCTCTCACAGCTGATGCCTCGGGAAGCCATCAGTACCCTGTTTGACAACAATACGTGGGTAAAACATATCGGGGACCCTGAGAGCCTGGGCCGGTCAGCCGTGTGGATCCACCCCAAAGCCAGTGTTGTTATCGTCCTCCTCCTCTTCTTCGTCATGAAGGTACCTCTCCCTACACCGCTGGCTCCCTGAGCTTCTGTTTCCAACCCAGGAACCAGGGTTTGTGTAAGGGGTGTGTGTGCGTGCTCCTTTGGATCTGGCTCTTTGCGACTCCTTGGCTGTAGCCCACCAGGCCCTCTGTCCGTGGGATTTTCCAGGCACGAGTACTGGAGTGGGTGCCATTTCCTTCTCCGCATCTGTAGTCTCCTGCATTGGGAGGCAGATTCTTTACCACTAGCGCCACCTGCGAAACCCTTTACTGTCTGAGCCACTAGGGAAGCCCCTTTGCATAAGGTAGGGAAGGGTAAAACTTGGCCTGGTCTTTGTCCAACCTAAAAAGAAACAACTTGGAAATCAGAGCCTAAGTAGTAATAAGTTGCTCATCTAGAAAACTGAACCAATACCTGGGTTAATGTTCCATTCATGTCAACTTCATGATGTCATAATTATTATAACCCTTCTAAAGGTTCCACTTGCTAAATTACTGAGACATCACAGCCGCTGAGTAAACAGGGACCAGACAGAGCTTAAGCAATACAATAACTGTGTGAAGACTTCAGATAAATTAACCAAATCTCTCCACATATTAGATAATTAGGTACTTCATCTCCAGCATCTGATTACCCATTTTCAGATGATTTGCATATCCATTTTTCTCCCAGTCTGGTGGATAATCTCTTCTCTAGGATTACAAAAGAGATAAAATATTTAAATCCATTTTATTAGTGACTGAATAATCTTTACAATATTATTATTCTCTATTGAGGTAGCGAGGCTGTGAGGATTTTGCCATTCTTAAACCATTTTCTTCTAACTTCAGCTAGGAAACAAAAGCTGATCTCTTTTACTTACTTTGGTTCTTTCTCATATCTTCCCATCAAGGATCACATGGTTATAGACTTCTCAGTTACTGCCTTGTGCAAGGTTATTTTTATTTCCACCCCTGGTTGTGACATCTGTTATAATTGCTGTTTGTCTTTTTCTCTCTTTTTGATGATTGCCTCATTATTAATAGTACGTCTTGTCTGAATAGCCCTTGATTTTCCTGCATATATTTGGAGGAGAAAAGGCAGCCCACTCCAGTATTCTCACCTGGAGAGTCCGATGGACAGAGGAGCCTGGTGGGCTCCAGTCCAAGGGACCACAAGAGTCAGACATGACTTAGCGACTAAACCTTGTCTGAATAGCCCATGATTTTCCTCTATATATTAGGGTTTTCATTTGATTTTTTTTTTTTTTAACAGATCCAAGTAACGATTCTATTTTAGTCTATAGGACAATTTTTTACATACATTTTTTAGTGGGTTTGACAGTACTTTGGGGCAGACTTTAGATGAATCCACAAAAGTTGATATGTTTAAAATAAAATATACACAATAAAGCAAGAGGCATCTAGATGTTCAGAATCATGCATAGAGTGTTCTTGTTGGTGTTATCACTGGATACCTTGCCTATTAAGAATTCACCCGTAAAAGGCAGTTCGGTTCTTCATTCCCATATAATTTACCAAAGTCAGAGAGTTCTGTCCACATTGAACTTTCATGTTTATTAAGTTATTCTTTTTTAAAGAGAATCTTTTTTAAAAAAAATTAGATATTTTTGGCTGCGCTGGGTCTTTGTTGCTGCACGTGGGGTTTCTCTAGTTGCAGCGAGTAGGGGCTACTGTCTAACTACAGTATGCAACTTATTCTTGATACTTACTGTGAAACTCTATTTCCATCGGATGTGAGTCACCAAGTTACATTGTAATAGTCATAGTGAGTCCTTTCATCCATTTATTCAATAAGTGTCTAGTGCACTTACTGTGTGCTGAATATGTGACACTTGATTGTTGATCTTTGGCGTATCTGATGCTTGTGGTTGCAAAAAGTTATTTAAAAATTTCTTCTTGGTTTTTTGCTGCTCATTTAATGTCCTTGTCAATGGTCTTATGATTAGGGATACCAAGTGCTTGACATACCAGGTTCCAACTCTGCCACTTACATTTTCAAGATTTGCTGTGGGCTTCTAGGAGCTGTATTTATGTATTCTGTTTCTGATTCCATTCCACATGGGCTAATTGGGCCTATGCCTTATTCCACACCCACTTTATTAAGTAAATCATTTTCATTTATTCCTTCAATAGATTTGATTTTTTTTACATAAAAGTTCTCAGTGTCTTGCAGGGATGTGATTTTTCATTATAGAGTTTATCTTCTCTAATTTATAAACCCCAGCTCCTTGCAATTTGCTGTTGAGCATACAAACCCATCTGCAGTAACCAAGTTCAAGTTTTGATGGCATCTCAGAATTTATTGTTCAGTGATAATAATTCTGTTTTTGTGATACTCCTCTAGACTGAACTGCTTCTTTGGGATCATATATATTTTTGAAACATTAAGCGTTTGAAAATTTGGGGAGAAACAAAATTCTGTATATATTTTCAACATCTCTTTCATGCCTTGCCTCATTTCCCCAGATTCCCAAGCATACTTCTGGATCCCACTTTGCAGACTGAGGTTTATTCTGAGAAACCTACTTGGATTATATAGAAGGACTAAACTGTATGTCACTCACTAATTTCTTACTTCATTACATCCTTATTAATGTCTATGTATAAGAGAATCAAGAAAAGAAACTTGGGGCTTCCCTGGCAGCTCAGTGATAAAGAATCCGCCTGCCACTGCTGCAGACACGAGTTTGATCCCTGCTCTGGAAAGATCCCACATGCCATGGAGCAAATAGGCCCGTGCACCACAATTATTGAGCCTGTGCTCTAGAGCCTGGGAGCCACAGCTACTGAAGTCCGAGTGCCCTGGAACCTGTACTCCACAGTGAGAGACCAGAAGCACGTGCATCACAGCTAGAGAGTAGCCCTCGCTTGCCACAACTAGTGAAAAGCCTGAGCAGCTACAAAGACCCAGCACAGCCAATAAATAAATAATTTTTTTTTAAAGAAAAGAAACTCACATAAGGCCTGTACTATTCTATAATATTTTAAATATGAAGCCATCCACTGCTATAAATCTACTCTCCTATCACTGGACATATAACCATACCCTTTTTATTTCCAAAATGTGGACAGTAAAGGTACCTACGCACATTAAAATATAAAATTGACTAGAACTGTTTTTCCAGTCTAATTTGATATTTAGCCCATGTGGTCTTCTGGCAGTATCTGTGTTCACAGATAGGATTCTCAGTTCAGTTCTTTTGTAACACTGATGAAGAGAACTTCCATCTTCTCAATTTTAAGACATGGAAAGTTATCATCTTGTTGTGAGTCTGGTGTGCCTCTAATGAGCATGAATATGATTACAACATCTCCATTTCCTTTTTAATGAGTCTAACGTTATTAGCTAGTATCATTGAGTTCTCAGTACAGCCCGAGGCTCTGGAGAATTCTTGCCTAATCTTCCTGTGCTTCCTCCTTGTGAAGCGTCTAAATAAAACACAATCTGTGAGAAGGGGTCTCTAGTTTCCCACTTCTCTAGAACTGGGGGCTTAAAATCTTGGGAGTAATTTGTGTTCCAGATCACTTGCCCTGCTTCTGGATTTTCCCTTTTGTGTGCTAACAGCTCAAAAAGTTTGCTAGTCTCAAGCGTCCACCTCTGTGCTGCAGGAGCTGATAACTTTCAGCGTACTGTGATGCTGAGCCTCTTCTTACGCGTATCTTGGAGGATGATCTAAAGCTCATCCCCTGAAATCAGACCCATCGGCCACCTATTATCTGTATTATGGGAGCTTTTAGATTAACCTGAGCCTACAAAATCCCTTATGGCTTTCATGTACTTATTCCAAAGAGATAGTACAGAATAGTTCAAAAGGTCTCCAAATGTTATGAGTCAGGATCCCTTAAGAAGCTTAAACTATCAGCATCTAGAACTCCGTCTCCAGACAGTCCAGTGGAGTAGTCTTCAGTGATGTCTGCTCATCACAGTTCAAACAAGTTCCCCTGCAAGCATTACTGGTGGGTGTTTTAAGCAAATATTAGCTCTGATAAGCTTTTCTGCTTTGTATGAATACTGTTTGACCAAACTCTTCTTTCTTTCCTTCCTTCCTGTCTACTTAACTTACCTTCCTACCTCCTACCTACCTACCTCCTACCTACCTACCTCCTACCTGCATTTACTGAGCACTGTGCTGGTATTGAGGAAAGGCAGTGAAGTGAAGTGAAATCGCTCAGTCGTGTCCAACTCTTTGCGACCCCATGGACTGTAGTCTACTGGGCTCCTCCGTCGATGAGATTTTCCAGGCAAAGGTACTGGAGTGGGGTGCCATTTCCTTCTCCAGAGAGAAGGCAGAGACAAGGCGAACTCTTGTTACACACGCAAGGAATTTGCAATCTGCAACCCTCTTCATTTATATATCTAACTCTGCTGTTCTCAACTTTGCTATTTTAAACAGTTCTGTTCTGACAGTTGTAGAAGGAAATGACAACTCATTCAGATATTCCTGCCTGGAGAACCCCATGGGCAGAGGGCAATAGTCTATATGGTGGCAAAGAGCCGGACACGACTGAGGTGACTTAGCATGCACACGTGCATTCTGACAAATGTGTATTTTGCCTGATCTCAGAGCTTCTGGGACAAAGGCTTCTCAGAGCCTTTTTCATTCTTTTTTTTTAATTTATTTTTAATTGTGGGCAAATGCTTTACAATGTTGTGTTGATTTCTGCTGTACGTTTATCATTGTCTTCTGAGGTCAGCCCTGGCTCAAGGGAATCTCTCTAAGGTTCAGAAAGTAAGAAACTTTATTTCTCATTAGTTTACAATAAAGTTGGTGCAGTTTTTCATCTTTGTGACCCCATGGGCTATACAGTCCATGAAATTCTCTAGGCCAGAATACTGGAGTGGGTAGCCTTTCCCTTCTCCAGGGGATCTTCCCAACTCAGGGATTGAACCCAGGTCTCCCGCATTGCAGGTGGATTCTTTACCAGCTGAGCCACCAGGGAAGCCCATATTCACCGCAGAGCAGGCAACAGAACTGGGAAATAGAATGTGAAAAAGACTAGTGATTGAACTTTTGAAATATCTGTAAAAGAAACAAAAATATGTGACATAAAATATAAATTAAGCAACAGGTTTACATATGATTTCCAAAATAAGTAAACCAATCTTAGAAAAAGGTCTCAAACTAATTTGGTAGAAGATGACGGCAGCTAAAGGTCAAAACAAATTACCAGGATAAAAATATGTGCAACTGAAAACTACACCAACTTTATTGTAAACTAGTGAGAGATAAAGCTCCTCATTTTCTGAACCTTAGAGAGATTCCCTTGAGCCAGGGCTGACCTCAAAAGACAATAATAAATGTACGGCAGAAACCAACACATCATAAAGCAATTATACATATTGCTTTTGCTAAAATCATCCCAATTCCTTTTGGAATACTAACTTGGCCTTAGAGTTCTTTTCTATGACACTGGCTGGCTTAGCTGGCTCTCGCAATGTGCTCTTGCAGGTTGGTCCAGACAGATCTGATTTTCTGATCTTTGTTGAAGGTGATTTGGTGTTAAAGGAAAATGTTAAAGCAAATGGCTCAGGCAGGGCCGTCTTCACTCCAGGCTCCCCTGTGAGGTTTGCCATGTAGATGGCTTTGTAAATGACCTTACTGAAGCTAAATCAGTCACACTGTAAGTCACCATGACTTGAAGGTGTCTGCCGCTTGGAAATGAGGCGCTTTTTCAGAAACATAGTCTGGCCAGGAAAAGATAACCTCCAGGTTCAAGAGCTTCAGGTTGCTCTGCTGAGGTGACCTTCTGGGGTTAAGAGGATACAGTGGACCAGGACCCTTTGGGGGCAGTGACAGAGGAGTCCCCTGGGGCCCCAGTTTTTGTTTTGATTATCTAAAGGCAAATATTGTCACTCCAAGTAGGACTGATTTGGGTTAACTGCCTGGAGGAACCTTCTTATAATGTTGTCTTTGGTGATATCTTAGCCTGAGTGCTCCATGCTTTTTTTGGTTCTGGGGGAAGGTGACAGATGACTTCCAGAGGGATTAGCTCTCCCAGGATTTCTGTACCTCTTGGAATAAGAAGCAGGAAAGAAGGGGGTTGTGAGTGTGTGTGTGTGTGTGTTGGACACAGTCTAGAGGGTGCACTGACACCTCTTTTTACCCCAGTTCTGGATGTCCATCGTGGCCACCACCATGCCCATACCCTGCGGAGGTTTCATGCCTGTGTTCGTGCTCGGTAAGTTCTGATGAGAAGCTTGGGACCTTACTGGTGGTTCAGGCTAGGGTACTGCGAAAATAAGGAAAGGCCTAGAATGCTGGGGACTTGTGTTCAGTCTTAGCACCCCAGGAGGCATTGGCTCTTAAAAAATGGAGGATAAAGACCTTGAATCCCTTCCTTCCTTTGGTCTCTCCCTAGGAGCTGCATTCGGAAGGCTAGTAGGAGAGATCATGGCCATGCTTTTCCCAGATGGTATCTTATTTGATGACATCATCTACAAGATCCTACCTGGGGGCTACGCAGTTATTGGTAAGACACATTCCACCCTCCTGTAACCCCGAACACCCACACTCAGACTCTCCCATGACATCTGCATTCCAAGCTATACAATAACAGTCTTCATTTAATGCTATTTAATTCAACTTTTATTTAAATAATCAGCCCTTGGCTCTGACTCTAATTAGCTCTCATTAAACATCTTTGAGCCTCCCTATTTCTTCACACAGAATAGGGATTTTAGGGACTAAATGAGATAATAAGGATGAGAACACCTAAGATTGGCTCTGAGGGTTTGGTAAGGACTTTTTCTTTTTCTCCAAAGAATTGTGGAAAGAACAGTGCTTGTGACTGGCTTGAATACTCCTACCCGCTGCTGTGCTCATGTTGACGAGACTTAGGAGCACAAGACTAAGAGCTTAGAAATGTGGGCTCCGGTCTCATCCCCAGCTCTTGTCACTGGATGGCCATGGGGCGGGTTACCTGCCTTTCTGCACTTTAGTTTCTTTACTCTAAAATGACTTCTGAGGTGTCTAACCTTTTGAGAGTCTGAGATTATCTTTTTCCATTGTATGTATAGTCCCTTCCACCCAAAAAACATGTCTAACAAAATGACCAGCATATTCCCTAGAATTGTTATGCTTCCTCCCTCCCTCTCCTCTTTACCAAAATCCCATGACATCTAAGTCCACACTTCCCTCTGATATAGAAGAACTAATCAGCCTTATAGAACATATGGCGATCTTAGTCCCCCATCACAGTTCTGTACAAAAACTTCTTGCATCTGCTATTATTCCCTATCTTCACACCTCTCAGATATCCCTTCAACCTCCCTGGTAGACATTTCCCTTAGCATACATGCATGCTATGTCACTTCAGCCATGTCCGACTCTCTGTGATCCTATGAACTGTAGCCCCCCAGGCTCCTCTGTCCATAGGATTCACCAGACAAGAATACTGGAGTGGGTTGCCATGCCCTCCTCTAGGGGGTCTTTCTGACCCAGGGATCAAACCTATATATTCTGTGGTTCCTGCAATGGCAGGAAAATTCTTTACCACTGAGCTACCTGGGAAGCCCATATATATATATGCTTATATATTGGAGATATATATATATATACACACACACATATATCCTGTGTTAATGTTCTGTAGTATATTGCATGCACTATCCAGTAAAACCATCTCTCCCAATCTTTATCTTTTGTGACTTTTTCTTATTCTATTTTCATGTATGGCTTTCCCAGCATCTTTTCTCATAGCATATCTTCCCATGTTTAAATAAGAAATAAAGTTACTGCACTAGGGACTCTTTGGCTGATGGGAAATCATAAACAGAAACAAGTAAGACAGATTCTATCTTCAAAGAACTTATGGAATCGTAATGTTTTAGACCTGCAAGGGCCTTAGAACTTGTCTAATGACCCCTTTCACCTTAGAGATGAGAGCATGGGGTTCCAGAAGGATTAAGTTCTTCTCATACCATTGAGAAATAGTATCAGGATCTCATTGCTCCAAGCCCACAGCACAATTCTCGGGTTTTGAGTCCGCTCAGAAATTGTTGGCATCAGAACCAGAGGCCCAAAATAAAATGCTGTAAATGGTTTTTTTAAAATGCTCAGTTAAGAGTAATCCAGTTGTTTAAAAGCAAGGAACAGATAGCACATCACTATGTTTTATAAATGGATATTTGGACACACAAAATTTTTTAAGTTGCCAAAGGTTGTAGAATGAGGTCAAAATGATTTTGTAAGAGCTCAGCATTCTGGCCCCTACTCGACACAGGGTCGTCTCAGGAGTGCTGGCGCGGCCCGGGGTCACATCTACCCCCCGGGTCCCGCCCGTCACCGCCCGTCACCGCCCGTCACCGCCCACGTAGCCGCCACGCCAGGAAAGGCAGCCCTAAGCAGGGTGCACGTCTGTGTCCGGTTCCAGGAGCAGCAGCGCTGACTGGCGCGGTGTCCCACACAGTCTCCACGGCCGTGATTTGCTTCGAACTAACGGGTCAGATTGCTCACATCCTACCCATGATGGTGGCTGTTATCTTGGCCAACATGGTGGCTCAGAGCCTGCAGCCCTCCCTTTATGACAGCATCATCCAGGTCAAGAAGCTACCCTACTTGCCTGACCTTGGTTGGAACCAGCTCAGGTCAGGGGCACCAGCTGGAATTAGTTCAGATCTGATGGGGTGGGGGTGGGAGGTTCTGAGACTGAGAATGAGGTTAGGGTCGATGTCTGGATGCACTGCCTTTTTTTTTTTTTTAACTTATTTTTATATTCCTGTGTACTTACTAATTTTATGAGTGATCAATGCATGGTGAAAACCTCATGGGAGGAGTGAAAGGGACAGCCAAGGGACAGGCACATATGGTGGGGCTAACCTCCCCGGTGCTTTCTCCCTCCATAGCAAATTTACAATCTTTGTTGAGGACATCATGGTACGGGATGTGAAGTTTGTTTCAGCTTCCTGCACATACGGGGAGTTGCGAAACCTGCTCCAGACCACCACAGTCAAGACTCTACCACTGGTTGAATCGAAAGGTCAGTGGGAGGGAAGGAAGCAGATTCCTGGGCTAGTGACGTGAACAAAGGCGCCACAGAAGTGCAGGCAGTACTGGGGTGAGCGCTTGTCTGTAGGGGCCACCCCGTCTACAGGTCACCTGCTGCAGACCTCTGCTCAGGCCTCTGCCCCTTAGCGAACATGATCGATCATCTTCAAGGAAGGAAAATCACAAGCACAGGAAGACAGTTAAAAATCCAGTGAAAGAAATACAGTTGATTCTCATTATCCCTTGTACTTATGTTCTAAAAACTTGCCATGAACACTGAATTAGGGATACTGTAATTATGAACTTTGTGGCTCAGCTAGCAAAGAATCTGCCTGCAGTGTGGGAGACCTGGGCTCAATCCCTGGGTTGGGAAGATCCCCTGGAGAAGGGAAAGGCTACCCACTCCAGTACTCCATGGAGAATTCCAAGGACTGTGTAATCCATGGGGTCGCAAACAGCTAGACACAGTTGAGCGACTTTCCCTTTCACTGAACCATTGCTCCCAAAAGAAATTCAAGGTGAAGTTCCTGCAAGCCTCTGGTCACATTTTCTTCAAGTAGTCAAAGCAGCTGGAGAAGGCAATGGCACCCCACTCCAGTACTCTTGCCTGGAAAATCCCATGGACGGAGGAGCCTGATAGGCTATAGTCCATGGGGTCGCTAAGAGCTGGACACAACTGAGGGACTTCACTTTCACTTTTCGCTTTCATGCATTGGAGAAGGAAATGGCAACCCACTCCAGTGTTCTTGCCTGGAGAATCCCAGGGACGGGGGAGCCTGGTGAGCTGCCGTCTATGGGGTCGCACAGAGTCGGACACGACTGAAGCGACTTAGCAGCAGCAGCAGTCAAAGAAGCATACACTTGTCTTAAATGGGTTTCTCCTTGCGTGCGTGCTAAGTTGCTTCAGTCATGTCTGACTGTTTGTGACCTTGTAGACTGTAGCCTGCCAGGCTCCTCTTGTCCATGGGATTCTTCAGGCAAGAATACTGGAGTGGGTTGCCATGCCCTCCTCCAGGGGATCTTCCTGGCTCAGGGATTGAACCCATGTCTCTTATGTCTCCTGCATTGGCAGGCGAGTTCTTTACCACTAGTGCCACCTGGGAAGCCCTGTACTTCTCCTTAAAGACAACTTACTTAATATCTGTTGTTAATTTATTAACTTGGAACTCACCACAACCAATAGCATGATAGCTCATGGCTAAATAAAGCTTATCTAACACATGTATTTTCTCCATAAGGCACATCAAAGCCTTCTTGCTTGGGGGCAATTGTAAACAACAAAATCACCATCATGAAACACAAAAATACAAAAATCATGGCATTCAATGGATCACGAAAGGAACACTTGTTTATAATATGAAGCTAGGGAAAAAAAAAAAAAAAAGGTAGTGTATCACTCTGTTCAGAATGAACTGGGAACATGGGCGTGGGGCAGCTCAGATCTTTTGCTGCTTTACGTGTGCCTGCGAATGATGGGGAAAGCACAGCATGCATTGATTTGGGGTTACAAATATACTTGAGCCAGTGGGTGAATTCACAAATAGGTAATGGTAGGCGTTTAGTTGATAAATCGTGTCTGGCTCTTGCAACCTCATAGGCTGGAGCTCACCAGCTTCCTCTGTCCCTGGGATTCTCCAGGCAAGAATACTGGAGTGGGGTGCCATCTCCTTCTCCAGGGGATCTTCCCATCCCTGGGTCTTCTGCATTGCAGGTGGATCCTTTACCGACTGAGCCTTCAGGGACGCCTTCACAAATAGGGAATCTGTGAAGAATGAGGCTCCCCTGTAAATCTTACATCCCCTGAGATGGCTCTCTTTGCCCCATAGCTAAATGACAGCTGTTCTTTAATTCCCAATTTAAGGAGCAGATGAGACTGTTCCATGCAAAGGAGTAAACATCTTTGATAAGTAGTGATTTCACCTCCTTCACCATCCTTTCTGCCCACCTCTGGCACTTAATCTTGCTTCGTATTACTTCTTATTATGGTTTCTATATCCATGTCTTATCTTCCTCACTAGATTCAGTATCGTTTTAGAGCTGAGACTATAACATCTGTCTCCGTCAGACTTCTTCCTTATAGGTATTTACCAGATATTAAAAAAATAGTCTAATGTTTGAATTAGTGTGATGGAATCATAGGGCCGTTTGAAGCCATTTAAATTGTTAGTCCTAGTTTCAGATGATTAGAATATCCAAATTACCTTAGTTTTAATATTTTCCCAAATCCCAAATACCTTTCAGTGGCCTCTAAAGCAGTGGCTCCTTATTGGAACAGGGGTACGGCTGATGGGTTGCAGGGTTTTGATAGTAATAACTAATTCTTAACAGTGGTAAAGAACCTGCCTGCCAACGCAGGAGACATAAGAGATGCAGGTTCTGCCCCTGGGTCAGGAAGAACCCCTGGAGGAGGGCACAGTAACCCACCCCATTATTCTTGCCTGGAGAATTCCACGGACAGAAGAGCTTGGCAGGCCGCAGTCCTTAGGATCTCACAGTCAGACGGGACTGAAGCGACTTAGCACAGCACACAGCACAAGACCTAACAGTAAGATTTACCTCAATAACACTGCCTTAATCTTGGGCTTCTAAGATAGTGCTAGTGGTAAAGAACCTGCCTGCCAGTGCAGGAGATGTAAGAGACATGGGGGTCTATCCGAGAGGTGTGGGTTTGATCCCTGGGTCAGGAAGGTGCCCTGGAGGAGAGCATGGCAACCCACTCCAGTATCCTTGCCTCGGAAATCCCATGGACAGAGGATCTTGGCAGGCTACAGTCCATGGGGTTGCAAAGAGTCTGAAATGACTTAGCATGCATACAATCTTATGGCCTTAGAATGCAATGAAAATGTTAATGATCGTAACGGAATTCTAATAAATATTAAAGAACTTTTCCTGGAAAAGGAGGCATTATGTCTATGCCTAGAAGGACCCAGAGTATTTTAGTGATTAAACATCAGATATCCTTGTAGCCTTTTTTCAAAGTATTGGGTTGACCAAAAAGTTCATTTGGGTTTTTCCGTAAGATGATATGGGCTTCCCTAGTGGCTCAGATGGTAAAGAATCCGCCTGCAATGCGGGAGGCCTGGGTTCAATCCCTAGATTGGGAAGATCTCCTGGAGGAGGGCCTGGCATCCCACTCCAATATTCTCGCCTGGAGACTCCCATGGACAGAGGAGCCTAGCAGGCTACAGTCCGTGAGGTCACAAAGAGTCAGACACAACTGAGCGACTAAGCGTAGCACACAGCACATAAGATGATACAGAAAACCCAAACAAACTTTTGGACCAGCCCAATATAGTCCCATCTCAGTGTGAATGGCTTTTAATGTGTCTTCTTTTGGAGACAGGGTTGGTGAGGCTATTTTAATACCTAGTTCACCTGTTTGCAAACTGTCTATGTAAGGGCTGCATCAAAATAAGTACAAATTAGTACCAGTTAATATACTCTCATGGAGAAGGAAATAGCAACCCACTCCATTATTCTTGCCTGGGAAATCCCACGGACAGGGGAGCCTGGTGGGCTATAGTCCATGGGGTCCCAAAGAGTTGGACACGACTGAGCGACAAAACAGCAATAATGTACTCTCAATTGGGTCCCTAAGTGCTAAATGGGTGAAATAAAAAGGACTGAATGAGGTCAATCCTGAAATATTCTGAAAATGAGTTTTTAGGAAGAGAGGGTAACAACTGAAAAGAGCTGGGCTGAGTCCCTGACTCCATCCTTCGGAGAGAGGGACCGACGGGGTGATCGAGCTGCCCTCAGGCCAAGCCTGGGTCTCCCCCAGATTCAATGATCCTGCTGGGCTCCGTGGAGCGGTCAGAACTTCAGTCCCTCCTGCAGCGTCGCCTGTGTCCCGAGCGGAGGCTGCGGCTGGCCCAGGACATGGCGAGGAAGCTGTCCGAGCTGCCCTTTGACGGGAAGGTGCGGCCGGCGGGGGTAGGGCGCTCTGGTGTCTGCCCCCAGGGTCGACCCGAGTCCTTTGCCTTTGTGGATGAAGATGAAGATGAGGATCTCTCTGGGAAGCCCGAGGTAAGCGGGCTGGGAAGGGTCAGGGGAGTGGGACAGATGGGGCAAAGGGAAAACAGGAAGGGAGAGGATTGACAAAGTCTAAGAGATCAGTGCCCCTGCGTCCAGGGACTGAAGGAGATGAGGCTGCAAATTTTGGAGCCACGAGAATCCAAAGAGCTTTGAGGACTTCTGAACCGGAAAGAACAAGGGTGTTAGATAGGTTTCCCAGGACACCAGCTGGTATAGGCAGGATGAGGTAGCCTCTTCTCTAGGACTGAAATTTTTACTTTTCTCTACAGATGCCTCCTCTTCATCCTCCTCACCCCCTTCCTACTGATCCACTGCCCCCCGAAGAGCCCAATGGGCCCCTGCCCAGCCACAAACAGCAGCTGGAAGCACTGGAGTCTACAGGTAAAGATTCTCCCATCATGCACCTCATCCTTGCCTCACACCTTATGGGTTGTCTCTGCGTGCTCCTCAACCTAAGGGCTGCTATTATGAGGAGGGATTAGGCCAGGGGATGGTGGGAGGGGATTTCTGTTCTTTGAGTCCAATGTTACTGTCCCAAAGTGGGGGGGCAAGGGCTGGATTAGGAGAGTGAGAGAGGGGAGGGCCTATGGAGGTGAGGCACCTAGAAATGCTGACCTGTTGTGACAAAGTATCAGGACCGCTTGGGGCTCCTAACCCTTTCCTCCCAGGATGATATTGCTTTGTCTCCATTTCCATCCACTCACCACTCTTCTCAGGTCCAAGACCCTCCATCTTTCGGTCCCTGCTTCACTGCTTGCTAGGCAGAGCTCGCCCCCAAAAGAAGAAAATGACCCAGGTGAGAGAAGATGTGTTGGAGTCAGCAAGGGGGAGTCTGGGAAAGGGATCTTGTCTTTGAGGAGTGAGAAACCCATGATCCTGAAGGTGGGAGGGAAGAGGTCCCACCAGGGAGAAGCTTCATCATATGGAAGGGATGATGGGATGGAAAGAGGCATCAGTGGCCAGCCAGGGAGAAGCGGTTATGGTTCTACGAGGAAGAAAAGGCAGGAACTTGGACCTATGTCTTTCTTCTCTAGGATTCAACGGATTTAGTGGATAACATGTCTCCTGAAGAGGTAAGTAAAGGGAACAGGAAGCTGGGGTGCATCGTCTTTCCGTTTTGTTTGGTTTTGCCGGCTGTGCTGTGTGACACGCAGAAATCTTAGTTCCTTGACCAGGGATAGAACTCACGCCTCCTGTATTAGAAGCGTGCAGTCTTAACCACTGGACCACCAGGGAGCTCCCTGTCTTGTTAAGTGAAGATATTGCTCTCTTTTTTTTTTTTTTTCAATCTCCTTCATTGTGTTGTTGTAAGAATTAGATGTGAAGCTAGGCAGAAGAACACTTTGAGAGGTTGTTAGTGAGGTCTGATTACGGAGTGGTGCTGGGCACATTGCTTGGGGGTTGGGAAGCATGGCAGTGTCCTCATGGGGACCAGTGTCATTTCAGGAGAAGGAAGTTTTGAGCCTCTGTGTGTAGATGGGCCAATGGTGATAGGATGAGCCTTAGGGCTTTGAGACATTAGGGGTGTTCTGGACCAGGCAGATGCTATGTGGGAAGGTTGACATTTACCTGCAGGAAAATGGCAGCCAACATTTATACAAATGGAGGTGGAAGAACAGCATCAAAACTAAAATGGGGAAATCAGTGCCTGGTGAGGTTACTATGCTAGGTTGATCTGGGCTCTGAGACAGTGAGCAATGGGAAGAGTCCAGGAAGCGAGACGGGGAAGAACCACAGACTGAGGGCAAATACCGACAGTGGTGCCTCCTTGGGACAAATGCCTATGTCCGCAGAGAGGTGGCTGTTGAGTCCATGAGAGAGAAAGTTGAGCGCTGGGTGGAGCAGGTTGTGCTGAGTGACCAGAACATGGCACAGGGAACAGACTGGGAACACATGTCTGAGCTGTGCAGGTCAGAACTACCCTGGGGTGTGGAGAGACACCAATAAAATCCATTAGCAACCATTCCATTTAGTAAAAGAGCAGGCAGGCTTGCTGCAAAGGCTGAAAGGTAGAGCTTTAAAAGTATGTGGCTGAAATATCAGACATTTTAGCTTTCACAACTATGTACGCCAATTCCCTAATTCCTACTCACCCATCCACCCCTCTCTCTCTCTCTCTGAAATTTGACGTTGCCAATAGCTGAACATTTTGAATGTACTAAAAGCCACTTAATTGTACACTTAAAATGATTCAAATGGTAATTTTCATGGGAAATTTATCTCAATATTAAAATATAAAATTAGATATGTGAAACAAGCAAACAACAAAAAAGTATGTAGCTGATAAAATACCATAATGTATATTATCTTCAAAGAAACATCTACTGGATGTCCAGAATATATGCAATCCACGTGTGCTTATTTGCTCAGTTGTGTCTGACTCTTTGGAACTCTATGGACTGTAGCCCGCCAGACTCCTCTCTCCGTGGGATTTCTAAGGCAAAAATGCTGGAGTGGACTGCCATTTCTTCCTCCAGGGGATCTTCCCGACCCAGGGATCAACCTGAGTCTCCTGAATCTCCTGTATTCCTTACCACTGAACCACCTGGAAAATCCCATCCAGAATATATATGTGCTAAAAATTAAAAGTACTCAAGATTGGAGGAGAGAGTGGTTAGTGACAGGAGAGAAAGGCAGGTCTTCCCCTTCTCCCCTTGACACCCCTCAAGACACACAACATTTCTGGATAAATGACCTGAAAAATCAAATGGATAATCACAGATGAAAAAAATTGAACTATTCCTTTTACCCACAAGCAGGAATCAGATGGTTCATAACTACAATGAAGGCGTGCTTTACTAGGCTGCTGAAACCAATAATATATTTTTTTTAATGCACCAAAGAAAGCCAGCTAGTTGATCAGTGAGGTTATTTAATAACCACAGGAAATAAAGTGCAACTAGGGATAAAAAGAAGATAGATGATACATTTTTAGCTGATATCTGTCTCAGGGAAGACTTTAAGCAGCTCTCAACTCCCATGGGACCCACCGTGACTCTTTCGAAGGATAAGATACAATAGGAGTCAAACTTCAGGATATTTTGAACAGCGTTTTCAGGCTGGATACAGATGACACCCTTGACAATATCAAGATGACACCTTTGGGAATAGTCAAAGAATTCAATTCTAGGTCACCAGAAGTCTATGCTATGACTTATCTAATTCCACCGCTTTGTTAGGAATACACACCCGTTAGAGCCCCGGTTTGTAACTGATGCTGAGCTTTTTAAAGTTGTGGATCATGTCACACCTAGAGCAGATGAAAACTGGGGTTCCTGGGACGTGATGGGCAGTCAAGGTCGGAAGCCCACCTCTGTGTAATCTTAAGCATTTAAGGACAAACACTTAGGCACTCTGTTCCTCTGTTTCTCCTCATCTGTAAAACAGAGAGAACCATAGGCAGACTGAAGCAATTAGCATAATGCTTGGCGCAGAGAAGCGCTTGGTGCGTGTGCACAGGAAATGGTTCTGCTACTGTTGTTCCCTGAGGACAGGGAAAATGGAACCGAGGAGGCCAGGAATGAGCAGAGCACACTGCAGGGGGGCAACACCAACCAAACCAGCAGCGGCAAGGGTCTCGCTCCCTGTCATATAAGTAAACCTTGTCTGCAACATACCTGCTAAGTGGTCATCCATCCTGGGCTGTGAGTGCTGCCCAACTTTGGGTGGACCTTTAGTCAGGGAAGGTGAAAGTTTGGAAGAGGTGTGCTTGTAGTCAGGAAAAAGCAGGATGGGACAGATGGGGAGAGCGCAACCCTGTGGACCAAACACTGGACACGAGAACTGGGGCATGACCTTCAGTGACGTCCTCTGAAGCATAAGACGTGTAGATCTGAGCAAACTGAAAAACAAAGAAAGTAGAACCTCATTCAGAGGTTGTTGTTCAGTCACTCAGTTGTGTCCAGCGATCCCATGGACAGCAGCATGCCAGGCTTCCTTGTCCTTCACCATCTCCCGGAGCTTGCTCAAACTCATGTCCATTGAGCCAGTGATACCATCCAACCATCTCATTCTCTGTCATCCTCTTCTCCTCCTGCCTTCCATCTTTCCCAGCATCAAAGTCTTTTCCAATGAGACGGCTCTTGACATCAGGTGGGCAACGTACTGGAGCTTCAGCTTCAGCATCAGTCCTTCCAGGGAATATTCAGGGTTGATTTCTTTTAGGAATGACTGGTTTGATCTCTTTTCTGTCCAAGGGACTCCTGAAAGTTTTCTCTAGCACATTAGGAGGGGACTGAGAAGAGGTTATAGAAAATTTAAAATTCATTTATGAGAGCCACAGTGACACTGGATTATTTGGAACCTTGGGGATTTGGGCATGCAAATCTAAAATCCAAAGCACAGTCGGACTTTTGCCTTACTGCTTTGGTCACAGACAAAGCAATACAATGTAGAACCAACCAACCAAACACACACACAAAAGCGGCTTGTTTGAGTCAACAAAGTGCCATGTGACCCAGAACAGCTCTTTAAATCCAATAAAGTTTCTCCAAGATCTGATTTGTAAAAGGTCAGCCTGCAGGTTTCTTCATGACACACAACGATGGATGCCTCACAGCACTCTGGAGGAGTTCAGTCCAGAGCTAAGGCAAGTCTAAGATGGAGCAAGACCCTTGCTGGTTCTCCCAGAGTTTGCTCAGGCTCATGTCCATTGAGTCAGTGATGCCATCCAACCATCTCATCCTCTGTCACCCCCTTCTCCTGCCTTCTACCTTTCCCAGCATCAGAGTCTTTTCCAAGGAGTTGGCTCTTTGCATCAGGTAGCCAAAACATTGGAGCGTCAGCATCAGTCCTTTTGGCGAATATTCAGGGTTGATTTCCTTTAAGACTGACTGGTTTGATCTCCTTGTAGTGCAGTGGACTCTCAAGAGTCTTCTCCAGCACCACAGTTCAAAAGCATCAGTTCTTTGGTGCTCAGCCTTCTCGATGGTCCAGCTCTCACAGCCGTATGTGACTACTGGAAAAACCATAGCTTTGACTAGATGGACTTTGTTGACAAAGAGATAGCTCTGCTTTTTGATACACTGTCTAGGTTTGTCATACCTTTTCTTGTAAGGAGTGTCTTTTAATTTCATGGCTGCAGTCACTGTCTTCAGTGATTTTGGAGCCCAAGGAAATTACAAGAGTAGTAGAAAACAAGACTGGAAAGATGGATGGGGAATAGCAAGCGTTTGGAGCACCAGGAAGAAGGGGGTGTGTTTTGAGCACCTGAAGCTGAAGGTTGATTTGGGGCTGGAAGAGGGAGGAGAATATATTGGGGCAAAGGGAGGCGCGCCAGCAACCTGGACGAGTTGTGATTGATAGTTTCACAGCCTAGTTCAGGTTTCTGGGCCAGGGATTGGAGGGCAGTTTGGGTTCAAGGATCTGGGGTTTAAGGGGGCTCCAATACTGGGTGACGGCTCTCCTCTCTGGCAGATTGAGGCCTGGGAGCAGGAGCAGCTGGGCCAGCCTGTCTGTTTTGACTCTTGCTGTATTGACCAGTCCCCCTTCCAGCTGGTGGAGCAGACGACTCTGCACAAGGCAAGTCCTCGCCCACCGCCCCCCCAGCAGGGCTTCCGGGAAGACCGGAAGGAGCGGGGCTGCCATGCTGACCTTACCTACCACTCTGTCCTCGCAGACCCACACCCTCTTCTCCCTCCTGGGCCTCCACCTTGCTTACGTGACCAGCATGGGGAAGCTGAGGGGTGTGCTGGCCTTGGAGGAGGTAAGAGCGAGGAAGGGGTGAGGTGGGTGGGGCTGGTTCTAGCATCCAGGAGGTGCTCCGGGTTCCCCACCTGTTTCTCACGCAGAGACTGGAGGAGGTCGGGGGTGGCAGCCCCACGATCTTCTCAAGATGGCATGGGCTTGGAATGGGGGTGCAGGGCCTGAGTCACGGTCTCATGGGGGTGCCACTGTGGAGGGGCGTGGAAAGAGCAGGCAGATGGGACGTGGCTGAAGGCAGCCTGAGGGTTGGGGACCGGGCGGAAGAGATCCTGGGTCAGGGCTCTTGAGATTTCACCACTCTGCAGGTGAGGCTCTCGGTCTGTCATGCCCCCGTTTTCCTTTTTTGTCTTCTCCCTTCGATTCATCCCTGCCCGGCCATATCTTTCCCATTCCTTTTCCTTTGATTGTCCGTTTCTCTGCTGCTTCTGTCTTGTCTTCTTTCCTTCCCTGTGTCTTACCCTCTCTCCCCTTCCCTGTGCTCCCCAGCTGCAGAAGGCCATTGAGGGACACACCAAGTCTGGGGTGCAGCTCCGCCCCCCTCTTGCCAGCTTCCGGAGTACAACTTCCACTCGGAAGAACACCGGGGTCCTGCTCCCTCCTGCAGAGGGCTGGAGCCTGCCTGAGGATGGAGCTGGGGCCACTGGGGCAGGGGACGTGACTCCTGCCTCACCAGAGACCCCTGTGCCATCCCCCTTCCCGGAGCGACCCCTCTCCCAGGCTCCAGCCAAGGCAGAGAGCGAGCTGGAGGAGCTGGAGCTGGTGGAGGGGCCGGGACCCGAGGAGGAGCTGGCCGACATCCTTCAGGGCCCCAGTCTGCGCTCCACGGACGAGGAGGATGGGGACGAACTGATCCTTTGACTGCCTCCCTCCCCTCCTCACGAAGACTGTCCAGGGGCCCAGGAGAGAGTGCACAGGGTGCACGGTGTGGGAGAGTGTGCTTCCTAAAGCTGGTGGGGATCACATCAATACACAGCCTCTCCTGGGAGTTTTTAAAAATGTGATCCTTGGAGGAGGAACTGGAATTTGGGCAGGGGGTAGCCTTGGTCAGTCACTTGGGCCATGCCCTCCTCTCCCCAGATAGGCGGTGGATCTGTGTGAAGGGGCCCTGATATTCCATGGGCTTCCTGAGTTTGCCCGTGTGTGGATGGGGAAAACCTGCCTCTCCCATGCATCCCCCACAACCCACCCTCCCCCTGCCCCCAGTATTCTTGTCCCAGTGCCTTCCCAGCCTTACGCATCCTCCCATCAGTTCTCCAGGGGGTGGGTTAAGGGAGACCCAGGATGACTGTGGTCCTGCCAGTGCCATGTTGGAGAAGGAGACGGACCACCTCATGGACTTATGGCCCCCGAATGTACTCGCAAACTGTCCACAGCGCCTTCTTTCAGAGCCCTCCACCCTGTCTTCCACTTGCCCACAGCCACTCCCTGAAATTTGCCTCCAGACTCCATTCTGGCTCCTACTAGAAAGTGAAGTTGCTCAGTTGTGTCTGACTCTTTGCAACCCCATGGACTGTAGCCTACCAGGCTCCTCCATCCATGGAATTTTCCAGGTGAGAGTACTGGAGTGGGTTGCCATTTCCTTCTCCAGGGGATCTTCCTGACCCGGGGATCGAACCTGTGTCTCCCACATTGCAGGCAAACGCTTTACCATCTGAGCTCCCAGGGTCTGGCCTCAATTCCTAGGGCAGGAAAAGATCATTCCTACTTCCCCCTCTGTCCTCCATTTAGGCAGTGAGACGTGGATACAGAGCCTATTGGGGGAAAGAGCCTAGAAGAGGGGAAGTCTCTGTGTGGAAGGGGCAGTACCTTATGGCTCAACAGTCACGTGGCCCTAATGGATTTATTTTACTCCCTCTGGCATCTCGAATTACAGCTTCCTCACCCTCCGGTTTCCAGGTCACTCGTCTCCCACTGTCGTCCTTGATCTGTCCTGCCCAAGGGTCAGCTCTGTCCTTGAGCTGATCTAGCCGGGGCTTCTCCTGCCCAGAACCGAGGCTCAGGGCAGCGGGGCCGCTGGTTCACCCCTACACTTCTTCGGGGCTGGTCCTTTGTATTCCTCTCCTAGAGGTTCATTGTTGAAATGGCCCAGCTCTTTGATGCCTCCCGCACTTGGGAAGTCAGAGACCCTTATCCTTCCCAAGCCAGTGACAGGGAGCCTGCCATTACCCTGCCTTCTCTACAAGTGGTCCCAGGCGCTCTTGATCCCACCCCTAAGGCTTTCGTCCCTCCCTTCTTTTCAGTTCAGTTCAGCCGCTCAGTCATGTCGGACCCTTTCCGACCCCATGGACTGCAGCATGACAGGCTTCCCTGTCCATCACCAACTCCCGGAGCCTACTTTTATGCCTCCTTTAATTCTTTAGTTGTGCCCATCCCTGGCATCCTCCTCCTTCCCGCCCCATGCCCAGCCTCCACTGCCCCCCAAATAAGACACTCATAGCCAAAGGTGCCACCACAGTGTTTAGTGCCATTGAACACAGCCTGGAACCATCTCCAACAGTACACCCCTTCCACCTCCCCAGGGCCAAGAGAGAGAGGCTGCAGCCTGGGGAGGGGGCCTGGCAGTGGGCCCTGGAGCCCCTGCTCCTGTGTATATAATCTATAGTATTTATATATATATTTATATATAATTCTCTCTGTAATATATGTCATAGAATCTCTCTTGGGCCTGGGGTGGAAATGTCACATTAAGAAAACATGCTAAGACTGGCCATAAAAATGGATATTATCCAGACCTGGAAGACGGAGTATGGGATGTACAGGTGGGGGCGCAAGGAGAGGTAATAACTCATTCACCAAGATTCCCTCCTTAAGAGGAAGGTGTGGTGGGGGTGGAGGGTGATGGGGGAGGGGAGGAATAGAAGATTGCAATTTTCCTTTAATAAAGTGAATTGAAAATGAAAGTGCACCCCCCCCCCACCAGAAGAAAATAATTTAGCAAGAGCAGTTTCATTCACAATGATATAAAAACAGCCCCGTTCTGGGGGCTATCCTAAAACGTGCTGCACAGCCTTTAACCCCAAAGAAAAAGCAACCCTCCCCAAACCCCAGCAGCCTCTTCCGGCACATGCCCCTCCCCTCCCCCTAAAATAGGCTACAAGCAAACCCCATGCATCCTAGCCTCCAGCACCAGAGAGGCAGTCCCTCCCTTGGAAGAGTCTTAAGAGGGTCCCAGGCCAGCTCCTCGGGTCTTCTCCCTCTTCAGAGAGGAGGGGGAGCTGCTTGCAAAGTGCAGACACCACCCCACCTGACCTCTGGTCTGCAGCGTTGCCAACGCCCTGCAGAGGCTGAGCCCCCGCTCATGCTCACATCTGAACTCTGCTAGAGTCCTTCAGAGTTTTAGCCATCTTTTGGCAGGACTGGCAGGGACCGCTGGGCTTCCTCAGGGAAGGAGGAAGGCGAGAACGCTGCTTTAGGTGACCTTTCCTGACTCCACAGGGCCCTGAGCGGAAAAGGAAGTGTTGATGAATGAACTCGCTCCCTGGACTGGATGTCCCCTGCGGTCTGGGGGTGGAAGATGGGGCACGAAGCGGGTGAGAGTAAGGAGAGAAGGTTGATGCCTTAGAGAGAGGGCAGGGTGCACAAGGTGAGGAAACAGGGACCCCTTGAGAGGAGGAGACCGTGACCCTCAAAACCCCAAGGACCCGCAGCAGGGGGGGCAGGGTGTGGCCAGCAATGTCCGGTCACATGATCACACACAACCCTTTGGATGAGGTGAGCTCACCTACCTGGGCTCACCTTGCCCACCCGTTTCCTCCGAGAACCACGACCTCGGAGGGTGGCCATCCTCCCCTCCCCCAGAAGACGTGGGACGTGGCCTCGGTTGCATTTCAAGGGCACGTGTGTATGACTGTGGGGGCTTGATGGGGGGCAGGGTCTTACATGGACGGAGCCACCCCAGCGCTCAGCCTCCTCATTCTGCAGCCAGGGCTGGGGTGGGCTCTTCACTCTACCCTTCAACCCAGCCCCCTGCCATCAGGCTCTGTGACAGAAGTCCTGGGGTTTCACCGGCTGCCCAGAGGTTCCCCCCACCTCACCCCCCACCCCAGAATGGCAAGTCAGTGTGGGAGGGCAAGCAGTTTCAAGGGCTTATGCCTCATTGTAAACCATCCTGGAAGGAAGAATACCTCGTCCTCCTCTCTTCCTCTTCAGGTCTGGGGAGGAAGGGGGGACACCTGTGAGGTCCTCCCAGGAGTCCTGGGAGGAGGTGAGGAGGGGCAAAGGGGGCCAAGCACCCTTGCTGCTCCTCAGCCAACACCAACCCCCTCCCCTGCCCCAATCCAGGGGGTGCCTGACAGCACCAGACCCCTCCCTCCACCCACACTCAACCCTGAGTCCCCAAGAAGTTACAAAAATGTAGAAAAGGCAAAGAGAAAAGTGTAAACAGCTCCAGAGAATTAGGGCTGGATGGAGGGAGGCAGCTTCATGCTTCCTGTCTGGCCAGGACACCAGCATTCCACGTCTCCCCTTGGAGGGATGGGCTGGGGCTCCCAGAGCAGGGGATGTTAGAAGGCAGAAAGGGAAGACGAGCTGGAGCAGCCAGCCCTGGTGGGGGTCCTTTCCCAGGCCCGTGGGTTCCTCCGTTCATCCACTGGATATACTCAAGATCTCAAAGCACATGGCCTGTGTTTGTACCTGGTCTCACCAGTGACCACGGGCCCCTGTGCGTCCCAGCTGCCATGTCCACCTCCTCCGTGACCCCTCATCTCAGAAGCCAAGTTACCTCTGAGGGTAGACTCTCCACCCTCCAAGGGGACGTGGTCTGTACGTTGCTCCCCCAGCCCCAGGTCCATCTAATCCTATCCAACAGCCCCGCAGGTCCGTGCCTCATAGGAGGGCTGAGCCTGGGCCACAGCCAGAGAAAAGAGTCGGGGAAAGCAAGGTGACGTGGAGAAAGGAGGCCTTCAGACAGCCACAGTGGAGGCTTCTGGAAGACGAGATAAGGGAGCAAAAAACGGCGATCCAGGGGACGGCGCTCCTGTGCTCGGGATGCACACGGGGGCTCCGCTGCCGCAGACCCAGAAGCCCGCAGGCAAGCGAAGTTCCGGGCCATCTCGGTTGCCCGGGCCTCAATTCCTGGACCTGTGGTCTCTACAGCATAAGCCCGGAGAAAATTCCACCCCGCCCCTTCGTTTGGCTGGCGAGGACGCCTGGGCTCATCAGGGTCGTTTTGCCCAGGTTTCACGCGCGCGGCTTGGGGAAGGAGGAAGGTGTGGTTGCAGCCAGGGCCCTCAGGCGGGAGTGGACGGCTGGCCGAGGAGTGGGAGGAAGCTAGTTGTTGGCCTCGCCTTCCTCCTCATCAAAGGACTGCACGCCTGAGGATGTGACGTCAGACACCTTCCGGCTGAGAGCGGTGGACATCTCGGGGTCCTCGCGTGGGGAGAGGGACTCCAGGTCCCGGCATCCCGCATCCTCTTCCTCCTCAGGGGCCAGCGGCCTCTTCTCCTCCTCGGCGGGGCCACTTGCCAGGTCCACCCCGCCCACCCCTGGAGCCCAGTCAGTGTCTCCCCCCAGCAAAGACGACGGCTCCTGAGCAGAGTATCCTGAAGCAGGTTGGGAAGGTCCCATTTCATGCAGGCTAGGCTGAGAGTCATCAAACGCAGGCCCGAGATAGGATCCTGTGGCCGGAGAGGCAATGAGGGACTGGTCGCTCGCTTCCCAGGCATCCGATGACCCCAGACAGTACATGCCCTGGGACACATAGGAGTGAGGCCAGCCATCCATCGGGGCTTGAGCGAGGGCATCTGGAAAGAGAATCAGGAAGGTTGGTGGGGTCCCAGAACATCATCAAAGGCAGTGACAGGAGCACAGAGAATTGGGGGTAAGATGGGGGTGGGATGTGGCAGGCAGCAGGAAAACTGCTGTGAACACAAAGTCTTAGAGATGAATGGAGGTAGCCTCACCCTGACTCTCCATCAGCTCCTGGTAGTTGTCACTGTAGTTGCAGCCCAGTGTTTCCTGGGTGGAGTTGACACTCATGTCCTCACCATCCATGGAAGACCAGGCCATGAGAGTGGCCTCGGAGATAGCAAACTGTTCCATGACACCTGGGAGAAGAAAGGTAGTTAGCACAAGACACCCCCAGGAAGCCTTAGACACATGCCTGGGGAGGGAGCATCAGTGCGGTGCTGTTCAATAGGAATATAACACGAGTCATTCGTGCAATTTAAAATTTGCTGCTGCTGCTGCTAAGTCGCTTCAGTCGTGTCCAACTCTGTGCTACCCCACAGACGGCAGCCCAGCAGGCTCCCCCGTCCCTGGGAGTCTCCAGGCAAGAACACTGGAGCGGGTTGCCGTTTCCTTCTCCAATGCATGCAAGTGAAAAGTGAAAGTGAAGTCCCTCAGTCGTGTCTGACTCTTAGCGACCCCATGGACTGCAGCCTACCAGGCTCCTCCATCCATGGGATTTTCCAGGCAAGAGTACTGGAGTGGGGTGCCATTGCCTTCTCCATTAAAACTGTCTAGTAGCCATATTAAAATGAAAAAGAAACAGGTAAAATGAATTTTAATAATACATCTTTAACCTAATCTATATAAAACTGTCATTTCAATGTATAATCCATATACAAATTATTGAGATATTGTACGTTCTTTCATTCACACAAAGTCTTTGAAATCCAGTTGATATTTTGCACTTATGGCACGGCTCCGTTGGACTAGCCACATTTCAAATTCTCAGCCACATATGGCCAAAGGCTACTGTATCGGACAACACAGTTTTTGTATATGCCCTAAAACAAGGCAAAATCATGGGTGACTTCCCAGGTCAGACTTAGAATTCCTAGGGGAAAGTTGGGGGATCTTCTGGTGAGATATCATAAGGGATTAAAATTGAGGATTTCCAGAAGTTTATCTTTTTTAGGAATGGTAGCTAGTGCTAGGTAGTCAAGGCCAGAGGAATCTAAATGGGAGGGACTGTAGGTCTACAGTGGTATCAGGCTGAAAGTTTAAGGTCTGCGATGGCAAGGGAGCGGGGATAGAGTAATAGCGGTGCATAGACTTGGGGTTCCCATGCTAGTCAAAGCCATGAGTAAGTTGCAGCTACTTTGCTAGCTGCCCTGCATTAGCCCCTACCTGTTCATCTCCCCTCCCCACGGTATTTCTTCTCCACGCACACCACCAGAGCTTTTTCTGAAGTATCTTATTGAGATCTGCCACCAAGGTTTGGCCAGTATTGATGTTATTTAGTTGCTAAGTTGTGTGCAGCTCTTTTGCGATCCCATGGACTGTAGCCCACCAGGCTCCTCTGTCCATGGGATTTCCCAGGTAAAAACACTGGAGCAGATTGCCATTTCCTCCTCTGGGGGGGTCTTCCCCATCTAGCAATCGAACCCATGTCTCCTGCATTGGCAGGCAGATTCTTTACCTCTGAGCCACCAGGGATGCCCCTGGTTAGTGTTGTAAGTACATCATATGCCTACCTCCTACTTCTACTGAATAAAAGCTCTTCTGTACACACCCTCTCCTCACCCAGGTCCCTTGATCTTCTGGTGGTTGTACAAGTAAGTTGTCTGTAAGTGAATCAATGACAGCAAGGTGCTGATGGGCAAAGGCTAGAAGAGAACCCCAAGGCTTTTCTTTCTTTTTCATCATAAAACATAAGTAGAGACAGAGACTATTGAAGTCTAAGGCCCCTGCTATTTTTTTCCCCTGTAAGAGGGAATCCAGAGATCGGACAGTCCTAACGGAGAGAAGGCATCAGGTGGACCCGCAATCTCATGTTAAATTTCCCTCAACTTCTGAGATGATGATAAAAAATAAGTTTGAGGGACTTCCATGGCAGACCAGTGGCTAAGACTCCGGACTCCCAATGCAAGGATCCAGGGTTCGATCCCTGGGAACTAAAATCCCACATGCCACAACCTAAGACCCAGTGCACCCAAATAAAAACAAATATTAGAGAAAAAGTTTGAGAGCGCTTATCAGAATGAACAAGTCAGAGTCCTTGAAATTCGAGCTAGCTGAGAAATGAAGTCTGATGGTCATCATATGGACACAGTCAGTCCTACCACAGGGGACCAGGTTGAAGACTGGGTCTTGGCCATCCTGAAAATGTGTCTCTCGAGGGGCTGGGGAATAAGTACCTGCGAGGAAACGGGCCTCCTTCTCGCCGTCGCTGAGGTCGGAGTAGGCATCTGTGTCCCTGCGGACGGCC
Organism: Redunca redunca; assembly: GCA_006410935.1. Classification (NCBI taxonomy): domain Eukaryota; kingdom Metazoa; phylum Chordata; class Mammalia; order Artiodactyla; family Bovidae; genus Redunca; species Redunca redunca. The sequence continues at coordinate 19,399 of SJYQ01013912.1, read as the reverse complement.
TCGTGGCTGTGCTGCGGCTGAATGGCTGGTGTCTTCCCCCAGCCCTGCCACTCAATCATGTGGGCCACTCGGCCCTGCCCCATGGCTGTGGGCTTAGTCACGTGGTCCTTCATGCTTCTCGAAATCCCTGAGGGGCCAGACATTCCCCACGTCCTCCAGAACATCACACAACAGCTGTACCAGATTCCCTCCAAACCCCGTTAGCCCCACCCTAGCCCCATGGGATGCTGTCTCATGAAAAGGGCAGGTTACGCCCTAAGACACCGTATATGAGGGATGGTCTGGAGAGTTGGAGGGGCTTGACAGAAATGGCCCAGAGTATGGGGATGAAGGTGTGTTTTCCAGGCCTGAACCCCAGGGAGCCTGAGGCCAGAAGCCCACAGGTAGTGTCCTGTCTGTAAGCATCCCCAGGCAGGGAGTCTCACCTGAGAACGATGACTTGGCCAGGGCCCCGATGCCATAGGCGTTCGAGTTTCGCTTAAGCTTCGGAAGGATGGAAGTTGTGTCCTCCATGGAGAGCTGGGAGGGGGACGTGGGAGATGGGGCAGAGGGATACGAGAGTATGGGATGCTTGTATGTTCAGGAGGAAGGATCTGAGCTGGATGGGTGATAGGAAACCCTGATACCCAGGAGGCCCACCTCCCAACCGCTCTTGGAAGTTTGGGGGTGCATAAAGAATGTGAGAGCTTCTGGGGCCCATTGGAACCAGGGAGCTCTGTGATCCGTGGCAGGCCTCCTGNGCTTCTGGGGCCCATTGGAACCAGGGAGCTCTGTGATCTGTGGCAGGCCTCCGGGAGAGGAGTTATCGGGGAGGGGGGAGGTCGGGGGTGGGGGGAGCTGCACTCACATTGATGCCATCCCAGGAGAAGTCTGTCCGGGTTTGCTGCAAGAAGAGGAGAGGGAGTGGGTACATGGGACACTTCCTCAGAGGGCCTTCAGAAACTGTGTGAAGTAGGGAGGGCTTTTCTGAGAGTCACACCAGGAACTTGGGGTCGCGGTATGGAGCATTGGGCTTATATTTGAGGAATAGAGGAGGAACATTCAGTGAAAGGGTCAGTCTGGGAGCGGGTCTGGGATGTTATCCTGGAATTCAGGAAGATGGCTGAAGGACGGGGTTAGGGGGTCTTCTCGAGCTCTTTCAGGAGGGCAGCTGGGCATGGGGGTTGGGGGGTGGTGCTCACCTCGGTGGATGGCCGATGAAGGCTACTCCCGTGCAGCGAGCTGGTGCTGTCCATGTTGATTTGGTCCACATCCTTCAGGCCCTTCCAGTCCACGGCAATCACCTCATTTCCTACGGTGGCCAGATGGTGAGTTGCATCCCTTTCACATCCCCTCCTCCCTGCCCACCCCGATGGCCGCTCTTTATTCTCTTCCTCCAGAATTCTGATGCCACAAGTGGGGGGCCAGCCCCCCTCCGCTCCCACAGCCACTCTCTCTTCCAATTGCCTATTCCCCTCTACATCTCCCCTCACCCCCAGTTTTTGGCACGCTGAGCTCAGTCAAGAATAGCACACTTAGGAAAAGGGTCCCATGAGCTTATCTGTTGCTCTCGTTTAAATGGAAGGGCCAATGGCTGGGTTTTAGCAGGAAAACAGTTCTCCATTCTGTCTCGAGGGATCTCTGAGGGTTTCTTTATGGGAGTGCCTGGGTTCTGTACTTTTCCTCTATTAGGTCTCTACAAACAAGGGCAGAACTTTTCTGGGGCCAAGCTTCCCTCCTTGTTGGCTTTATTACATGTGAGGTGGAAGGATTGCATCTTCCCTGGTTGGCCCTCCATGGTGGGTGGATTTGTATGAGAGTAAGGAGATTTGGTGGGGATAGAGGTGAGAGCTGGGTGTGTTCACCTAGAATCAATGAGAGCAGAGAAGCAAAGAGATGGGATCATTCTACCTGACTGTGGGAGACACAGACTAAATGAAAGAGGGGAGAAGGGGACCAGAGGGAGGAGAGCAGGGGACTTTGAAAAACAGAAACTAAGGGAACAGGAATTCAAGTCAGAGAGAAGACAAAAGACAATGGGAGGGAGTGGATGGGGTTTGAGGGCTGACGGGGAAACTGAAGGGCCTAGGAAGACGGTCATTGTTCAGCTCAGGCCAGAGCTCCTTGTACATGGAGACTGCTGGTGTGAGGGCAGGGTGTGCCTCCTGGAAGGCTTGGGGAAGAATCACTCGGGTGGTAGATGCTGGGCATTCAAGCACAAAGTCTTTTGACTCAGAGTTTAGGATTAGGGGTCCACTCTTGAGAAAGGGGTAATTGAATGTGATCTTGGGAGGCAGCAGGAGGTACTGGGTGTGTAAGGATGACATAGATGCTGCAAGCTTAAGGACTGTGGTTGACAGGTCTGAGAGAGGAAGGACCCCTAAGCCGGCACTTTCTCCCTGGGGCTACGGGCGAATGGTGCCATGGGTCAGAGCAGAGGAGGTGTCTGGGAGGGAACAGGAAAGACGGAAGTCTGGGCGAACAGAGCGGGAATGGGGCAGGCAGGGAACCACCTCTGAGGGGAAGGGAGATGGGGAGGGGAGAGGTGGCCTTTGCAAGAGAGGGAGAGCTGAGTCAGAGTCGCGGGGGGCAGAGAGGGGGAGGGAAAGAACCCCGAGCAGAGGTGAAAGCAGAGTGGGGCGGGGAGTGGGGGTGGTAATCCACGGGAATACATCCGTCTCAGAGAAATCAGGCTTTTGGAGAGTGAGTTCGTTTGCAATAATAATACAAATTATTCTCAGCCTGAGGTCACTGGAGCATGCAGGCGGGAGAACTTGGGAGTTAGAAAAATTGGGGGGTTGGGGAGAGGTTTGAATCAATCTGTTGAGCTGTGAGAGCGGAGTGGGTGCACTGGGTAGGAGAGGAAGGGTGGTAGCAAGGCAAAGGCGAGAAGTCTTAGGAGGCGCCAAGCTTCCTTCCACAAGCCAAAGGTAAATAAAGAGCCGGCCCCGCCCCGCCAGCCCCGCCGACAGGTGCAGTCGGGTCCCCGGTTCCCTCCGCCGCCGGCCCCACCCTCCGGGGAGCCGGCTCCCGACCCCTCCCCGGCCCCCTAACCGCCCCCCGCCTCCTCCGATGTCCCCGGCTCGTCCCTTCTACCCCAGCCCAGCGCGGCCCCATTCCCTCCGGGCGTGGAACCCGTTGCCCACCCGGAGGCGCCAGGCTCATCCCGCCCCCGCCCCGGAGGGAAAATGCACGTGAACAAAGCAAATCGGGGGAGGCAGGGACGACAGAAAAAGGCAACGGAGAAGGAACGAGATGGGGGCAAAACATCCAAGCCGGATGGAGGCGGGGTGCGGTGGGTGGATGGGTGGGGGGGGCGCCTGCGAAGGAGACTCAGGGCTGAGACTGAGGCTGGGGGGTCCTTCGAAGGGGGCGCTGCTCCGGACACGGAGTGGGGCGAGAAGGCGCTGGGGAAGGCAGGGCCTGGAGGTGGAGGGTGCAGGGACGGGGCAGTAGGGGAGAGCAACGGAGAGGATGCCGGTGGGGGTATGATGGAGAGGGACCGCGCCTGGGGGAGGGCGACGGAAGGAAGCTAGAAGGAGACGGATGCAAAGAGCCCGGAGGGAAGCAAGCCCAGGAGGCGCGCGCGAGGAGAGCGGGGAGAGATGAAGGCAGGGACCGCGAGGGCTCGAAGGGAAAGTGAGGAAGCGAGGCCGGACCGGGCGGGTGCGGAGAGAGGGATCCCGCGGAGGGGCGCGGGGCGCGGTGGGGGAGGGGGCTGGAGGACCGGGCCGGGCCGAGCCCTGCCTCCGCCAGCGCCCGCGCCGCCGCGGTACCCACCCACGGTCCGGGAGCCGATGCAGCCCATGGCTCCGGGCCTCCAGGCCGGGCCCTCACCGACGCGGGGCGGGCGCCGGGGGGAGCACCGGGAGCCGCGCCGCCGCCCCAGCCGCTCTGCAGCGCCGCGGCCGTCTCCGCTCGGTTCCGCTCCCCCCTCCCCTCTCCATCCCTCCCCGCGGCAGCCTCCGTCGCCGCCGCCGCCGCCGCCGCCGCCTGGCTCCCCCGCCCCGGCTCGGCTCGCGGCGGCGGGGAGGGGGCGGCCCGGGGATTGGCTGCGCCGGCGCCTCCCGGCCCTTCCCCCGACCCCGCCGCTGAGCTCCCCGCCGCGCTCCCTTGGGGGAGCCTCGCCGCCGCTTCCCTCCCTTGCCCTTCTCCAGCCCCGCGCGGGGGACTGCTCGCCCGGTCCCCGCTGGGCTCGGGGCGGGGTAGAGGCGGGCGGGGGTGGGGGGAGGCTGATGGAAACCCGGAGGATGCCCGCCTGGGGTCTCACGAGCCGGGCGGAGATCCCCGGGCCCACCCTTCGAATCTGGGGGATTGATTTTGAGGGTCGAGCTTGGGGATGCCTAGAGAGAAAGTGGAATGAAAATAAAGCCTGGATGTATTGGGCCTTGGCCGCCAAATTCCGCAAACACTTGTTTTCTTCCCGGGGTGGCCTCGGGGACTAACGGGAGCGTGGTTGGACGCGGTTGGAGCTTCCTGTTCGCTGTTTTATGCGCCTGAACCGATCGCGAAGTCTTTGCAAGCGGATCGCGTGTTAGACTTCCCAGGGCTCTGCGCTCGCGGGAAAGTCGGGCATGCGGGGACGGTGCAGATGACCTAACTCCAGGTCTGATTGGGGAGGGGGAAATAGAAGATCCTTCAGTCCCATCTCCAGGGAAATAAAAATGTCAGGACCTGAGGCTAGCTAGAAGACAGTTCTATATCCAATGTAACTTTTCTGAGCCATGGTCTTCTCTGACAAATGAGCACAACCATGTCAGAGGCGGTCAAGAGCCCGGAGGATCTGGCTGGTGGGGTCGGGTGAAGTAGGTACTGAGGGCTTCCTGGGTGACAAGGGTCAATGGGCACTGTAGTTACAGCAGGGAAGAAGTGGAGTCCAGAAAAGTCACATGAGAAAGGAGAGACCCGTTTATGTAAGCCCAACTCGGTGAGCACAAATGTCAGAAGCAAATGCTAATCCAGGCTCTGCTTTCATGTGCCTCCTGAGGTTGAACAGGGAGCAGGGCAGTGGACCAGGGGACTCGTGTGGGCACGGGACAGGCAGAGAGACCAAGTCTCATGGGTACAATCTTTTAAGCTTTAAATATGAATCGGAAGCGAAATGTTAGAGTGATAACCACTACATTCTGTGAAACCCCAGATGAGAGATATGGGGAAAGATACTAACAATTTAATTGCAGATCTGGGAGATAGGATGATGGAGACGGAACTGACCTTTGGTCTCTGTGCAGGAAGAAATAAACCGGATCTACATCTCTAGAACCACAAGAGAAGACAGAACAGTGGTCAGTAGTCTTAGGTTTTAATCGCCTTGTGTATTTTGTGGCAGGATTTGCTATCTTAGTTCGACAGTGGAAGGAATTAGAAAGTATTCTCCCCCTGGTCAGCTTTTGTTGGTTATACACAAGAAGAACAAAGTGGATTTTGCCCTCCTGAAGTATAATGTCTAGCTGCAAAGGAAAGAAAATAGAAAGATAGTTTTAAAAAAAAAGATGAAGAAACAGCCTCCATTACTGTAGTAATGCTCGATAACCCCTGTTGTTTGAGCAAAGAAAGCACTGACTCTCCAGGTCAGAAGTCATGAACCAGGTGGCCAGCTCCGCTTTCACCTTCTCACCTGAAGCTGTTCTTCCCTTGGAGTGCTTTCTGATTCTACTATTCTCATGAGTACTCTGGTCCAAACATGGATACCGGCCCCTCCCTGGGTGCCCTTAGCACAACTGCATGTGGTTGCTGTTGTTGTTCAGTCACTAAGTTGTGTTTGACCCTTCTCAGCCTCATGAACTGCAGCATGCCAGATTTCCCTGTCCTTCGCTATCTCCTGGAGTTTGCTCAAACTCATGTGCATTGACTTGGTGATGCTATCTAACCATCTTGTCCTCTGCCACTCCCTTCTCTTTTTGCCTTCAATCTTTTCCAGCATCAAGGTCATTTCCAATGAGCTGGCTCTTTGCATCAGGTGGCCAAAGTATTGGAGCTTCAGCTTGAGCATCAGTCCTTCCAATGAATATTCAGCGTTGATTATTTAAATCAAGTCGACTCCAAGTCTTGAAGATTTAGTCCCATCCCATATTCTGTCTTAAAGGTGTTTCCAGCATCAGAGAAAAGGAATCTATCAGGGGCACAACACTAATACGCTTCCTTCCTTCTTCTTGTACTGAATCATCTTACTTCTCACCATTTAGAGACATTCTCCCAGTCTCTTTGCCATCTTCTGAGCCAAGGTCAAAGACTCTAGTTCTGTTATGAACAGGAACAACCTTTCTGGAGGACAATTTGACAGTGCAGATCAAAAAAATCTTTAAAATATGCATTACTATTCCTACTAAATTGTGACACAGCAATTCCATTTATAGAAATAGTCTAAGAAAATAAAAATAGAATGTGGACAAAACTTTACAGCACCCATCAGAGCAAAATTTCATAATAATTATAAAGACTGTACACAGCACACATGTTGAAATGTAGGGATGAATTAAATAAATCATGCTATATGCCTATAATAGAATATTATGCAGCCATTAATATTATCTTATAACTGTATTTGTTGAAAATTACTCATGATCTATTGTGATATTATAAAAAAAGCAGGCTATAATAATGACAGTATATCAACTTTTGTTTGAAAATCACACACACACACACATACACATACACACACAGATTCTTCTCCTGCCTTTTGTCAGAATTTCCATCCCAAATAATTTATGGGATTCCTTGAAGAAAGCCTATGTTTTACAAATGTCCAATTCCACTCATCAGTTACAGTTTGACTCTCAATGAAATTACAATATTAATCAGTCCATTTCCAAAGTCTAAAAATATAGGACTTTGGCAGAATGCCCCAGTAAGGCACTGGCACGTCCTTATTGGTTCCCTCTGGGGCACAACCCCAAGGTGAAGTGATGTTTCTGTCTTCACTGTGGTTGCTGCTTTGTGCTCCTAATCTCTTGTGGATAGAACTTGGACGGAAGGAACAAACCAATTTTAGAGACAGTACTGCTGAAAATGGGGACTCTCGCCCCAGGATCCATGGACAGAATCCACAGTCCATAACCTTGGATGGGAAAAAAAGGTGTTATGCTCACTAGCTTGTCATAGAAATTCTCTCTGTGCTTGTTAGGATTGCCAGCCACAAGTGGTGGTAGTATTAGAAGTGCTATACTGTGTCTTTATTAGCCATGAAAAGTACAGATGCCCCCATGTTGTTGCACAGTCGCCAAGTCCTGTCTGACTTTGTGTGACCCCTTGGACTGCAGCACACCAGCCTTCCAGATCCTTCACCGTCTCCTGGAGTTTGCTCAAACTCATGTCCATTGGATGGCATCGGTGATGCCATCCAACTGTCTCCTCCTCTGTCGCCCCCTTCTATTCCTGCCTTCAATCTTTCCCAGCATCAGAGTCTATTCCAGTGAGTCAGCTGGCCAAAGGTGGCCAAAGTATTGGAGCTTCAGCTTCAGCATCAGTCCTTCCAATGAATATTCAAGGTTGATTTCCTTTAGGATTGACTGGTTTGATCTCCTTGCAGTCCAAAGGATTCTCAAGGGTCTTCTCTACCACCATAATTTAAAAGCATCAGTTCTTCAGTGCTCAGCCTTCTTTATGGTCTAACTCTCACATCCATGTATGACTACTGGGAAAATCATAGCTTTGACTATAGAGACCTTTGACCAAATGTTAGCAAAGTGATACCTCTGCTTTTTAATACAGTATCTAGGTTTGTCGTAGCTTTTCTTCCAAGAAGCAAGCACCTTTTAATTTTGTGGCTGCAGTCACTTTCTGCAGTGATTTTGGCATTCAAGAAAATAAAATCTGTCACTGCTTCTACTTTTTCCCTATTTGCCTTGAAGTGATGGGACCAGATGCCATGATCTTGGTTTTTTTGAATGTTGAGTTTTAAGCCAGCTTTTTCACTCTCTTCTTTCACCTCTATTAAAAGGCTCTTTAGTTTCTCTTCACTTTCTGCCATTAGAGTGGTATCATCTGCATAACTGAGATTGTTGATGTTTCTCCTGGTGATCTTGATTCCACCTTGTGATTCATCCAGCCCAGCATTTTGCATGATGTACTCTGCATATAAGTTAAATAAGCAGGGTTATAGTATACAGCCTTGACTCATTCCTTTCCCAATTTTGAACCAGTTTGTTGTTCCACGTCCGGTTTTAACTGTTGCTTCTTAACCCGCGTACAGGTTTCTCAGGAGACAGGCGAGGTGGTCTAGTATTCCTGTCTCTTTAAGAATTTTCCAAAGTTTGTTTTGATCCACACAGTCAAAGGCTTTAGCTTAGNCAGTGATTTTGGCATTCAAGAAAATAAAATCTGTCACTGCTTCTACTTTTTCCCTATTTGCCTTGAAGTGATGGGACCAGATGCCATGATCTTGGTTTTTTTGAATGTTGAGTTTTAAGCCAGCTTTTTCACTCTCTTCTTTCACCTCTATTAAAAGGCTCTTTAGTTTCTCTTCACTTTCTGCCATTAGTGGTATCATCTGCATAACTGAGATTGTTGATGTTTCTCCTGGTGATCTTGATTCCACCTTGTGATTCATCCAGCCCAGCATTTTGCATGATGTACTCTGAATATAAGTTAAATAAGCAGGGTTATAGTATACAGCCTTGACTCACTCCTTTCCCAATTTTGAACCAGTTTGTTGTTCCATGTCCGGTTTTAATTGTTGCTTCTTAACCCGCATACAGGTTTCTCAGGAGATGGGCGAGGTGGTCTAGTATTCCTGTCTCTTTAAGAATTTTCCAAAGTTTGTTTTGATCCACACAGTCAAAGGCTTTAGCTTAGTCGATGAAGCAGAAGTAGATGTTTTTCTGGAACTTCCTTGCTTTTTCTGTGATCCAACAAATGTTGCCAGTTTGATCTCTGGATCCTCTGCCTTTTCTAAATCCAGCTTGTACATATGGAAGTTCTTGGTTCACACACTGTTGAAGCCTAGCTTGAAGGATTTTGAGGATTACTTTGCTAGCATGTGAAATGAGCACAATTGTACCACAATCTGAACATTCTTTGGCACTGCCTTTCTTTAAGGTGGAATGAAACTGATTTTTTTCCAGTCCTGTGGCTATGGCTGAGTTTTCCAAATTTGCTGGCATATTGAGTGCAGCACTGTCACAGCATCATCTTTTAGGATTTTAGATAACTCAGCTGGAATTCCAATACCTCCACTAGCTCTGTCTGTAGTAATGCTTCCTAAAGCCCACTTGACATCATACTCCAGGATGTCTGGCTCTAGGTGAGTGACCACACATCATGGTTATCCAGGCCATTAAGATCTTCTTTGTATTGTTCTTCTGTGTATTCTTCCCACCCCTTCTTAATCTCTTCTACTTCTGTTACGTCCTTGCTATTTCTGCTCTTTATTGTGCCCACCTTTGCATGAAATGTTCCCTCGGTGTCTCCAGTTTTCTTGAAGAGATTGTCAGTTACAGATTGGTGCTTGCCAAGGACCTTTGCTGTCTGCCTCTGTGGAGACTGAGTCCTGTGCTGCGGCAGCCCTGAAGGGAGTTCAGGGTGGAGAAAGAAACACTCTGTGCTCTAGGGAAACTGGTGGAACAGGTCTTTGGATAGTTCGATATTTTAGGAACTGATTTCATAATCCCAATCTTCACATCTCCTTGTATCTAGAAAAACACTAAATCCATTCGTGGTGACATCAGCTTCTTGTGACTAGTAGAAAACCTTTTGTAAGATATGTGCTTGATTGTGTGAACTCCCCCTTCCCCAAAATCACATATATTGACCTTCCCCCAGTACCTCTTTGAAACAGTTTCTTAGAACTATCTGAGGTGCTGTCTCACAGACTGCAGTCCTCATTTTGCCCCAAATAAAACTTAACTCAGAACTCTCACATTGTGTATCATTTTTTGGTCAAGAGTTGTGGTGACTGATGAAGTGACCCAGACTGGGCTTCCCTCCTTCGCCTGAACTCTATGAGAAAACACAGCTTTGGTACCGGCAGCAGCCCCTTGCATCCATCTGCCTGCTCGGGGAGGGAGACCAGATGAATTTGGGGAAGTGTCTCCTGGTTCTCAGATCTCCTGTTTTAGTTGATGATCCTGAGTTTTACTTGGCAGTGGAGCAGGTTACGTGCCATCTTCCAGTTGAAAGATACTGGGGCATACCTACTCATGATCTAGATACTGAGTGGGGCTTGGTTGAAAGATATCACAGTTGCTTAATTGAAGGAGACTGAGTGGGCTGTGCTGAGTAGTTAGGTAAGAGGCTGATTGGATGCTTTTCTTCAGGTTGGCCTGCAAACACAGAAGCAAGAGGCATTAGCAAGCAGCCACTGACACTCCGGCCAGGGCTATGTATGTACAAAATTAGTACTTGCAAGTACCTATTTCATTGAGGAAATTATACTAAAGGAGATCTCAACCTAAAGGATCCAAATCTGGGGTCCTTTTGATATTCCAAAATTGATATTTTTGCATGCACATTTAGAAAAAGCCAGTCGTAAGATCAGACTGAATGGAATGCTTACTTTGATATCTAGAAGATCCTAAAGGAGGAAATGATAGAGTAACTTCTTTGCAGGAAACCAACAAGTTGCTTGAAAATATATGAGAACTAAAAATGGCCACTTGCACTGACTCTGCCAGGTCACAGGTCTAAGAGGACTGACTGGGAAGTCATGTTTGGGGGATTTTTGCCATTTGGATTTTGATTTCTGGGCATCTCTTTGCCATTTGTTTTATTTGGAGTGTGACTTCCAGCTGGTGAGGATCTGGCTTGGTTGCTTTGGTTTGGTTACTTTGATCTGAGCACACAGATTGGTTTGAGCACACAGACATCTGGTCCAAACTGCATGAGTTAAAAATGGGAAGCGCTTCCTCTAAAGTTCTACACCCCACCTGGAAGCCTCTTGGGAAAAATTCTAAATGACTGGTCGACCTATAGCTATGATCCAATGATAAAGAAAAATGGCTTGAAAATATTAAATCTCTATTGCCACGGTATGGGAAAATGGATTGAAGTTCCCTTATGTGCGGGACTCTTCTCCTGTGATGAACAGTCTGGGGCTAATCAAACTAACACTCCCACCTCCCCAGAGGGACAATCCCTGCTGGAACCACTCTGCCTTTGTTATCAGGGCTTACTGAGCACTATCTGGTCTAAAATTTTGGCTATGAAACTATGGCCACAGAAAAATAAAGATGATTTTTGATAGCGTGGTCACAACATTCTTTAGACTCCAGAGAAAGTTGATTAAAACTTTTTTGAAGACAAGATGCTTTTCTCTCCCTGTGCCTTGAGACCTTGACTCTCAAGGACACTTATCTAGACCATCTCTAATTCCTGAATCTGAAAGGGAAAAAAGAAGGAAAAGAAGCCTTTAAAAATTTGTCTTATACCAACTGTTGTAAACTAGTGAGCTTTGTATTGTGATATCTAATTCATGGCTAAGTTTAGAAAACAAAGCTATGAGATCTCTTGTTGTTTCTGTTTGGATATATGTATGAAAGTGAAGTTGCTCAGTCGTGTCCAACTCTTTGCGACCCCATGGACACCAGGCTCCTCCGTCCATGGGATTTTCTAGGCAAGAGTATTGAAGTGGGTTGCTTGTCCTTCTCCAGGGAACTTCCCAACCCAGGGATCAAACCCAGGTCTCCCTCATTGTAGACAGATGCTTTACCGTCTGAGCCACCATCAACAACCTCAGATATGCTGATGATACCACTCTATTGGCAGAAAGCGCAGAGGAACTAAAGAGCCTCTTGATGCGGGTGAAGGAGGAGAGTGAAAAAGCTGGCTTAAAACTCAATATTAAAAAAACTAAGATCATGGTATCTGGTCCTATCACTTCATGACAAATGGAATTAAGGTGGAAGCAGTGACAGATTTCCTCTTCTTGGGCTCTAAAATCACTGTGGATGGTGACTGCAGCCATGAAATTAGAAGACAATTGTTTCTTGGCAGGGAAGATATGACAAACCTAGACAGTGTATTAAAAAACAAAGACGTCACTTTGCCAACAAACGTCTGTATAGTTGAGGCTATGGTCTTTCCAGTAGTCATGTAAGAGAGCTGGACAGTAAAGAAGGCAGAGTGCCAAAGAATTGATGCTTTTGAACTGAGATGCTGGAGAAGTCTGTTGAGAGTCCCTTGGAAAGCAAGGAGATCAAACCAATCTTAAAGGAAATCAACTCTGAATATTCATTGGAAGAACTGATATTGAAGCTGAAGATTCAATACCTTGGCCACCTGATGTGAATAGCTGACTTGTTGGAAAAGATCCTGATGCTGGGAAAATTTGAAGACAGAAGGAGAAGAGGGTGACAGAGAATGAGATAGTTGGATGGCATCACCAATTCACTGGACATGAACTTGGGCAAACTTTGGGAGATGGTGAGGCTCAGAGAAGCCAGGTGTGCTACAGTCCATGGAGTCTTGAAGAATCGGATGTGACTTGGTGACTGAACAACATGTCTCAGTATGTGTCTTTATTTTGGATATTGTTCCTGAGGTTAATTCGTAAATGAGTTCTATTTAACTGGCTTAAAGAAAAGTTGGCGCTTAAAAGTGAAGAATTCTAAGTGCAAGAGAAATTAAGCTAAATTTGGATTTCAGGTTCATGTGAACTGGGAAATATTCAGTATCAAATTGACACTTGGTATTAATGTTTGTTGATGTATATGTGTCGGTACTCACACTGACAGTTGAGATGTCTTTGGTAACTAACAGGACAGAGCTCACATGTGACGCCAGAGAATGCTTCCTTATTGCATCAGGCTCTGCCTGTGGTGGAAAATTGTTTGAGATTTAATGGACTTGAAAGCACACACTTACAAATTAAATCTAAATATATAGAAAACTGGCCAAGATAAATTTTAGGACTCATCATATGGGAAATATTCAGTACTGAATTGATATCTGCTATTGAAAGTGGTTTAAGCGTGTTGGTTTGATAATATAGACAGGTCTAGAGTTATCCATATTAAGTATAATATTTCTATTGTACATAAGTTTACTAGAGGTCACATAAGACCTCATTCTGTTATGAATTTGTCAACAAATAAAGTAATTCAATGTGGAGAAAACTTTAAGG
>SJYQ01013911.1:50618-102909 GCA_006410935.1 Redunca redunca | reverse complement strand
AATTTATTTTAAACATAGTAGTTTGTACCCTACTACTATCTTGACTTTCCACTCTTGCCTTTCCCCACTGTAGCCACTAGTTTGTTCTCTATATCTGTGAGTCTATTTCTTTTTCCTTATGTTCACTGCTGCTGCTGCTGCTAAGTCACTTCAGTCACTAGTTTGTTTTATTTTTTAGATTTCACATATTAGTGATACAGTGTTTGTCTTTCTGGGTCTGACTCTGTTCATTAGGTCCATTCGTGTTGTTGCAAAAAGCAAAATTTCATTTTTAAAAAAATAACAGTAGTATTCCATTGTAGAAAACACGTCTTCTTTATCCATTCATCTGTTGGATGAATGGATAAACTAAGCAAACACTTAGTTTGCTTCCATATCTTGATTATTATAAATAATACTGCTATGAACATTGGGCTGCATGTTATTTTTTCAAATTAGTATTTTTTTCTTTTTGTTTGTAAATATACTTACCCAGGAGTGGTATTGCTAGATCATATGGTAGTTCTATTTTTAGCTTTCTGAGAAACCTCCATATTGTTTACCACAATGGCTGCACCAATTTACATTCCCATCAATGGTGTACAAAGGTTCCTTTTTCTCCACATCCTTGCCAACATTTGTTATTTGCAAGTCTTTTTGTTTTTTTGGTGATTGATACCATTCTGACAGGTGTGGGTTGGTATCTCCTTGTGGTTTTATTTGCATTTGCTTCCCTGGTGGCTCAGAGGTTAAAGTGTCTGCCTGCAATGAGGGAGACCCAGGTTCAATCCCTGGGTTGGGAAGATCCCCTGGAAAAGGAAATGACAAGCCACTCCAGTATTCTTGCCTGGAGAATCCCATGGAGGGAGGAGCCTGGTAGGCTACAATCCATGGGGTGGCAAAGAGTCGGACACGACTGAGCTACTTCATTTTCACTTTTCTAACGATTAACCATGTTGAGTATTTTTCCATGTGCTTATTGACCATCTGAATGTCTTCTTTGGAAAAATGTCTATTCAGGTCTTCTCAAGATTGTTTTGGCTATTTGGAGTCTTTTGTGTTTCATATTTGAAAATTATTTGTTTTAGGGATTGCATTAAAACTACAGACCTTCTTGAGCAGCATGGGTATTTTATCAATATTAATTCTTCCAGTCCAATAACACATTATATCTTTCCAATGGTGTCACCTTCTTTTCATCAGTGTCTTATAGACTTTTGAGTACATGTCTTTTATCTCCATCAGTAGGTTTTTTTTTTTTATTATTTTTGATGTGTTTGTAAATGGAATTGCTTCCTTAATTTCTCTTTTTAATAGTTCACTGTTAATGTATAAAAGTGAAATATATATCTGCATATTAATTTTGCATCCTGCTACTTTATTGAATTCACCAATGAGCTCCAGTACATTTTTCATGGCCTCTTTAGGATTTTCTGAACATGGTATCACATCATCTGCAAACAGTAACAGTTTTACTTCTTCCTTTCCAATTCGGTTTGCTTTCATTTCTTTTACTCATCTGATTATTGTGGCTAGGACTTCTAATACTATGTTGAGTAAAATGTTAAGAACGGGCATCCTTATCTTGTTCCTGATCTTACAGGAAATGTTTTCTGCTTTTCAACTCTGAGTATAATGTTAGCTGTGGGTTTATTATAAATGACCTTTATTGTGTTGATGCCTGTTCCCTCTATACCCATTTTCTGGAAAGCTTTTTATCATAAGTGGATGCTGAATATTTTAAAAAATTTTTCTGCATTTATTCTTAAGTTTATTAGTATAATGCATCACAACGATTAACATGCAGATATTGAAAAATCCTTGCATTCCTGGGTTGAATCTCACTTGATCAGGATCCTTTTGATTTATTGTTGGATTTGGTTTGCTAATATTTTATTGAGGATTTTTTCATGTATTTTCATCAGTTATATTAGCCTGTAAGTTTCTTTTTTGTGGTATCTTTTGCCTGGTTTTGATATGAGGGTTGTGCAGATGAGTTTGGAAGCATTTCCTCCTCTGCAAACTTTGGAACAGTTTGAGAAAGATAGATGTTAACTCATCTCTAAATATGTGGTAGGATTCACCAGTGAAGCTATCTGGTCCTAAACTTCTGCTTGTTGGAATTTTTAAAAATTATTATTACTGATTTTATTTCACTACTTGTAATTGGTCTGTTCATATTTTCTATTACTTCTTGGTTCAGTCCTGGGAGATTAGTAGGGCTGGGTCATGAAGCAGCTGGTTATGGGACCCTGGAAGGCCTGGCCCATGGGTGAAAAGAGTGGAATTTTGGGGTGTGGCTGCAGGGCCCAGGGATCAGAGCTGCTGTTGGCTTGCTGGTGGATGGGCCTTGTTCTTCACACAGCTGGCTTTGAGGACTGGGGTGTCCCAAAGCTCATGCTGGTCTGCTGATGGGTGGAATAGGTTCTGCCATGGCAGTCTGCAGGGCTATGGCTGTCCTGGGGCAGGTGTCTGCCAGCTAGCAGGTAGACCTGTATCACAGAGTCTTTGACTGCAACAGCCTGGGGAGTCCTGAGTCTCACATCCCCACACTGGTCTTGGTGTCAAGTCCTGGGCCCTCTGGTGGGTAGGACTATGTCCAGTGGGAGACTCGCTAAGAAAATCAGGAGGATCTGATCTCCATTCTTTTCAAACCATCACATTCTCCCTGGGTCCTGGAGCCTGTGATATTTTGTGTGTACCATTTAATAGTACAGTCTTATTTCCACAGCTCTCTGAAACTCCTGAAAGTAAACTCCATTGGACTTCAAAGCATTCATAGCCTAGTGTTCTGGAGGATCCTCTTCCTGGAGCAGGTTCCCCAGGCAGGGGAACCTGAGGTTGACTTGGACTCCTTGTTCCTTGGGGAGAAGCTCTGTGATTGTAATTATTTCCATCTGGTAAGATGTTATCTTTAGTGTCATGCTTGCACTCCTTTGTGTGCATGTATCTAATATAGGTTTTTGGTTTGTGGTTACCTTGAGGTTCATATATAACAACCTATAGATATCAGTCAGTCCAGTCGCTCAGTTGTGTCTGACTCTTTGAGACCTTATGGACTGTAGCACAACAGGCTTCCCTGTCCATCACCAACTCCTGGAGCTTGTTCAAACTCATGTCCATCCAGTCAGTAATGACATCTACCCATCTAATCCTCTGTCTTCCCCTCCTCCTGCTTTCAATCTTTCCCAGCACCAGGGTCATTTCAAACAAGTCAGTTCTTTGCATCAGGTGGCCAAAGTATTGCAGCTTCAGCATCAGGCCTTCTAGTGAATATTTGGACTGATTTCCTTTAGGATGGACTGGTTGGATCTCCTTGCAGTCCAAGAGACTCTCAAGAGTCTTCTCCTGCACCACAGTTCAAAAGCATCAATTCTTCACTGCTCAGCCTTCTTTATGGTCCAACTCTCACATTCATACATTACTACTGGAAAAACCATAGCTTTGACTAGATGGACATTTGTCAGCAAATACCTCTGCTTTCTAATATGCTGTCTAGGTTGGTCACAGCTTTTCTTCCAAGGAGCAAGCATCTTTTAATTTCATGACTTCCATCACCATCTGCAATGATTTTGGAGCCCAAGAAAATAAAGTTTGTCACTGTTTCCATTGTTTTCCCATCTGTTTGCCATGAAGTGATGGGACCAGATGCCATGATCTTTGTTTTCTACATACATGTATACATACCTATATACCTACATGATTATTTTAAGTGATGGCCCTTTAAGGTGTAATGAATTCTGACTGCCGTATATGTTTATGCCCTCGTCTATGCTTGATGCTTTTGACATCATATTTTACACCTTTTTGTTTTGCGTTATCAGTAACCTACTTATTGTGTATAGAAATAATTTTACTACTTTTATTTTTTAACCTTCCTAATAACCTTATAAGTGGCCAATCTACTGGATATTTTCCTTTACCAGTGAGTTTTATCCTTTTGCAATTTTCATATTTCTAGCTGTGTTCTTCTCTTTTCCATTTAAAGAAGTCACTTTAACATTTCCTGAAATAACTTTTAGCTTTTGCTTTTCTGTAAAACTCTTTATTTCTCCTCAAATCTGAATAATAGCCTGGCCAGGCAGAATATTCTTGGTTGTAGGTTTTATCTTACGTTACTTTAATATATGGGCTTCCCAGTTGGTGCAGTGGTAAAGAATCTGCCTGCCAGTGCAGGAGACACGAGAGATATGGGTTCAGTTCTTGGGTTGGGAAAACCCTCTGGAGAAGGAAATGGTAACTCACTCCAGTTATTTTTGCCTAGAAAATTCCATGGACAGAAGAGCCTGGAAAAGGGGTTACAAGGAGTTGGAGATGACTGCATGCACTTTAATATATCTTGCCAGCAATAAACTTTACTGGCCTGCAAAGTTTCTGCTGCTAAGTCAGTTGATAGTCTTATGAGAGTTCTCTTGTATGTAACTAGTAAATTTCCTTTTGCTCCTTTTAAGATTCTCTCTTTACTTTTAATTTTTGCCATTTTAATTATAATGTATCTTAGTGTAGACCGTATTATATTCATCTTGTTGAGCCTCTTTGTGCTTCACAACTTGGATGTCTATTCTTTTCCCCAGGTTAGAGATGTTTTCAGCTATTATCTCCTCAAATTAGTTCTCTGCTCCATTCTCTCTTCCTTTCCTAGCTCCTATAATGAAAATTTTGGTATGCTTGAAATTTTCCCAAAGGCCTCTTAAATTATCCTTGCTTAAAATTTTTTTCCCTTGTTCAGCTTGGGTGATTTCCACTAATCAATCTTCCAGACTGCTGATCCATTTCTCTGTATCATTTAAACTAGTTTATTTCTTCTAGCATATTTTAAAATTTCAGTTATTATATTCTTTAGCTTGTTTGGTTCTTTACATTTTATAACCTGTGTTGAAATTCTTACTGTGTTCATCCATTCTTCTGAAATCAATGAGCATCTTAAAATCATTACTTTGAAGTCTTTATCAGGTAGGTTGAATGGATTAAAATTTGACTTAAAAAGGGATTTGCTCTATCCATATCAGTCTCTATCAATTTTTTTTTCCTTAAGCTTTCCTAGCCAATACTCAACATTCTACTTAGTAAGAATAGCTTCCTGTAATTAGACTAAAGGGTGGGCCTTCTTAGCAATTAAGAATTTCCCTTGTAGCTAAAATCTGGGAACTGTATCAAAGAACTGGTAGCATTATTTCAGTTTTAGCAGTTGTTCCATTTGGCCCATCTTAGTAAAAACACTAATTTTAAGCTTTACAAATTTTATAATTAAAACTTTCATCACTGACAAATGCAGTCTTCCACTTTTTTTGTTTTGACTTTTTTAGTTAGAGGTACTTAACTAAAAGGTACCAGAGGTACTTAACTAGAGGTGAAATAGTTTCTGAGTCTGTTACCAATGGCTTGTATGACTAGAAATACTGTCTCAGAGGCAGAATATTTTGGAAAACCAGAGTTGACATAAGGGAGGCTTTTGTTTTTGTTTTAGTAAATTTATTTAGCTAACATGCACGAAATAATTATATTAATTTTAAATCCTCTTTTAGGGAAGTAATTATCTTTTCCTGAACAAATTCAGAAATTCTGCTAGGCCTCACCCTTAAATCTTCCTCTTTTTAAGCAGCCCCCTTTTTTTCCTTGATTTTCTCCAGCTCCCTTATACTTTGTATCCAGAGTTGCTTTCCCTAGGGAGTATCCTGGAATTTGTTGCAGTGAGATTTAATCTATATGAAAGAAACCATTACATCACAGAAACTCTAGCTAATGGAAGGCATTTTTTTATACTTTCATTCAGTGTAATGGAATACTTCAGTAATTAAGTATATGAAATAGTGACAAAGTCACAAAGGTGCTATAGCTTTTTGAATTTATGGATTTCTGTACCAAATACAATAGTGTGTCCCATGTAATATATGGCTATGCCAAAATGAAAACTGACCTTATTTCAAAAGAATCATGCCATTAATGTTTAGGGGAAAGGTCAATGCATTATTTTCAGGCCTAAGAATCCTAAAACAGTCATTGCATCTGAATGAAAAGGATAAAAAAAAATCACTGATGTCTTTGGCTGACATTTGTGAGGAGTGGAAAATGAATAAATTCACTCACAGTGATTGCTGTAACCTAATAAAAATGTCAATAAATTCACATAATTCTGTGGCTATATCTCAATCATGAGTGGTTAAATTATGCCTACTTTTATCTCTCAGGCTGAGGAAACACACTACTGTATTTCTTAACTCATTCCAAAGTTAGGATTGAATGTTATAACATATAAGATATAGACCAGATAATGTGGTCCTACTTTGAATTTGATTCTAGAATAGAAGAAAAAGACATGTTCCTAAATAACTATAATGTTTTATATTTATATATATATATATATATATATAATTTAATAGGAGAAAAACAACTAAAATATGATTGCTGTTCAGAAGGAAAAATTGCCAAAGTACAGAGAAACAATTATGAGAAAAGCTGCCAATGTCATATAAATATAACTGACATCAGTGAGTGTTCAAATTTAGAACTGGGCTTGAAGTCCTTGAAAAATTAGGTTCCTTCTATGCTTTCTTCCTTTTTTCTTCTTTTTCTTCTAGCCCTATCCTTTGTTTCCTTTTCCTCCTTTTTACAATACTCCTTCATCCATAAGTATGTATGTACTAAGTTGCTTCAGTCCTGTCCAAGTCTTTGTGACCCTATGGACAGTAGCCCACCAGGCTCCTCTGTCCATGGGATTTCCCATGTATGAATACTGGAGTGGGTTGCCATTTCCTTCTCCAGGGGATCTTCTCAACCCAGGGATTAGACCCTTGTCTCTTATATCTCCTGCACTGGCAGGCAGGTTTTTTACAACTAGCACCACCTGGGGTATACTTAGTATTTCCTGTATGCTCAGTACCATGTTAGGCACCACAATAAATAAAATTAAGGTTATCCTTAGGAGACTATCAACTCCCCAAATTCCCATTTCAATATAACATAGGATTTCCTCCTCTATCTAAAAATAATTTAAAATATATTTTGGGGGTATATATTAGAGATTTGGCAAGAGGGAGTTTGAGAGGAGAATTCAAGCTAGGATAGAACATTAAGTGGAGAATACGGAGTGGCCAGTAGACTTAGTTTAATCCTTTATTAACAGTAAATTAAGAGTTATCAGAAAGCAAATAAATGTCATGATAGTTTTTTTTCTATTGATGGGCAGTGGCTGGGGTGCTGGAGCCCTGACAAGGGCTGTGGGAGGAAGTGTGAAGGTAAGAGGGAACCCCAACAGGGACAGAAGACAGCACAGATGCATTGCTGCAGCTAACAGACTGGTGGGAGTATTCCAGAAAAAAACTCAGGATCACTGCCAAATGGTGCAGAGGTCCTAACATTATGATGTAAGAGTTAAGAAAACAAACTTCAGGCCATACACATAAAAGTAATTATAGCATAACATGTTAAGTATGATATAGATATCTACTAGTAAAAAGAGGAAGAAAAGAAGATTCATAAAGCTGAGTCATCCTTCATAAGTCAAGCTTGCTGGATGAGTTAGGAGTGATGAGGGTGGGGGGAAAAGAAGTATTTCCAAGGAGAAGGCCAAGTATGATAAAACATGGGATCAATCAATGATTCACTGAAAGATTAATTTGAATATTTCATTTGAAATATAAATGAAATAATGATTTACTGTTAACAGAATATAAACTAAGAGGTAGAGAAGGCAGGAGATAAAAGAAATGCTGAGTGGAAGCCAGTTGTTCAGAATCTTGAATTTCTATATTCAAGGGCATGAAGTTTGCCCTGTGGGTGAAGGAAAGCCCTTGAAGGATTTTAAGCAAAGAAAGTATGTTAAAAATGAGGGAATAAAGTTTTGTATCTTAAAAAATATAACAATTCAATAATTGGTGCTGAAATTATCCATATGCAAAAAACAAATACAAAAGAAGAACCTTGGCTCATACCTCACACTTTATGTAAAAATTAACTCAAAATGGATCTTAGATCTCTATGTAAATCTTCTGAGAAAGTGTTAGTCACTCAGTTGTGTCTGACTCTTTGTGACTGCTTGGGCTGTGGCCCACCAGGCTCATCTGCCCAAGGAATTCTCCAGGCAAGAATACTGGAGTGGGTTGCCATTGCCTTCTCCATGAGATCTTCCTAACCCAGGGATCAAACCTAGGTCTCCTGCATGAGCAGGCAGATTATTTACCATCTGAGCCACTAGGGAAGCCCACGTAAAACTTCTGGAAGTTAATAAAAGAAAAAGTCTTTGTGACCTTGGTCGAGATAAAGAGTTTTTTGACATCACATCACAAAGCACAATCCATAAAAGAAAAGGAATAATGAATTAGACTTTATCAAAATAAAACAACAGTTATGCTGTTAAAGACAATGTTCATTAAATGGAAAAACAAGTTAAAAACTGGAAAAATATCTACAAATCACATTTTAAACACACATTTTAGACAAAGAACTGTATCCAAAAATATATATTAAAAAAAAACAAAACATTTAGAACTCCACATTAAGAAAAAACAACCCAATGAAAGAATATAGGTAAAAATCTGAAAACATACTTCACCAAAGAAGATATATGGATACTGAAAAAACATATGGAAAGCTGATCACATTCAATAGTCATAGGGATATGCAAATTAAAGTCACAGTAAGACACCAATATATACTCACTAAGATGGATAATTAAAAAAAAAGTATCAAGCATTAATGAGAGTAACAGAAACTCTCATTACTTACTAGTGGAATGTAAAATGGTACATCAGGTTTGGAAAACAGTTTGGCAGTTTCTTAAAAAATTAAACATATATTTATCATTTGATTTGGTCATCCCACACCTAGGCTAGGTATTTCTTTAAGATAAACAAAAATATGTGCTTACAAAGAGACTTGTACATGAATGTTTATAGCAGTTTTATAAATAATCATCCAAACTGGAAACAACCCAGATGTCCTTCAACCACTGAATGCAGAACCAAACGATGATACATCACACAAAGGAATACTGTTCAGCAACAATAAAGGCATAAATCTCAAGTACATTCTTCTAAGAGAAAGAAGCCAGCTCTGAAAGGCTTCCTGTATAATTTCATTTAAAGAACATTCTCTAAAGAACATTTAAAGTACAGTTCTTCCTTAAAGAAATGTTCTGATTAATACAGAAGGAAACAAAGTAGAAACATCACCATTAAAAATAGGACAGTAGTAATTGTTTTAGGCAAGGTTGACTATGAATGATAAAATGACCCAGCAATCCCACTGCTGGGCATACACACAGAGGAAACCAGAATTGAAAGATACACGTGTACTCCAGTGTTCATCACAGCACTGTTTACAATAGCCAGGACATGGAAGCAACCTAGATGCCCATAACAGACGAATGGATAATAAAGCTGTGGTACATATACACAACGGAGTATTACTCAGCCATTAAAAATAATACATTTGAATCAGTTCTAATGCGGTGGATGAAACTGTAGCCTATTATACAGAGTGAAGTAAGCCAGAAAGAAAAACACCAAAACAGTATACTAACGCATATATATGGAATTTAGAAAGATGGTAATGATTACCCTGTATGTGAGACAGCAAAAGAGACACAGATGTATAGAACAGTCTTTTGGACTTTGTGGGAGAGGGCGAGGGGGGGATGATTTGGGAGAATGGCACTGAAACATATATATTATCATATGTGAAACGAATCTCCAGTCCGGTTTGATACATGATACAGGATGCTTGGGGCTGGTGCACTGGGATGACCCAGAGGGATGGTATGGGGAGGGAGGTGGGAGGGGGGTTCAGGATGGGGAACACATGTACACCCATGGTGGATTCATGTCAATGTATGGCAAAACCAATACAATATTGTAAAGTAATTAGCCTCCAATTAAACTAAATAAATTTATATTAAAAAATTAATGGGAAAAAGTTTGAGGAAAAACAGGATATTTGTATAGTTGAAAAGATCTCCTCCTGAATATACATTAACTACAAAAAGGGAAAAGTAACGTTTCAGTGGCGCAATCTAGATGACACCACCACCTTAACCATGTGGCCCATGTTAACATCCCCAGGAATAAAGTATGTGGACAACATGTAACCTCCCTGATACCATGCATTAAAGAGGATATGTAACTTTTGTTATGTTCCTGCAAAAATGGATAGCCACAAATTGAATCATGAATAAGCAATGGCCACACCCAAACTATTAGACATTTTACAAAATCACTAACTAGTACTCTTGCAAAGTGTCAAGGTCACGAGAGACAAGGGAAGACTGAAGAATTGCACAGATTAAACATAGACTGGACTAAGACGTGATAACTAATGCAATTTGGGACCCTGGATGAAGTTTTAGAAGAGAAAAAGGACACTAGTGGAAAAGCTAGTAAAATCTGAATCAAAGTCTACAGTTAAGTAAAAAGTACTGTACAGATGTCTGTTTCTTGGTTTTGATAACAGTCCTATGACTATGTAAAATGCATCAGGGGAAACTAAATAAAAGTTATATGGGAACTATATTATTTGAATACTTTTTCTGTAAGTCTGAAATTATATCAAGATGTAAAGTTAAGAAAAGTCACATTATTATATTCCCACAAAAACAAAATAAGCATTAAAAATGTTCATCAAAGGATTAAATAAGGACTTTGCTAGATTTCCATTCATTAATTTCAGAGACAATTTTTTAAAATTGAAGTGAAGTCACTCAGTCGTGTCCGACTCTTTGTGACCCCATGGACTGTAGCCCACTCAGGCTCCTCTGTCCATGGGATTCTCCAGGCAAGAATACTGGAGTGGGTTGCCATTTCCTTCTCCAGGGGATCTTCCCAACCGAGGGATCGAACCTGGGTCTCCTGCATTGTAGGCAGACGCTTTATCCTCTGAGCCACCAGGGAAACCTTTTTTAAAATTAGAAGTTGCATATACAAGGGGCCTATCATTTTCGGTGATTACGTTTTCTACTGGTCTTTATTCACTCATACATAAGACCATCAGGAACTCAGTGAAAAAGCCCCCAGGTAATGAGTGGTTACTTTACCTTGCAGACTGGAAAGCTGGTTCTCATTCTCCTGAATTTATGGATGCAAATTAATACCTATGACATGGGTTTATCTATAGTTCTTCTCAAATTAGGAGCCATCAAACTCTTTACCAGAACAAACTGTATCGTAAGTTATTTGGAAAGAACTTTCAGTTTTGAAAATGAGCACAATTTTACCCTCTAGGTGGCTCTATTCAATGTTATTTAGATGCTTTAAAAGGCAACATTATGTAAGCATGAAGTTTATCTATATTCTCTTTTCTCTTCTAGTTCTTACAGTGTTTTCTTCAAGCTGAGCAACCTGTTACTAGAATGTGTAAGCTAATACTTCTTACTAAACTCTACCCAATAATTAGCAGGCTGGTTTAGGAAAGGGAAAGAACCACAGAAAGGAGATAGTACGTTTGTAGATCTAGGGAAGTGATTAGAGTGAATGACCTTGAGAAAACTCAGACACTTAAACACTGAAGAGACAAGGATAAATTCCTTCTGAATACAGAAGTTTATCCTGTCTCGTAAACAGGGACATACACTCTGGCAGAAAGAAAGTAAGCTGGTGATCCCAATTAGCCCCAGTGCAGCTTGAACAGTGTGATGCACAGGGCCACCAGACTATGTCAGCTTGTTACTGTTATAGTCAACACTTGGCTCATTTTCTGTTTTGCAATATGTATA
Organism: Redunca redunca; assembly: GCA_006410935.1. Lineage (NCBI taxonomy): Eukaryota > Metazoa > Chordata > Mammalia > Artiodactyla > Bovidae > Redunca > Redunca redunca. The sequence continues at coordinate 91,226 of SJYQ01013911.1, read as the reverse complement.
CATTATAATTCCAAATGTCAAATACTTTGCAGTAAATCTCCTGAGATTCCACTGAGACTCCAGAAACTGTACAAGAATAATCCATCACTATTTTCAGTAAATAGTCAATATTAAGAACGTTAGGAGAGGAGAGAAAATACAGACAATCTCATTTTATTCTTTTTGTGGTCTCTCATCTTTCTTCTTTCCCTGGGTTGTATCTCTTCCCACTTTCACGCTATCAACTATTTTTTTCTCCTTTGTCAACAGTGTTCTTTGAGGCTGTGGCTTCTGTCTTATTCTCCAGGTTCTTCTGTGCCCTCGGGTGTGTGTGTTAGTCACTCAGTCCTGTCCAACTTTTGCGACCCCATGGACTGTAGACTGCCAGGCTTCTCTGTCCGTGGGATTTTCCAGGCAAGAATACTGGAGTGGGTTGCTGTTTTGTGCCGTTACTGCCCATTATTTTCACCTGCATGCCAGAATCCCACCAAGGCTTCAGAGACTTCCAGGAGGTCTTCAAACATCCAAGGCATTTCCAAACTATCATTTCCAAATTGGAGTTCATTGTTTCCAAGCTTATTTTAATATTCCAAGTTCATTTTTCACTTGGATTACTATGCTAGCCTCCTTACTGTTTTACTGCCTAGTTTTTTCTTTCAATATATAGTCTGTACTGTTATTACTTCGCTCCAGCTGTTTTCGACGCTCCCCCAATATGCCACATTCTTTCTAACCACAAGGGTTTAGAACTTACTGTTTCCAACTCAGCAGTGGCCACAGGACTGGAAAAGGTCAGTTTTCATTCCAATCCCAAAGAAAGGCAATGCCAAAGAATTCTCAAACTACTGCACAATTCCACTCATCTCACATGCTAGTAAAGTAATGCTCAAAATTCTCCAAGCCAGCCTTCAGCAATACATGAATCATGAACTCCTGATGTTCAGGCTGGTTTTAGAAAAGGCAGAGGAACCAGAGATCAAATTGCCAACATCTGCTGGATCATGGAAAAAGCAAGAGAGTTCCAGAAAAACATCTATTTCTGCTGTATTGACTATGCCAAAGCCTTTGACTGTCTGGATCACAATCAACTGTGGAAAATTCTGAAAGAGATGGGAATACAGACCACCTAACCTGCCTCTTGAGAAATCTGTATGCAGGTCAGGAAGCAACAGTTCGAACTGGACATGGAACAACAGACTGGTTCCAAATAGGAAAAGGAGTACATCAAGGCTGTATTGTCACCCTGCTTATTTAACTTCTATGCAGAGTACATCATGAGAAAAGCTGGACTGGAAGAAACACAAGCTGGAATGAAGATTGCTGGGAGAAATATCAATCACCTCAGATATGCAGATGACACCACCCTTATGGCAGAAAGTGAAGAGGAGCTAAAAAGCCTCTTTTTGAAAGTGAAAGAGGAGAGCGAAAAAGTTGGCTTAAAGTTCAACATTCAGAAAACAAAGATCATGGCATCTGGTCCCATCACTTCATGGGAAATAGATGGGGAAACAGTGGAAACAGTGTCAGACTTTATTATTTTGGGCTCCAAAATCACTGCAGATTGTGACTGCAGCCATGAAATTAAAAGATGCTTACTCCTTGGAAGAAAAGTTATGACCAACCTAGATAGTATATTCAAAAGCAGAGACATTACTCTGCCAACTAAGGTCCATCTAGTCAAGGCTATGGTTTTTCCTGTGGTCATGTATGGATGTGAGAGTTGGACTGTGAAGAAGGCTGAGTGCCGAAGAATTGATGATGCTTTTGAACTGTGGTGTTGGAGAAGACTCTTGAGAGTCCCTTGGACTGCAAGGAGATCCAACCGGTCCATTCTGAAGGAGATCAGCACTGGGATTTCTTTGGAAGGAATGATGTTAAAGCTGAATCTCCAGTACTTTGGCCACCTCATGTGAAGAGCTGACTCATTGGAACAGCCTCTGATGCTGGGAGGGATTGGGGGCAGGAGGAGAAGGGGATGACAGAGGATGAGATGGCTGGATGGCATCACGGCCTCGATGGACGTGGGTCTGAGTGAACTCCCGGAGATGGTGATGGACAGGGAGGTCTGGCGTGCTGCGATTCATGGGGTCGCAAAGAGTCAGACACGACTGAGTGACTGAACTGAACTGAACTGAACTGCCTAGAATTCTCTCCTAGAAGACCAAACCCTAGCATAGCTTGCACCTTCAGTTCACTCAGGTTTTTTTCCTCTTTATTTAAAGTAACAAAACTGGGTTATTTGTAGCGATGTGGTTGAAACCAGAGTCTGTACTACACAGTGAAGTGAGAAAGAGAAAAACAAATACCGTATATTAACTCATAAATGTGGAATCTAGAAAAATGGTGCAGAAGAACCTATTTCCAAGGCAGAAATAGAGATGCAGATGTAGAGCACGGTCTGTGGGGGAGGGGAGTGTGGAACAAATTGGGAAATGAAGAGTGACATATATACATTGCTGTCTGTAGAGTAGTTAGGTAGTGGGAACCTGCTATAAAGCACAGGAAACTCCGCTCTGTGCTCTGTGATGACATCAATGGGTGGGAGGGAGGTCCCAGAGGGAGGGCATATACGCACATCTACAGCAGATTCACTTCACTGCACAGCAGAAACTACCACAGCATTGTAAAGCAACTATACTCCAATAAAAATTATATTGACATGTTTAGATTCCTTTTTGTTTCCTCCAGCTGGTTAAAGATTTTTGCACTACTCTATCATCAGTGACTAGAAGAGTTGGCACCCAAGCAATATTATCTGAATAAAATAATGAATAAGTTAATGAATAATTGTATCCAAAATAGCACATGCCACACAGAACTGGGAAATAGTGGCCCACTTGTTCATTGCTCCCACTGGACTGGAGCTCCTCAAGAGTACCGAGACCTTTTTTCTCTGTCTTTAGGTTTTAATCAGCAATCGTGTCTGACAACTTGGTGGTGCTCAGTAAATGTTTCTTTGAAAACAAAGCCAAGTAAAACAAAACTCTTAACCTTGCTGAGCTAGCTGAGTAGTTGAATTTCACAAAAACACCTATTTTTTTTTCATTAGAATCAGTTTCACAGAATATTTTACTCCCTTCCAACATATATTCCATATATCCAAACCTTGATTTTGCTTATAGCAAAAATCTTACCTATACTTTTCTATGTTATAGATTCTAAGATAAATACTTTATTATGGGCACTTTTTGTTTCTTCCTGATCAGCAATACCAGCCTGATGTTATAATAAAGTTGGAGGTGGGGTGGTGACTTATTACTGTCACAAGCTTTCCTCACTAACATCTCGTGACTCTTCTTTTGGAAAAGGAACAAAACACACAAATGTTACGGTTAGATATGACCTTTCCTGTTTTGTAATCCAATCTGAACTTTTGAATTTTTTGTGCAGAAGAAAATACTAAGGCCTAAAGGTATTTGTCATGTATGGATGTGAGAGTTGGACTGTGAAGAAGGCTGAGTGCCGAAGAATTGATGCTTTTGGACTGTGGTGTTGGAGAAGACTTTTGAGAGTCCCTTGGACTGCAAGGAGATCCAAACAATCCATTCTGAAGGAGATCAGCCCTGGGTGTTCTTTGGAAGGAATGATGCTAAAGCTGAAACTCCAGTACTTTGGCCACCTCATGTGAAGAGTTGACTCATTGGAAAAGACTCTGATGCTGGGAGGGATTGGGGCAGGAGGAGAAGGGGATGACAGAGGATGAGATGGCTGGATGGCATCACTGACTCAATGGATGTGAGTCTGAGTGAACTCCGGGAGTTGGTGATGGACAGGGAGGCCTGGCATGCTGCAATTCATAGGGTCGCAAAGAGTTGGACATGACTGAGCGACTGAACTGAATTGAATTGAAAGATATTGAGTGACTTGTACAAGACCCAGTGTCTAGTAGCAGAATATACAACAAGGTGGAGAGGCAGCTATGATACTGGGCAACAGTCATAGTCAAAATCTTTGAGAATGTATTACTTGACAAGTCAAATGCAATTTTGGGAGCAGAGAAGCAGTTTTTGTGTATTTACTTTTTGACTACCTTGAATCTACTCTCTGATTTAACATCCATGTGGATCCATCAAAACTACTTGGAAGGAACCTACTCAGTCAGTAAAGAATCTGCCCACAGTGAAGGAGACTCAGGTTCGATCCCAGGCTCGGGAAGATCCCCTGGAGAAGGAAATTGCAAACCACTCCTGTATCCTTGCCTAGAGAATTCCATGGACAGAGGAGCCTGGCTGGCTACAGTCCATGGGGTTGCAAGAGTCAGACACGACTTAGTGACTAAACCACCACCACAGTTTTCTGGAATGTTTCAAGATGGTTTGTGGAGGCCCAGTACTTTCTGTTATAGCCTCTATGCTGTTCCAGAATCTGTAGCAACATCCCATGATGAAATAAATTTATGTTTGGGAATCTGTTTGATGTGCTGATTGATTTCTATTATTCCTCACTGGATTTATGATTTGAGATACAGTTTGTACATTTACATTTAGCTATTACCTAAGCTGGGTGGTAGGTGCTTCATTCTCTCTTCTTTTGGTTTTCCATATCATCATGAATTCAAATGGAAGGCCCAGTCTTTTGAAGGCTGATTATTTAATCACAATTCTTATCTTTTATAGAAGGGTAGAACTTTATCTTTTGGATATATAGTTAATGATATTGGTGTATACATCACCTGTTATAAATTGTTATAAATTAGTACTATCCATGGTACTAATAGCAGTAAGTCTGTGCTCTAACTGATGGCTTCCATTTGCTTCTTGGAGAAAAAGTATGTGCTAAGCATATGATTTAACTGGATTAAACTCTTTTTATATTAGTTGCATCTTAGCAGGTTAAGAAATTGTAATGTGTATCAAACAAATAGGTTAAGCTCTTATCAGGCACACTTCTTTATGTAGTACAGCTTTTAATCATTTAACTTTGAAGTATAAAAGTAGTTATATGTACAAGTATGAAACGGCAACAGTGTTCCCAAGAACTTTATAATATACAACCCTCAGTGATAAAACTTAATATAAGATAAAAATTATGTGTATTAAGAATTTATAAAAGGATCTGATGAAGATTTTGATCTCTAATTTTGCATTACTTTCAACTGAGAGTCTGTGCATTATTTCTCAGAACCCCAGGACACTACTAACACGGCCATATAAACCTACGCTGCATCTTTATCTTTGTCAGTATTATCTTTTATGCAATTGGTAGTCTTTAGGGAACATTAATTGCTAGCTATCTCTTAGCTACTTAAGGGCAATCTTGGAGCAATTACCATGTATTTATGGGAATGAGGCATTCATTTATTTATTGTCTTTCTCCTAAAAATCCCATAGCATTTGAGTCAAGAAGATAACAGTATAAACATGCCCACTTATCTCTGTGGCAATTATTCCTTTCTGCATCTCCACCATCCGCCTCAGGATCACCACACTGCCATAGACCCACACAGGGTCTCATGCTTACAAGCGAAAATTATAATGATTATTGCCACTCAAAAGCCTATTGAATCTATCCTTTCTCAATTTGTCTTTCTTTTCTTTATCTTTCTTTATATATATATATATATATATATATAATCTTTTTCTTGATATGAAATAAGGACCTTCACTTAGGAATCATACAAATTAGGCTATGTAAAGGTCACTGGTCTTAACTTTATACAAGATTGTTAGAGGTGTAAAGCAATCACTGGGCTAATTGTTTGGATGTTTTGGTGAAATAAACTGATTATTTCAAACTAGCAGACAAGTGCCTTAGATTATCCTATTAAACCTATTCAGTTGATTTAGAATAAAAGATTCCTACTTCATAAGGCCAAATTATATACAATATTATATTCAGTTCCATTCAGTTCAGTTGCTCAGTCGTGTCCGACTCTTTGCGACCCTATGAATTGCAGCACGCCAGGCTTCCCTGTCCATCACACACTCCCGGAGTTCACTCAGACTCATGTCCATCGCGTCAGTGATGCCATCCAGCCATCTCATCCTCGGTCGTCCCCTTCTCCTCCTGCCCCCAATCCCTCCCAGCATCAGAGTCTTTTCCAATGAGTTTCAGCTTTAGCATCAGTCCTTCCAAAGAACAGCTAGGGCTGATCTCCTTCAGAATGGACTGGTTGGATCTCCTTGAAGTCCAAGGGACTCTCAAGAGTCTTCTCCAACACCACAGTTCAAAAGCAACAATTCTTTGGCACTCAACTCTCTTAACAGTCCAACTCTCACATCCATACATGACCACTGGAAAAACCATAGCCTTGACTAGACGGACCTTTGTTGGCAAAGTAATGTCTCTGCTTTTGAATATACTATCTAGGTTGGTCATAACTTTTCTTCCAAGGAGCAAGTGTCTTTTAATTTCATGGCTGCAGTCACAATCTGCAGTGATTTTGGAGCCCCCCAAAATAAAGTCTGTTTCTACTGTTTCCCCATCTATTTCCCATGAAGTGATGGGATCAGATGCCATGATCTTCATTTTCTGAATGTTGAGCTTTAAGCCAACTTTTTCGCTCTCCTCTTTCACTTTCATCAAGAGGCTTTTTAGCTCCTCTTTACTTTCTGCCATAAGGGTGGTATCATCTGCATATCTGAGATTACTGATATTTCTTCAGGCAATCTTGATTCCAGCTTGTGCTTCTTCCAGCCCAGCGTTTCTCATGATGTACTCTGCACATAATTTAAATAAGCAGGGTGACAATATACAGCTTGACGTACTCCTTTTCCTATTTGGAACCAGTCTGTTGTTCCATGTCCAGTTCTAACTGTTGTTTCCTGACCTGCATACTGGTTTCTCAAGAGGCAGGTCAGGTGGTCTGGTATTCCCATCTCTTTCAGAATTTTCCACAGTTGATTGTGATCCAGACAGTCAAAGGCTTTGGCATAGTCAATAAAGCAGAAATAGATGTTTTTCTGGAACTCTCTTGCTTTTTCCATGATCCAGTGGAAGTTGGCAATTTGATCTCTGGTTCCCCTGCCTTTTCTGAAACTAGCTTGGTAGATAATAAAACACATAGAAATACATGAATAATTCACAGAGTGTGACTTATCATAGGTAAAAAATAAATATCTTGTCTTTAAATTTATTGTGGGCACTTATTTCAGATATAAATACCCATAAATACTCATATGAGGACTTCAGCAGCATACTTAAATTATTTTAAATGCTTTGCAAAGATTCATAACCAACTTCAAAATCATCTCTTTTCTTCTAGAGAAAGATAGAGAACAGAAGGAATAACTTGAAATATTCATGCTAAATTAATGCAAGGAAGTAAGAAAACATAAAAGAAATAATTAACATGTTGTTTCGTCTCTCTCTTTTAGATTAGTATTTTTGCTAGTTATTGTGGCATATCTGGATCTCTCCAAATTTGACAAAATAAGAGGTGATTTATTCCACTTACCAAAATATTTTCTCTATTTTTAAAGAGTACTGTGTTATTTTATTCAGATTGTCATTAATTTAATGCTGTTTAACTCAGATAAGAGAAAGTGCAATAGTCTGACTTACTCCCTGTGATATAGCAAATAAAAAGCAAAGAAAGAAAAAATGGCACAAGTCTGTAAGACAGACCTCAATTTGAATATCAGCCATGCCACTTACTATGATTTAGAGGTCTTCATGTGGGTTAATTAACCTGTCTGAGCTTCAAGGGGTATGTATGAGAGTTGCCATGAAAATGAAATGGTAAACTAGATTACCAATAATGTGGTGGTTTAGTCATTAAGTGCTGTCCCACTCTGGCGACCCCATGGACTGTAGCCTGCCAGGTTCCTCTGTCCATGGGATTTCCCAGGCCAGAATACTGGAGTGGGTTGCCATTTCCTTTTCCAGGGGATCAGCTACCATTTAATGTGGCTTACTGTGAGTTACACACTATCTAAATGCTTTATAGATTTAAAAATTAATCTTTATAGCATTCCTGTTGGGTAGGAGCAATTTTGGTCCCATTTTACAGATGTGGATGTACACAATAGAGATGTTAAATCATCTACTTCAGTTCAGTTCAGTTGCTCAGTTGTGTCCGAGTGTTTGTGACCCCATGAATTGCAGCACGCCAGGCCTCCCTGTCCATCACCAACTCCCGGAGTTCACTCAAACTTATGTCCATCAAGTCAGTGATGCCATACAGCCGTTTCATCCTCTGTCGTCCCCTTTTCCTCCTGCCCCCAATCCCTCCCAGCATCGGAGTCTTTTCCAATGAGTCAACTCTTCGCATGAGGTGGCCAAAGTACTGGAGTTTCAGCTTTAGCATCATTCCTTCCAAAGAACACCCAGGACTGATCTCCTTTAGAATGGACTGTTTGGATCTCCTTGCAGTCCAAGGGACTTTCAAGAGTCTTCTCCAGCACCACAGTTCAAAAGCATCAGTTCTTCGGCATTCAGCTTTCTTCACAGTCCGACTCTCACATCCATACACTGTACAAATCTTCGGTGGCAGGAGTGGAATTCTAACTGGTGTTTGGTTTGGTTATATATTGTTGTGTAATAAACTATCCAAAATGAGCAAATTAAAACAGCCATTTTATTAACTCTCATGATTTTATGGGTTGACTGGATGGTTCCTTTGCTCCACAAAATACCAATTGCAGCTGCAGTAGGGTTGTAGTAGGGACTGTAACGTCTGAGATGGTTCTTCACAAACCTGCCATGCAGTGTTGACTATGCTGGGAGCTCTTGTGACTAATTTGCCTCAGTACTCTTCTTTGCAGTATGCTGCCTGTGGCCCCTCCACATGGACTGCCTTTGCTTAGCACTTGAGACTGAGTCATATGTCAGAGTGTTTCTAAAGGACAAGCTCCACTGGACAGACACTCAGATGCTTCCACTTGCATCACACTTGTTAATGTGCCACAGGCTGAGGCTAGTCACATGAACAAGCCCAGAATCAGTTTGCAAGAGAACAACACAAGGGCATGAATACTGGAAGGTTCTAGTAAGGCCACTAAGTTTTTAGACCACGGCAACAGTTGAAATCAAAAGCATTCTTTAGTGTCCTCCAAGCTACCATGGCTATCAGTAATCTGCTCTCCTTGGGTAGCATGTTAGCCAAGGCCTGTGAAAAGGACTTTTCAGTTCCAGGCATAATTACATGTTTTTAGTAAGCTTTTACACCTTTCTTCCTCCAAATATAACATGAAATTTCAATTTCATTTATATAGTTTTATGAAAGAAAAATGCCTCTCAAAGGTTTAAATNACCCAAGTACTTTAAATGCTTCTCCTATATTTAAATTTACGCAGTTTTAGAAGAAGTGAATTGCTTATAGAAATTAGAAAAATATATATAACCCTTTACCTTGATATATTACTTCAAGCTAAATTAGCAAATGCTTCACAGGTAATAAAAAGCATTTCAAAGCTGTTTGGCAACCAATGCAAACTCTGATATTGTCATAGCCTAATACCAAGACTCTAAGGGGTGATATCTGAACATGACATCTGAACTGAGTTATCCTTGTAATAGCTGTGATATTGCTATTAAACATTTTTTAAAAAAATAATTGAGATAGATGTATAAAAGAAATTCAGTACTTACTTTTTGTGACAACACCTTCTAAGCGAATGATGTTTGGATGGTCAAACTGACCCATGATACTTGCTTCTCTTAAGAAATCTCTTCTTTGCCGATCCATGTGGCCACCTTTCAAAGTTTTGATGGCAACTGGGATCTCTCTTTTCCCTGGTGTTTTCAATCGCCCACTACAGACTTCTCCAAATTCACCTGAAAATATGAACAAAAGTAGTTCTTTCTTTCAACAGAATACTTATATTCCAGAAAAACCAAATTGCCACAAAGTACCATGTTCATGATTTTTAAAATAGTGACTCTCAATTGTGCCATTTTTACATAGAGATCTCTTCTTTAAAAATTTAATTTGTAATGACATATGCCTGATCAGTATCATTTATAATGAATAATGGAATGCATTTTCATATGCTGTACCACAGGAAGTACCATTGATAGATAGCCCTGATCTGCTGAGAAATTATGACTAGCAGAATGCGTGATGCTAATGTAATTCTATAGAAAAGCAATCATTCCTTAACATTTCCTGTTCCTGTTCTCAATACTGATATATGGGCCAAATGCCTGCTCTATTCAGGGAATCCTTCAGTAGTTGATTTGATTCCACAAGCCATATGTCTGGGCTTTACTGCTATTAGAAATCAATGCTAGGGTCAACTGGCATACATACATATTGAAAAGATCACACTGAACTCAACTATAATGAGTGACTATAGAGGCCAAATTGTACATCGCATGGTTTGAATATAAGCGTAGTAAGATCTATAATTCAGCAATGGCTCCAATGGACAGATTAAAAAACAGACAAATATTAATCATGAATTTACTACAAATGTATCTAGTGCTAGAGTGCTGTGGGTTTCAAAGATGTATAAGAGTTGATGTCTCTTCTTTGCAACTTATAATCTGTTAGGAGAATTTAGATGAAACACTGAATAATGAAACACTTGGGAACCTAAGAACCAATGCCCGCAAATGCTGTATTATTTCAGTAAGAACAATAGGAGCTGGAAGACTTCTTCAAGGAGATGGAACTTTTGCTGGACCTTGACTGATTGGTAGGATTTGTATATTCAAGAAAAGCAGCCAAATTTCAGACAGGGGTATATGGAGAGAGGGAAATGAAGACAAAGATTCAAAAATCAGAAGCAGTAAACAGTGATATGGATATAGGGCGGTAGGAGACAAGGCTGACTACAGGAGTTATTGTGGGAAGGGAGGTCACAGGCTTTCTCATGCAATGCAATAAATTCAATAAAGCTTGACATTCCAGACCACTTTTCTATGATCAATTCCCTGCATTAACATAAGAGTATGATGTTTGATCAACAGTTTATCTATCTATAAAGTAAATATAATAAAACCTGTAATTCTATAAATGTCCCTTCTCCATAAGGAAACTGAAAAGATCAAAAGTAGTAATATATGTAAAAGTGCTTATAAACTGTAAAGTACTATTCATGTGCTTTGTTATATAAATTTTAAAGGTGAAAGAAAATGAAAGGAAAGGTGAAAGAAATGAAAATTAAAATATCTTCAGTTGGTTTATTAGCTAGCAGTTCTGGACAAGAGCTTGATGCTATGTAAGTTTAAGTGTAGAGGAAAAAATTTAATTTTTACAGCACCATAGATTTCAATTATCCATATTTTCTTTGGACCAATTCATTACAGTCAACTGAACATTGACTATTCATGAATATTAACTATCTTTAGGTATAGATGCTAAGATTTTTTCTAAGTGAAAAACTGAAAAGGAAAAGCCAAAACTTTGCTTCCTAATTCATGTGCAAACATGTTCATTAGAAGTAGAAAGCAGTCTAGCAAGAATGTTTTATATATATGATAAATAAATTAATAAACAAACAAACAAAAAACTGACTAGAATGTGGTCCCTAAATTCAGTGCAAGTGATAGCGGGTAAATCTTACATAATTTGACATTAAAACAAGAATAGTTTTCTTTTGTTTGTTTTTTTACTTAATGATGCTCTCAACACGTTGGAAGTTAAATGTTCTTTATGTTCACTGGGGCTTCCCAGGTGGCACCAGTGGTAAAGAATCCACCTGTCAATGCCAAAGACACAAGACACATGGGTTCAGTCCCTCAATTTGGAAGATCCCCTGAGGAAGGAAATGGCAACCCACTGCAGTATTCTTAGCTGGAAATTCCAGTATTCTTAGGGAAATTCCATGGACAGAGGCACCTGGTGGCTGCGAAGAGCTGAACATGACTGAACGCGTGTGTGCATGTTCACAGGAAAAAGAAGCCATAATTCCCAGTTTTCTTTGTAATAATGTTTTTAATTTTTTTAAATATTTTCTCTTGGACATAAAAAATTGGTTATTGATAGAAATTTTCTACACTTTTCTATTGAGGCTGTGAACTTTAGAGTAAAGGTATGTGTTTAAATTAATGTCTAATATATCCAGGTCTACTAAAATACTTGAACTTTCTCCTCAGATCACTCTGGTTTGTTTTAATGAATATGAAGAACAAACAAATGTGGTTTTCTTCTTCCTTTTATTTTGGTTAATAAACTTGTTAGTATATATAAACATTCAACAATATTTTAATACCTCTCACCTGCCATGAGCCCAGACTGCAAGTGATTTTCTGTTAACATTTCACAGTAATTCAAATAAACTTTTGCATATACTGAAATGAATAGCAAGCTCTGTTGGTATTTTATCAAGACAGGCAGAGTGGCAATTTTCTTTGGTCTTCTGTTGTCTGAAATTCAAATATCTTATTAACACCATGCAGGTATTTTCTTCACGTCAAGCTTCGCATGATCAAGCTGTTATCACACTTATTTCAGTGACACTAAATATGGCTGCCTCAATTAAAGAGCTGAGACTCCTAATGCATTCTTTAGGCAAAGCCCAAAATGTTCAGTTATAGAATGTAATGAAACCATTATCTGTGGTAGGCCTGGATGAATCAGACAAATAAGTCAAAGAGGAAAAAAATATTGTAAATTAAAAGCATATTTTAAGATATTGCCAAAAACTAATTCATTCTATGATTTCTCTCAAAGCAAGAGTCGAGGCCCTACATATTATCACAGGTAAAATGATTCATTCCTTAATAAGATCTGTGAACTTTTATATATACTGGTTAGTTCATAGTAAACACATAAAGTATAGAAATATGTTGTTAAATACTTTTTTCTTTTACTAATACAATGTCACCATCATTACCACAGAGCTAGCACTTATGAAATGCATATCATGAGTGGGCAGTCTAAAAACTTAAAATATATTTTAATTTTGACAACAAAACTTTGAGGTGGGTACCATTATTATCTTCACATTATAGAAGAAACTGAGGCATATGAGCTAAGTAACTTATTCATGGTAATATAACTACAAAGTGGTAGAGCTGTAACTTGAACCCAGGAAATCTGGCTTCAGAGTGAATGGTTATAATTAACATTCTCTGCTGTTTGGCATATTTATCATGGTAAATATATTTTGTGTTAGTATGCTAAATTTGCATTTGGTAATAATGATGTCTTCAAACTCACTATTAAATAGTGTTTAAACATATCAACTGGATATGCACAAGTAGATGGAATGATAAAACCAGATTATTAGGAATTCTTCACTATAAAATGGAAGTAGAGACCTCACTTAAACACTCTGTATACTAGAAGTATTGTAAAAATCACTACAGTCTATCTAGTTTCAAGAGAATAAAGAAAAATATATCTAGGATAATTGATCTGCCACTGACAGCCCATGCACTTGCTAGCAATCCCATCTATTTCCCTGGATGGTGGTAAAACCTTTCTGGACAAGCAATTTTATTGTATGATATATAGGGCCAAACTAAATTATCAATTATCAATTGGATTTTCCACATAAAGCCTAGATGGTCTAACTAAAACTGTGGAGGAGGGTAGAGGCAACAAGGGACAATCTGTCTTGGAGAACTATCATATCACCATCCCCTGGAGAGTTTCTGAGATTTTACTCCCCCTGTTTTGAGATTCTGGAACTCTCTTACCTCCAACTCCTTGAGAATCACTGGAGCAAAGAGTCATACTTCTGATGTATTTTTTTCAAACATTACCTCTCAGGTATAATGAGATGTTTCTTCACACTTGCTGTTTCCCTCTGACAGGAATGCCCTCCACAGTTTGTCCCCCTTTTTCCCTTGTCTCCATTCTCCTCAGTTCTTCTCTATGTGATGGCTACATATAAGCAATAAATGCCAAGCTTTTCCCTCCTCAGAAAATTTTTTCTGATTAACTCATCTGATTTACTTTCCCAAATATCATGCATGCATGCTCAGTTGCATCCTATGCTTTGTGACCTCCTGGACTGTAGCCCACCAGGTTCCTCTGTTCATGGGATTTTTCAGGCAAGAATACTGGACTGAGTTGTTATTTCCTCCTCCAGGGGATCTTCCCTACCCATATCAGTTCAGTTCAGTTCAGTTGCTCAGTCATGTCCAGCCCTTTGCGAGCCCATGAATTGCAGCACGCCAGGCCTCCATGTCCATCACCCATATCAGGTCCCTCCAAATAAGAAAGAAAAAAAAAAAAAAAAGCAGCTCTGCAATAAGAAGCCAGCCTCACTCTCAGAGCTGGGCTGTTATTCTCCTATCAGACATCCAACCTCATCAAGGTTACTCTGAGACACAATATAATGAGACTGAGCAAGGATAATGCATCATTTTGCCTAAGTACAGAAAAAAAATAAGGTCGTATTGTCCAAAATACTAAACATTTCCTACTATCATGGCTAAAATGAGTGATTGCTACTTCTCTACCAATTATTCGGTTGGCCAAAAAGTTTCCACAGGTTTTTCACTATATATTATGAAAAAACCCAAATGAACTTTGGAAAAAATATCTATTTAGTTCAGTTCAGTTGCTTAGTTGTGTCCAACTCTGCGACCCCATGGACTGCAGCATGCCAGTCCTCTTTGTCCATCACCAACTCCTGGAGTTTACTCAAACTCATGTCCATTGAGTTGGTGATGCTTTCCAACCATCTCATCCTCTGCTGTCCCCTTCTCTTCCCAGCTTCAATCTTTCCCAGCATCAGGGTCTTTTTATATGAGTCAGTTCTTTACATCAGGTGACCAAAGTATTGGAGTTTCAGCTTCAGCATCAGTCCTTCCAATGAATATTCAGGACTGATTACCCTTCAGATGGACTTGTTGGGTCTCCTTGCTGTCCAAGGGACTCTCAAGAGTCTTCTCCAACACCACAGTTCAAAAGCATCAATTCTTCAGCTCTATTAGGTTGGTAGTAATTGCGGTTTTGCATTGTTGAAATTTGTCATTTGATATTGGAATACATTCTTAAATAAATATGGCTATGTTATATATCATTTTAATGCATATTTCTTGCTTTATGTTTTTTGCTAATGACTTATTACGTGTTATTTATTTTATATGTATTTTAGACTATGGAAACGATGTTAGACAAAAAGCAAATTTGAGTGATTTCTTTCTTTTTTTTTTTTTTGAGTCCAAGATGGGTCATAAAAGAAGTGGAGACAACTGGCAACATCAGCAATGCATTTGGCCCAGGAAGTGCTAATGAATATACAGTGCAGTGGTGGTTCAAGAAGTTTGGCAAAGGAGATAGGAGCCTTGAAGATGAGAAGCATAGTGGCCAGTCATTGGAAGGTGACAAAGTAATTTCAGTTTCAGACTCTGAATGTGAAATCATCTTAACTAGGCCCAGACACATCTTTATTAATCAAAATAGGAACCATTACAATCAACACAATTTTGACAATGAGAAATAAGTTTGTTTGTTCTTGCAGCATAAAAATCCATGCTTCAGGATTCAGTGAACTCTTGGAAAGCATTTTCTGTCTCCTGCTGGTTGTGGAAGCATTTCCCCTGAAAAAAGTTGTCAAATGCTTAAAGAAGTGGTATTCAGTTGGTGAGAGGTCAAGTGAATATGGTGGTTGAGGCAAAACTTTGTAGTCCAATTCGTTCAACTTTTGAAGCATTGGTTGTGCTTCTACAACCAGCAGGAGGCAGAAAATGCTTTTCATGGTTTCTATTTTGGTTAAAAAGGTGTGTCTGGGCCTAGTTAGGGAAAGGGAAGTTGCTCAGTTGTGTTCGACTCTTCGTGACCTCATGGACTGCAGCCTACCAGGGTCCTCTGTCCATGGGATTTTCTAGGCAAGAGTACTGGAGTGGGGTGCCATCACCTTCTCCAATGAATGAGTCTACCTATTTGTAAACATGTGACTGATGAAAACAGTGCAATCACTAGGTTATCACACTGTGCAAGTTCAGTTGTCAAGAGGGAGCAACTCGAAGGACATCACACAATCTATAAACCAGCTGGAAGGAGCCATCCAGACTTTGCCCTGCCAAACCCTTTCTAGGCGATGATTAGACAAGTCCTCATAGATGATATACTGTGTGCAGAAGCGCTGATCAGAATCAGGTTTGGCATGGTACACAATTGTATTGATGGTTTGAGTTAAGATGATTTCAAATTCAGGGTCTGAAACTGAAATTACTTTTGCACCAACCAAATACTGCTGCTTCACTGGCTACACTAAAAACTTTGACTGTGTGGATCACAACAAACTGTGGAAAAGTCTTAAAGAGATGGGAATACCAGATCACCTTACCTGCCTCCTGCAAAACCTGTACGCAGGCCAAGAAGTAACAGTTAGAACCGGACATGGAAAAATGAAGTGGTTCAAAATTGGGAAAGGAGTACATCAAGGCTATATGTTGTCACTCTACTTATTTAACATATACGTAGAGTACATCATGCAAAATGCCAGGCTGGGTGACTCACAAACAAATCAAGATTGCTGGGAGAGATACCAACAACCTCAGATATACAGATGATACCACTCTAATGGCAGAAAATGAAAAGGAACTAAAGAACCTCTTGCTGAGGATAAAAAAGGAGAGTGAAAAAGCTGGCTTAAAACTCAATATACAGAAAATTAAGATCATGGCATCCAGTCCCATCACTTTATGGCAAATAGATGGGGAAAAAGTAGAAGTAGTGACAGATTTTATTTCTTTGGGCTTCAAAATCACCGCGGACAGTGACTGCAGCCATGAAATTAAAAGATGTTTACTCCTTGGAAGTAAAGCTAGACAGCTTATTAAAAAAGCAGAGGCATCACTTTGATCATCACAGTCAAAGCTATGGTTTTTCCAGTAGTCATGTACAGATGTGAGAGTTGGACCTCAAAGAAAGCTTAGTGTTGAAGAGTTAATGCTTTCAAAATGTGGTGCTGGAGAAGACCCTTGAGAGTCCCTTGGACGGCAAGGAGATCAGACCACTCAATCCTAAAGGGAATCAATCCTGAATATTCACTGGAAGGACTGAAGCTGAAGCTCCAATACTTTGGCCCGTCATGGGAAGAGCTGACTCACTGGAAAAGACCTTGATATTAAAAAAGATTGAGGGCAGGAGAAGGGGGCAGCAGAGGTTGAGATGGTTGAATGGCATCACCAACTCAGTGGACATGAGTTTGAGCAAACTCTGGGAGATAGTAAAGCACAGGGAAACCTGGTGTCCTATAGTCAATGGGGTTGCAAAGAGTTGGACATAAATTAGTGACTGAAGAACAATATAACTTTTTTCTTGTTCTCATCTCCCTTCCCTGTAGATAAGATTTACTTACATACTATAATATGTCTTGAAATTATGTGCTGTCTATCATCTGGGGTAAATAGGTAGGGCCTCAAATGGCTTTACCATGAGTTTTCCTTCTCACTCTGCTCCCACAGATACGGTCAAGCAACCTGCCTTATTAAACACTTCTGATGCAGTTCCTCCTCACCTCTGAGTGGTGTGCCTTACTCTTATGCCAGCCTGTGGAATGATTTGAGCAAGCCAATCACATCCTCCTGAGGATATTGGAGGGGTCCCCTACCCTCTTGTCACTATAAAGCCAAACTCCCATGCCCACAGTTGTCCACTGGGTTCCCAAGTGTAACCCCCGTCTGTGTGGCCCTATGCAGCATGTGCTGTCCCCCCTTCCCAGGCTGTGAGTATATGGAATGAATAAGTGTCTTTCAATCTTACCTATTCAGTGTAAGACATTGTGTTTTTGGACATCTCAGGGTGAATAGGAGGCAAGGAGCACAGATATTTAATTGCAGACTTGCCACTTTCTGATAGCATTTAATCTAGAGTGAACTCCTGCTTCCTTAGACTCTCTCCCAAATCATCCAACCAAAGCCCAATTGCTCTAATAGGTTCTAACACCCTCTTAATGATACACACTATAGTTCCACATGGCATGTTTTCTCCCTTGCTGAAATGAGCAATAAATACAGCTTTTCCAACTAGAGTGTGTTCCTGGGGTCTTTGACTTGAGAGTATTAGTGTAACATATTTATTGTATAGCACTTTTGACAGTGTGGAATTATCTTTGAAATTCATTTTTAATTAGTTTACTCATCTACTAACTATCTCTCCATTTGTACAGCTCCCCTTAACCCCATTCTGTCAACTGTAATCTAAGTCATGATGGCACGGGCCTTAATTGTCCCTATTTCCTATTGTACTCTGAGTGCTTAGTACATAATAAGCACTTATTTAATACATGTTGCATGAATGAAATGAATGAATGAGGGGAACCTATAACTCTAGATTTAAAGTTAGGATATCTTAGAGACAGTAAAAATGTCCCAGTATGTTAACTTTTAAAATGTGCATAGTGTCTTTTGCTTTTCTTTCATTGTATACAGCTAAGAGATACCTCAATACCTTCTGTATTCAGGTTCTTTTTTTTTTTTTTTTTTAACTTAACTGCAAACAATCCAGTTTCATTTCTGAGTATAAAGGCAACAGGAAGAATATTTTGAAGTATCATACAAAGAGTTAAAAAAGGTGTAGAGGAAAAACATAAAACAAATTTTTAATTCAGTTCTAGAGGGATTTATTAGTCTCTTGAGGTCTTAAGGTAAATTCCATTATTATTAATGTCATCAGCAGGGTCACCTATCCAATTGTACTCACTGTCTGTCATTTAAAGATGAAATATCATAATCCTTATGACTAATTCTGTCTGATTTCTTCCTGATACATAGCACACCTTCTACATATGAAAGAGAACAACATCGTTTTGAAAACATAATCTCACACCAGTTGAAATGATATTTGAATGTTTCTGTTTCAACTTCAATAGGAAGGTTCAACACAAAGCAAGATTTCTTGTGTCTTAACAATGCTTGTCAACAGGAAGAGACACAGAAGAGGACAGGCTTTTACAAGTCAGGGCTTCTATTTCTGGCTTCACCACTAATTTGTTTTGTGGCATTAGAGGAAGTCATATTACTTTTTCCTGCTTTAGTATCATTGTGGATAGGTTAAATATCTACCGCCTATCTACTCCTTGAGAGATAAAGATAAATGTGCAAATTTTTGCAAAGATTTTTGAGTCTAATAAAAGTTCCATGTAACCATTGAGTCTTCTGAAGTTACATTGATACCACAGAGGATATGTTAAATATTTCACTCTAAGCATTCTTCACTATTGGGTTCTTAAAGCCTAGGCCAGGGAGCAAGATTTCTGCAAGACAGAAGAATGGCTTCCTTATCAAACAATGGGGAAGGATTTCTTTAGTGAATAAGTTCAGCAACACATTACCTACTTTTTCTCACACACATTCCAAACATCAGATAGCCTGTTTTTCTTTTTGAGCAAGTTTTTATTCTTTTCTGCTAAAGCACATTCATGAATAAGAACCTGTCCTCAAGAAGGTTAAAGTTTTTTCTATTTCTGACATCATGAAGTCCGGTGTATTACTTATTGAATATTCTTATTCATATATTTTGACTTTTCAAACTCTATGATACTTTACTCCTAGAACACTTTTTTAATCCAGTATATCAGCTCCTACCACAGGCATATCATACCACCTGCTTTCTTCCCTCAAGCCAGATTGAAAGAGCTCCTCTTTAGGCTAAAAAATATTTGCATTTCAAAACTCTGACTGATGCTCTATCAAAATTGATTCTCTAAGCTGTCATTAGAAGAACGATTTTAGCAATAAAATCTAATTAAAAAAATCTTTGTGACCCAAAGAAAGTTACTCAATGTCTTTGAGTTTCAGTTTCCTTATCTATAAAACATGACTAACTGATTTCCAGAATTATGACATAAAAGTACCTTACAACTTGCCTTTGGAAGCTCCTGCTGTTACTACATATTTCTACTAGCCCTGAGGCCAACCCTTCTCTGCAAATGAACCCTAGGACCAATTCAACCATCTGCCATCTCCTCCCGTAATCAGGCTGCTGAGCACTCTGCCTTGGTTATTCAACCAGTGAAGTTGCTCAGTAGTGTTCAACTCTTTGCAACCCCATGGACCATAGCCCACCAGGCTCCTCCATCCATTGAATTTTCCAGGCAAGAGTACTCGTGTGGGTTACCATTTCCTTCTCCAGGGGGTCTTCCCAACCCAGGGATTGAACCCAGGTCTCCTGCATTGCAGGCAAATGCTTTACCATCTGAGCTACCAGGGAAGCCTTGGATATTAGGTTACTAGAAATGCATGGCTGTTTTCTCAGCTATATTCACTTTTCAATGCACACATTATCTCAGGGTGATATCTTTCAACAGCTACTGCCAAATCTATACTTGTAGCTTAGACTTTTCTCTTGAACTACAGATATGCAGACACCATTCCTTGGTGGATGAGTGGTAAAGAATGTGTCTGCAATGCAGGAGCTGCAGGAGACATGGGTTCTATCCCTGGGTCAGGAAGATCCATGGAGAAGGGTGCAGCAACCCACTCCAGTATTCTTGGCTGGAGAATCCCATGGACAGAGGAGCCTGGCAGGCTACAGACTATAGAGTCACAAAGAGTGGGGCATGACTGAAGCGACTTAGCACACTTGCAGAGGTCTCCTAAGGGTAACCCTATCATTATCTCCTATAGTAGTCAGTTTGGGATACTATTAAATATATAGCACAAATTACATAGATTAAACAACAGAAATTTATTTTCTCACAGTTCTGAAGGCTTGGAAATCCAAAATCATGATACCAGATGATTGGGTTCCAGGTGAGACTTGTCTTCTTGGCTTGTAGACAGCCACCTTCTCACTGAGTCCTCATGTCCTTTCCTTGGTGAGGCTAAGGAGGGAGAAGAGACCTCTCTCTTCCTCTTCCTTTAAAGCCACCAGTCTTATCAGATTAGGACCCCAACCTTATGGTCTTGTTTAACTTTAATTAAAACCTAGAAGCCTTGTTTCCGAATATGGTCACATTGAGGGAATAGGCCTTTAACATACAAGTTTTCATGGTTGTGGTGATACAATTCAATCCAGAATCTCTCTTAAAACCTGCTTTCTTGTCTTCATCCCTTAATTCATTTAGTAGTTTTAAAGATGTTCACAATTTAATCCAAAGAATTTGTGACTATGTCACCTGACACAGCAAAAGGGAATAAGACATGATTATCCTGGATAATTAGCTGGGGTCAAATGGCAACCCACTCCAATATTCTTGTCTGGAGAATCCCATGGATGGATGAACCTGGTGAGCTACAGTCCAAGGGGTCACAAAGAGTTGGACATGACTGAATGACTTAACTTAATGTAATCATAAAAGTTCTTATCAAAGGGAGGTAAGAGGGAGAGTCAGAGAAGATGCGATGATGAAGACAGAAATAAGAGAAGTCAAACAGGGATTTGAAGATGCTGTGTGGCTTTCAAGATGAGAAGAGACCATGAGCCAAGGAGAGCAGGAGATCTTTAGAAGCTGGAAAAGTCAAGGAAGCAGATTCTTTCCTGATGTGACAGCATGAATCAATATTGTCAGCTCACTGAGTTTAACCTGTTGAGACAGATTTTGGACTTCTGACCTCCAGAACTATTAAACAATTAATTTGTGTTTTATTAAGCCATTAATTTGTGATAATACATGGATAACATATGCAGAGTACATTATGAGAAACACTGGGCTGGATGAAGCACAAGCTGGAATCAAGATTGCTGGGAGAAAAATATCAGTAACCTCAGATATGCAGAAGACACCACCCGTATGGCAGAAAGTGAAGAAAAACTAAAGAGCCTCTTGATGAAAGCAAAAGAGGAGAGTGAAAAAGTTGGCTTAAGCGCAACATTCAGAAAATTAAGATCATGGCATCCAGTCCCATCACTTCATGGCAAATAGATGAGGAAACAGTGGAAACAGTGGCAGACTTTATTTTGGGGGGCTCCAAAATCACTGTAGATGGTGACTGCAGTCATGAAATTAAAAGACACTTACTCCTTGGAAGGAAAGTTATGACCAACATAGACAGCATATTAAAAAGCAAACAGAGACATTACTTTGCCAACAAAGGTCCATCTAGTCAAGGCTATGGTTTTTCCAGTAGTCATGTATGGATGTGAGAGTTGGACTATAAAGAAAACTGAGCGCTGAAGAATTGAAGGTTTTGAACTGTGGTATTGGAGAAGATTCTTGAGAGTCCCTTGGACTGCAAAGAGATCCAACCAGTTTATCCTAAAGGAGATCAGTTCTGAATGTTCATTGGAGGGATTGATGCTGAAGCTGAAACTCCAAAACTTTGGCCACCTGATGAGAAGAGCTGACTTATTTGAAAAGACCCTGATGCCAGGAACGAATGAAAGCAGGAGGAGAAGGGGACAACAGAGGATTAGATGGTTGGATGGCATCACTGAGTCAATAGACATGAGTTTGAGTAAACTCCAGGAGTTGGTGATGGACAGGGAGGCCTGGCGTGCTGCGATTCATGGGGTCACAAAGAGTCGGACACGACTTAACGACTGAACTGAAGTGAACCGAACTGAATACATGGATAACTTTTAGCATAGAGTGAGTTCTCAAATATTAGTTTCTAGTTTAGGCTAGATAATATCCTCCTTTTAAACATGACTCTTTATTACTCTCCAATGCCCTCTTTTATATTTTTTTATTAACAACACTCTTCTCATTAGCTGTAAGTTTCTGTTAATTCATTTCTCCACTACACAGTGAAAATTTTGAGCAGGAGGATTTTGTCTTCATTTTAATCCCCAGTGTCCATCATTGTGAACAACATGTATCTAATATTTACTGAATGCACAACTGGATGGACATCTGCAGGAGAGACACCTTCATAGTATTGAAACCTTTATGTCAAAGTATGCATTAAACATTTTCAAGTGTTACTTGGGCAGGCAACCATGAGATCATATCATTTCCACCAGTACATGTGAATTCCTGCACTAGCACAAATAAGACATTTTGGAATTCAGTCAGGCAATAAACATGATCAGTATTCACAGTGGAGGACTTGTGTTTAGACAAGCATGACTAAGAGAAGTTAGTGGACTGTCAGCTGTAGTGGTCAAAATGTTTTCAAAAATGAGAGAAAAAGCAGCTTTGCAAAAATACAGAGATGATTATTTTGTTACAAAAGCCAGAGTACTGAGTTACTATTTAAAAAGATATTACACAATTCTTTAACAGCAATACTTTGAACAGCTATATTAAATATATAACAAAGGTGTATAATAAAACTATAATATTAGTTCATTTTATCTTAAGCTGAAGAAAATATACATAAATAACAACTATTACCTTTGCAAATTAAACCATGATTCAGAATTGTAGACATTTTAATGTGATTATTCTCAAGGGATAATAACAGGCACATGTTCTAATAAAATAAACATTAAAAACTTTTTTTCATATTAAAGTGTTATTTTCACTAATGCAAACATTATTTTAGGCACACATTTATTCAGTATCATCTTTCAGAAGATTTCATATTTTATCTTTTTAAAAAATTATGGTTTATTATTTTATTTATTCAAGAGATATTTTCACTGAGTTCTAGATGGCAATGTATACCACTATTATATGTACTTCTAGGAAGGAAATGTTCAAACTACTGCACAATTGTACTCATCTCACATGCTAGCAAAGTAATGCTAAAAATTCTCCAAGCCAGGTTTCAACAGTATGTGAACTGAGAACTTCCAGATGTTCAACCTGGATTTATAAAAGGCAGAGGAGCCAGAGATCAAATTGCCAAATCTGTTGAATCATCAAAAAATCAAGACAGTTCCAGAAAAACATCTACTTCTGCTTTATTGACTATGCCAAAACCTTTGACTGTGTGAGTCACAGCAAACTGTGGAAAATTCTGAAAGAGACGGGAATACCAGATCACCTTACCTGCCTCCTGAGAAATCTGTATGCAGGTCAAGAAGCAACAGTTAGAACCACACATGGAACAACAGACTGGTACCAAATTGGGAAAGGAGTACATCAAGGCTATCTATTGTCACCCTGCTAATTTAACTTATATGCAGAGTACATAATGCAAAATGCTGGGATGGATGAAGCACAAGCCGGAATCAACATTGCCCAGAGAAATATCAGTAACCTCAGGTATGCAGATGACACCACCCTTATGACAGAAAGTGAAGAGGAACAGAAGAACCCCCGATGAAAGCAAAAGAGGAGATGAAAAAGCTGGCTCACAAGTCAACATTCAAAAAACAAAGATTATGGCACCTGGTCCCATCACTTCATGGCAAATAGAAACAATGAAAAGAGTGACAGACTTTGTTTTCCTGGGCTCCAAAATCACTGCAGGTGTTGACTGAAGCCGTGACATTAAAAGACATTTGCTCCTTGGAAGAAAAGCTATGAAACACCTAGACAGCATATTAAAAAGCAGAGATATTACTTTGCTGACAAAGGTCCGTCTAGTCAAAGCCATGGTTTTTCCAGTAGTCATGTGTGAATGTGAGAGTTGAACCATAAAGAAAGCTAAGAGTGAACAAATTGATGCTTTTGAACTGTGGTGCTGGAGAAGACTCTTGAGAGTCCCTTGTACAGCAAAGAGATCAAACCAGTCAATCCTAAAGGAAATTAGTCCTGAATATTCACTGAAACGACTGACGCTGAAACTGAAGCTTCAATATTTGGCTGCCTGATATGAAGAACTGACTCATGTGAAAAGACCCTGATGCTGGGAAAGTTTGATGGGAGGAGGAGAAGGGGCAGGAGAGGATGAGATGGTTGGAGGGCATCACTGACTTAATCCACATGACTTTGAGCAAGCTCTTGGAGTTGGTTACGGACAGAGAAGCCTGGTGTGCTCCAGCCCATGGGGCAGTAAACAGTTGGACACAACTGAGTGACTGAATTAATTGAGGAAGGAAATGCTATTGCCAATTAAACTAAGAAAGGTGTCAATTAAAGGATGCTACCTAAATTCACTGATAATAACATGAGAATGTTTACAAGAGTAAAATTTGAAAGAGAAGAAATCACCCTCAGGCCAAATAACTTGAATGCAGTATCATTTTGGTGTATATACTTCTAATCTATATTCAAAGCATAAAGTTTACAGTATTATTCTTAAACTTGTACTAATACTTTAATACATACTTTTTTTCTGTATATAATTAGAGCCTCTTGATGAAAGTGAAAGAGGAGAGTGAAAAAGTTGGCTTAAAGCTCAACATTCAGAAAACGAAGATCATGGCATCCGGTCCCATCACTTCATGGCAAATAGATGGGGAAACAGTGGAAACAGTGGCTGACTTTATTTTTCTGGGCTCCCAAATCACTGTAGATAGTGACTGCAGCCATGAAATTAAAAGATGCTTGCTCCTTGGAAGGAAAGTATGACCAACCTAGACAGCATATTAAAAAGCAGAGACGTTACTTTGCCAACAAAGGTCCATCTAGTCAAGGCTATGGTTTTTCCAGTGGTCATGTATGGATGTGAGAGTTGGACTGTGAAGAAAGTTGAGTGCCAAAGAATTGATGCTTTTGAATTGTGGTGTTGGAGAAGATTCTTGAGAGTCCCTTGGACTGCAAGGAGATCCAACCAGTCCATCCTAAAGGAGATCAGTCCTGGGTGTTCACTGGAGGGACTGATGTTGAAGCTGAAATTCCAGTACTTTGGCCACCTGATGCGGAGAGCTGACTCACTTGAAAAGACCCTGATGATGGGAAAGATTGAGGGCCGGAGGAGAAGGGGACGACAGAGGATGAGATGGTTGGATGGCATCACCGTCTCAATGGACATGGGTTTGGCTGGACTCTGTGAGCTGGTTACGGACAGGGAGGCCTGGTGTGCTGCTCTTCATGGGGTTGCAGGGTCTGACATGACTGAGCGACTGAACTGAATTGAACTGAACTGAAGCTCATCTGGGCTTCCCCTGTGGCTCAGCAGTAAAGAATGTTCCTGCAGCGCAGGAGACATGAGGGACTTAGTTTCAATCCCTGGGTCTGGAAGATTCCCTGGAGGGAGAAATGGCTACACACTGCAATATTCTTGCTGGGAAAATCCCATTGACAGAAGAACCTGGTGGGCTACAGTCCACAGGGTTGCAAAGAGTTGGACATGACTGAGCCACTGAACAAATACACAATTAAGACTATTTATTAACTATTATAGTATACACAGTTTCCATGTTATTACATATAGCATAACTTTTCTCTTTTTTTAAAGACCTTTGCAGTCTCATATTTTTCTATTATTTAAAATAGTTTATCATCAAATGTGTATGATCTAGCAATTCTTCTCCTGGGTGTAGGAATTGCTAGATCATAAACATTTGATGATATCACACAAAGAAAAGAAAAACACAAATGGATGGACTTGGAGGGCATTATGCTGAGTGAAATAAGACAAAGACAGACAAATACCATATGATATTGCTTATATGTGGAATCTGAAAATTAGGGCAAACTAGTGAATATAACAGTAACAAAGCAGATTCACAGATGCAGAGAACAAACTAATGGTTACCAGTCGGGAGAGGAAGGAAGAGGGCCACACGGGGATGGGGGAGTCGGAGATTCAAAGTTAGGTAGGTATAAGACAGGCTACAAGGATGTATTGTAAAATATGGGGAATAGAGCCAATATCTTGTAATAACTTAAAAATAAAAAAAAGGTAACATAATTTAGTAAATTTAGGTTTATTATTCTATCTATACATTCATCAGATAGAATGTAATTGTATTCCTCACTCCTTCTAGCCTCAGATTTTTTTTTTTCCTACTTTACCTAGGGATATGTGGGTTCAGTCCCTGGGCTGGGAAGATTCCCCGGGGAGGGACAAAGGCTACCCACTCCAGTATTCTGGCCTGGAGAATTCCAAGACTGAACAGTCCATGGGGTCACAAAGAGTCAGATATGACTGAACGACTTTCACTTTCACTTTAGCAGTTGTTAAAGGAAGTATAAAAAATTCCTACCATATTGGCAGATTTATCAACTTTGATTTTACTTCTACTGTTAATTTTTGCTTTCCATTTTTGGACTGTTGTTATATACCTCCTTGTTGAGAGATTTAGGAAACTAAATCCAGGTTATTATCCCTAAAACCGAGTGACACCTTAGAAATTATGAAAATATTGTTTATAAAATGTAGAATAAGTAACCTTTTGAGCCTGAGCATGGCTATCTTAAAACTAGGGAAAACTGGGATTTCCCTGGTGGTCCAGTGGTTAAGATCTGCCTGTCAATGCAGGGGACACAGGTTCAATTCCTGGTTCAGTAAGATCCCATATGTCATGGGGCAACTAAGTCCCTGCATTGCACCTACTGAGCCCATGTGTGCTAGGGCCCATGCTCCACAATAAAAGAAGTCACTGCAGTGAGAGGCTGTACACTGCAACTAGACAGTAGCCCCCAGTTGCCAACTAGAGAAAGCCTATGTGCAGCAATGAAGATCCAGCACAGCCAAAAATAAATAAATAATTTTAAAATATATGAAAAACTATTATTCCTTAATATACTTTTACTCATTGCCTATTATAGGAAAAGAATAATAATAATAGCTACGTATCTACTAAGCATTTTAAGCTCTTTATATAAACTAATGTACATTTATGTACATTACTACACTAACAAATTATGGAAATTTAACAGATAGTAGGACCTTCAAGTTTGTTTAAATAAGCCACTGATAGTAATAGAACTAATTAACTCAGGGGTGTCCAGAGGATATAGACACATTTTGAAATCTGAATGGAGACAACATACTCTCCATAATGTCTACTAGTACCACTCTCAATTCTGGGTTAGATTAGAGCTCTTACCCAGTAAGAAAATCCTGTTTTTCTTAAGGATATAAATAGTATATGAAATATATACCTTGAAAATTCTTATCAATCTAGCATTCAAAGAAAGTATTTCTTAAGCAGATCTTTAGATTTTTAATCCATACTCTTGGTATGGTAACTGCAACTCTGATTTAAGACATATATTAATTTCAGTGTCCCCAAATTAGACATGAATAACAGTAGCCATCCTAGATTATATGACTCCAATCATCCTGTTTGAAAGGGAAAATAATGGGTCCAACTCTACTACTGAGCTCTACAAGAGTATCTGCTAAAATCACATAAATGACATCTAGACTTATTTATTAGATTAAAAGCTGAAGAAATGGTTGACAACTGAAACATTATTGTAAGTTTCAAGTACTTTCTAAGTTAAACAACACTTTATTTTAAAGTCAAATTTAATTATGTAAATTAAAAAACCTCAATAGGCCAATGGAAGACAGAAGTAAAGAAAAATGCATTTATAATGCATATGACACTTTAAAATTGAGATTAGTAAGNATTAGAAAACATTAGAATTCTCATAAGGCTTAAAAAACATTTTGATCAGGTATATAACTGCAAAGAAAACAAAGAAGAAAAAAATGTTGTCATTATTTATTTCTTTTTTAAATAGTGGAAGGCCAGATCTCTGAATTCCATTGCACAGAAAATCACGAGCCAGGAATAATTCATGTCCATGTTAATGGAACAAACAAAAGCTGCATGTTACTGGCATGGATTCTGTTCTTTTGATTAGAAAAGAGCAACAGAAAAAATATCAACAACTAAAAAGTAATATATTGCATTTACTCAGTGTATGTATTTCCACACACTAGCTACTATATTTAGATAAAAACAGATCAGTCTATTTTGTGGTCCATCATTTTTTTTATATATTATTTTATCAAAAGTAAGTCAACATGTTATTTAAGCAAATATTTTTAATAATATGGTTTATTAACTGATTTTTAATGTTAAATGTTTAAAGTTTATTTAGGAAGATAAATGGAGAAGGCAATGGCACCCCACTGCAGTACTCTTGCCTGGAAAATCCCATGGACAGAGGAGCCTGGTGGGCTGCAGTCCATGGGGTCACTAAGAGTTGGACATGGCTGAGCGACCTCAATTTGACTTTTCACTTTCGTGCATTGGAGAAGGAAATGGCAGCCTACTCCAGTGTTCTTGCTTGGAGAATCCCAGGGATGGGGGAGCCTGGTGGGCTGCTGTCTATGGGGTCACAAAGAGTCGGACATGACTGAAGTAACTTAGCAGCAGTAGCAGTAGGAAGATAAATAGGAAGAAATTCTAATCCTCTTATTTCATATTGTGAAAAATTACATGAAAAGAGTTTGGGGTTAAAAATAAGAGAGTCAGAAATCAATGTATATTGGAAAATATTAGAAGAATACATTTACTTTTGAGGTATCTCCAGGATTCATCTCATTTTGTAGTGCATTTAAAACATAATAGATCCAGTAGCTGTTTAAAGCTGGTAGCATAAATATGTGCTTATCACCTTTTCCTGTCTAATACCCCTGTAAAAATAGAAAATAAAAACACTTAAAAAAAAATAAAAGAGCCCTAAGTCGTGTCCGACTCTTGCAACCTCATGGACTGTAGGCTGCCAGGTTCCTCTGTCCATGGGATTCTCCAGGCAAGAATACTGGAGTGGGTTGCCATTTCCCTCTCCAGGGGATCTTCCTAACCCAAGAATCAAACCCTAGGCAGATTCTTTACCGACTGAGCTACATGGGAAGCCCCAGCTAGGTGTAGTTCTTAAGGACAAAGGGCCAGAGATAGGACTTCAGTGGATGAGATTTTTGCAAATTTTTAAACATGGAAAGTGACTGGGGAGTATAACGTGTGTTGCTGTTTGGTTGCTACATCATGTCCGAGTCTTTGCAACCCCACGAACTACAGCATATCAGGCCTCCCTGTCGTCCACTATATCCCAAAATTTGCCCAAAACATGAGTAGTAGAGCATAAAAAGGAAAAGTTTGGTTTTGGCCAGAGAAGAAAAATTCACATGGCAGAACCACAGATGGACTCCTAGCTTAGGTACACCCATTATGGCAAAGGGCAGGAGTGACATGGGCTCCAAATAGGGTGAGGGCATAGACTGAGAGTTTTAAAAGGAAGGACTGACCACTAACTCCTACACAATATAAGAAGATTCTTCCTAGAAAAAAAAATTCTTGGGGGAAATACAACCTGCATATTGGCATTTGAGTATCTTCAATAAAACAGCTCCCTAACTGCCCCAAATGTCACCTGCACTCCCATACAGAGCTTCTGATCATTGCTTCACTTATGAAAATGAATGGAAAGTCAGGCATTACTGGACATGTGAAACGTCCCCAGTATGAAAGAGAGGTAAACATAATAAAACGTAAACAAGGAAAATAGAATAAAAATTGATGGTGTGTTAGAAGATATTTCACCCATCAAGAACATTCTCGATGCTTGAAAGAATGAGAAAATAAGAAAATTAGAGAGAATAGTGGAAATTAAAATGACAGCTGAAAAGATACTCAATAGAGTCTTGAAACATAGGTAGGTATAGTTGAGAAAGTCTGCTAGAAAACAGTACAAATCCACATCTACAAAGAACAAACCAGACACCAAATATATGAGTTTAATGCTTAAGATGGTAAAAACTTAATCCAGGGTTTCCATAAGTAATTAAGAGCAACTCCAGAGAATATAAGAGAACTTAAATGAAGAAAACTGCACAAAAATACTACTAAAGATTTTTCAAGGAATTAACACCTCCAGACTGAAAAAGCCTGTATGTGTGCAGCACATTAACATGTAATTCAAAGGTAGAATCCTTCTGACATGGAATTGGTCAGGAGTAGTGCTGTTGGCTAAAGCACAGTAGAGTAATACCTTTAAAATTCATAGGGAAAAATATTTTTTTACCTTACACTATGATGCCCAGATTACTTATTTATTGCATTTATTGGAAAGACATGTTCAGATATAAAAGAAAATATAACACATCTGCAGTTTCCACTCTCAATTAGGAAGCAAACGGAAGGTTCGTTCCAGCAAAATGAAGATGGCAAACAAAGACGAAGATTCTTCGTAATTAAAGTTAAAAGCTCTTACACAGCACAGGAAACCATAAACTACACAAAAAGACAAGCCTCAGAAAGGGAGAAAATATATGCCAACTAAGCAACCGCCAAAGGTTTAATCTCTAAAATAGACAATTAGCTCAATATATATATAAAAAATAAAAAATTCAGCAGAAGACCTAAAAAGACATTTCTCCAAAGAAGACATACCAACTGCAAACAGGCAAATGAAAAGATGCTAAACATCACTAATTGTTAGAGAAAGATAAATAAAAACTGCAAAGGTAAAACAAAACTACCTCACACCAGCCACAATGGCCATCATCAAGATATCTACAAATCATGAATGATGGAAAGGATGTAGAGAAAAGGGAACCCCCCTCCTCTGCTGATGGGAATGTAAACTGGTACATACTATGTAGAACAGTATGGGGGTTCCTTAAAATACTAAAAACAGAACTCCAGTATGACCCAGAAAGTTCATTCCTAGGCATATATCCAGATAAAATCATATTTCAAAAAGATAATAAACCCCAATGTTCATTGCAGTACTACTAGCCAGGATGTGGAAGCAACCTAAATATCCATCAACAGAAGAATAGATAAAGAAGATATGATACATATATATAATGAATATCACTCAGCCATAAAAAGGAACCAAACTGTATCATTTTCAGAGATGTGGATGGAACTAGAGATTGTCATACAGAGTGAAGTAAGTCAGAAAGAAGAAAATAAATATTATATATTAACACATGTATGTGGAATCTAGAAAATGGTATAGTTGATCTTATTTGCAAAGCAGATATAGAGACACTGATGTAGAGAACATATGTATGGATACTAAAGGGGCAAAGGTGGTAGGAGGAACTGGGAGATTGGTACTGACATATACACACTACAATCTATAAAATAGATAACTAATGAGAACATACTGTATAGCACAGGAAATTCTACTCAGTGGTCTGTGGTGACCTAACTGGGAAGGAAATCCAGAAAAGAGGGGACATATATACACTTATATGGCTGAATCACTTTGCTGTACAGCAGAAACTGATACAGCAGTGTAAAGCAACTATATTCAATTAAAAAAAGAAAAAGAGGAAGATTCTGTGATAGAGAAAACAGTGGCTTTAACTGAGTTACATGACTAGGATAAAGAATGAGTTTCATGTATCATTCCAATGGAAGCAAGAGAACAGGATTAGGAACGCAGGGACTCAAATAGCAGAATCTTAATACATTGGATGATGTGCTAGTCTTAGAACAGTCTGATGCAGGATTTATTACTTTTTTTTTTTTTGGTCAAGGGCCAGATAATAAATATTTTAGGCATGTGGAACATCCTGACTCTATAGCAATCACTTAATTCTGCAGGTGGAACACAAGGGCTGCTGCTGCTGTTGCAGCTGTAGACAATAAGTAAACAAGTGTATAGGGCGATGTCCCAATAAAACAAGCAATCTGGCCTGTGGGCTGTAGTTTGCTAAAACCTGCTGTGGAGGGGCTCAGCTATGAATTCTCAGCAGTATTACCAAGAGGACCTACGAGAACAAACCTACTCTGCAAAAGGTGGCATCATTAAAAAGGACTTACACAATTCAGCAGTCAGGTTAAACCTGGCTTCTTTATCAATTTTCAGCTTTGTAAAAAATGACATCTGAGTACCAGGAGCACCTCTATTAGAAATCTAAGCAAATAGGGCCCAAACATTTTACAGACACTGCATAGTAATTTGAAAATAAGCTGTTTTAAATTTTTGCTTTGATTATAGCTAAGAAACTACCATAAGTATAAAAAATAGCATGTATATTTGTTGGAATAATATACAGAGATTTAAATATAACATTTAAAGTTATAAAATACACTTCCAAAGATTAACAACTATATTGAGAGGAGAGGTGGGTGTCTAAGGAAGCTAAATCTTTATCTATGATTAAGAGGAAGTCAATAGACAATGTCTAAAGTAAAAATGGATATGGAAGTAATCATGAGAATTACAAAAACAGGATGAGTTAATAAGTACTGCCTCAGACGAACAGGGCTTGGAGTTGAAATAGAGAGTCTAGAGGAAGAATGGAATGCTTGTGCTTTTCATTATAAGCCTTGCTATTAAAAAAAATTAGATATATGCAAGCCACTTTGGTTTTGAAATTGAAAATTTTGATTATTGCTTTAGTGTTAAACAGTATGGAGTAGAAATAAAAGGCATCACTGTTCTCCAGCACTATGAACATTTGTTCCATCAATCAACAAAGGAATTTTAACAGGCTAACACATCAAATATAAGATAAAAAGTCACATTTGTTTTTTTCAATTTACTTTTTGAAAAATGTAACTCCCCCTTTTTAAAGATGACAATCACTTCAGTTTTACTTTATAACTTTATAAAAAACAGAATGATGTCCTGGTTGCCAAACAAAATAAATATTAATGTTAATATAGATTATGCTGCTGCTGCTGCTGCTGCTGCTAAGTCACTTCAGTCATGTCTGACCTTGTGCGACCCCATAGATGGCAGCCCAACAGGCTCCCCCGTCCCTGGGATTCTCCAGGCAAGAACACTGGAGTGGGTTGCCATTTCCTTCTCCAATGCATGAAAGTGAAAAGTGAAAGTGAAAGTGAAAAGTGAAAGTGAAGTTGCTCAGTTGTGTCCAACTCTTCACGACCCCATGGACTACAGGCTACCAGGCTCCTCCATCCATGGGATTTTCCAGGCAAGAGTACTGGAGTGGGGTGCCATTGCCTTCTCTGAATATAGACTATAGGCCTCTTTTATTGAAGAGTCTTAATATGTTTGGACAGAAACTTCATTTGTTCTCTTAGCCAGGTATTAGTTTCTGCAATAACTGGACCCACTGCCCAACAAGGAGCTGAGTAAAGCTTTTTTATCTTTACTTACAACTTTATGAGGCAAGATGTTGTGGCCTACTCTTGAAAAGAATTCCCCTTTCACTTTCCTTTCACTCTCCTGGTCATGAACAGTTAGAAAGTGGGCACTGCATTTTGTGGATTTGCTTCCCATTCTGCAGGGTTCTATACTGCAAATAATCTCTTTATGTCTCAGGTCATTTCTTGTGTTCATAGCAGGTATAGTTAAGGGTATAAAAAATGTTACTTAGTATGTCAAGAGTATTTCTGTTTCTGTAGAAGTCAAATAACATCTAAATACAGTGTAAATACCCAGAATACTCTCTAGAATTGCAGATTCAGATTGCATTCACAAACAAGAGACAAAGAACAACAACAAAAACGGCCCACTTTCATTCTTGGCTTGACTACTACTGGATTCTTCCATATTGATCTCAACAGGCCAAATTTTCTCTTAAATATTCCTGTATTCTGTATCTTAGTCATTCTGATTAGAACCTGAATTTTTTTCCCTGTGTGTCTTACTGAATATCCCTGCCTTCTTACTGGTTTCTCTGCTGCCAATCACTGTTTACTGAAACCCTCCCTCTACAAGACATCAGAATAATCATTTTAATTGCAAGTATGTGTAATTCTTCCAACATGCTTTTGTTGCTCTCCAGTCTCTTCAGGATGAAGTCATCTCTTAAGTCAGTCTTCTTTGATTCCTCATTTTAATCTGTCTGCTTTCTCTGAGAGGCTGATGCACCCTTATCATGCCACCATCACAACATTCAACCCTGGGCTTGTGTAAGGTTGATTACTATCTTGGCCCCTTGACCCCAGACCTGCACTAGTCCATAACATTTGATGATAAAATTAATCTAATGTATGAATAAATAATTTCATCATTTTTTTACATTTTATAAATTCCATATCCATTCATTTAAGTGTATGAAACCCCTTGCACATGCCAAGTATTGTTTAAATAGATGAGGTCATAGAAGTGAGTGAGAAAGACAAAGAGGAAGACAGATAATGGGGAAAAAATGAACAGAACAAACATACATCGGTTGGTAATAACTGGTGCAAACAAAAGGCAGAGTAAAGGCAAAAGGGAGTGTGTAAAGAAAGTTGCTACTTTAAAAATGTCCTTAGAAGTTCAACACCCATTCATGATAAAAACTTATCAAAGTGGGTATAGTGGGAACATACCTCAAAATAATAAAAGTTATTTAAGACAAGCCCACAGCCAATATAATATTCAATGGTGAAAAGTTCAAAGCCTTTCCACTAAAATTTGGAACAAGACAAGGATGCCCACTCTTACCTCTTCTATTCAACATGGCATTGGAAGTCCTAGCCACAACAATCAGATTAGAAATAAAAGGTATCCAAATTAGAAGGGAAGAGGTAAAATTCTCATTATATGAAGATGATACGATATTATATACAGAAAATCTCAATGACTCCACAC
Organism: Redunca redunca; assembly: GCA_006410935.1. Classification (NCBI taxonomy): domain Eukaryota; kingdom Metazoa; phylum Chordata; class Mammalia; order Artiodactyla; family Bovidae; genus Redunca; species Redunca redunca. Next base: position 56,268 of record SJYQ01013911.1, on the reverse strand, counting down.
AAAAACTACTAGAACTGATAAATGAATTCAGCAAAGTAGCAGGATACAAGATTTACACATAGAAATTGGTTGTTTCTTTATATCAACAATGTAATAACACAAAAGGAAGGTTTAAAAAGTATCTTTTAAAATCAAAATCCAAAAAATAAAATAAACTCCTAATAAATTTAGGAATAAACTTCACCAAGGAAGTGAAAGACTTATACATTGAGAACTATAAAACATTTATAAAGGAAACTGAAGATGATTCAAAGAAATAGAAAGTTATCCCATGCTGTTGGATTGGAAGAATTAATATTGGTAAAATGGCCATACTATCCAAAGCAATCTACAGATTTAATGTGATACCTATCAAATTATGGTTGGCCTTTTTCACAAAACTAGAACAACTAATCCTAAAATTCATATGGAACCATAAAAGACCCAGAATTGCTGAAGCCATACTGAAGTAAAGGAACAAAGCAGGAGGTATAACCATTCCAGACTTCTGAAAATACTACAAAGCAATAATAATCAAAACTACAAAACAGTAATAATCAAAACAGCATCATCATACTGACACAAAGACACACATATGGATCAATGAAACAAAATAGCTGATAAATAAACCCATACATCTATGGCCCAATTCATCTTTGACAAAAGAGGCAAGAATATATACCAGTAAAAAGACAGTCTCTTATACAAAGTGGTGTTGGGGAAGTTGGACAGCTGCATGAAAATCAATGAAGTTTGAACCCACCCTCTCACTATATACAAAAATAAACTCAAAATGGCTTAAAGCTTTAAACATAAGAAATGACACCATAAAAACTCCTAGAAGCGAATATAGGCAAAACACTCTCTGACATAAATCATACCAATGCTTTCTTAGGTCAGCTACTCCTACCCCAAGGCAATAGAAATAAAAGCAAAAAATAAACAAATGGGACCTAATTTTTTAGTTTTACACAGCAAAGGGAACTGTAAACACACACACACACACACCCACACACACAGAAAAGCTACAGAATGGGAGAAAATATTTGCAAATGATGCAACTAACAAGGACTTAATTGCAAATCTCTAATTGCATCCATGTTGCTGGGCATGGCATTTCATTCTTTTTATGTCTGAGTAGTATTCCATTGTGGAGAAGGAAATGGCAACCCACTCCAGTGTTCTTGCCTGGAGAATCCCAGGGACAGGGGAGCCTGGTAGGCTGCCGTCTATGGGGTAGTACAGGGTCAGACATGACTGAATGTCTGAAGTGACTTAGCAGCAGCAGCAGCAGCAGCAGCAGTATTCCATTGTATATACAATGAATATACAATTGTATTTTCCAAATATACAAACAGCTCATATAACTCAACAACAAGAAAACCAAAACAGCCCAATTAAAAAATCGGTAGAAAACCTAAAGAGACATTTTTCCAAAGAAGTACAGATGGCCAATAGATAAATGAAAAGATGCTCAACATAGCTAATTATGAGAGAAACACAAATCAAAACTACAGTAAGGTACCACCTCATGTTGGTCAGAATGGCCATCATTAAAAAAAGCCTACAAATAACAGAAGCTGGAGAGAACTAGAGAAAAGGGAACTCTTCTACACTGTTGGAGGGAATGTAAGTTGGTGCAGCCACTATGGAAAATAGTATGGATATTTCTCAGGAAACTAAAAACAGAATTATCATATGATTAAGCAATCCCACTCTTGGGCATATATCCAGGCAAACTATAATTCAAAAAGATACATGTACTTCTATGTTCACAGAAGCACTATTCACAATAGTTAAAACATGGAAATTACCTAAATGTCCATTGATAAATGAATGGATAAGAAAGATGTAATACATATATACAATGGAATATTACTCAGACATAAAAAGAATGAAATGCCGTGCCCAGCAATATGGATGCAATTAGATACTGGTTAAGTGAGGTAATTGAAGTAAGTCAGAAGAGAAAGACAAATACTATATGATATCACTGATACGTGAAATCTAAAATATGACACAAATTAAACAGAAACAGAATCAAGAGTAGAGACTAGACTAGTGGTTGTTAATGGGGATGGTGGTGGAGAGGGATGCATTCAGAGTTTGGGATTAGTAGATGGAAACTGGTATATATAGAACAACAGGTTCCTACTGTAGAGCACAGGGAACTGTATTCAACTTCCTGGGATAAACTATAATGGAAAGGAATAAAAAAAATGTATATAAATATAAAGCCCAGTCATCTTGCTCTACAGCAGTAAACACAAAACTGTAAATAAACTAAAAACACAAACAAAAACAAGACACTATGGGGTCGCACAGAGTCGGACATGAACTTAGCAGCTGCAGCAATAGCAGCAGCAGCAGCAGCAGTTTCTCTGACAAAATAATAATGCCCTGGGGTTGAAGGAAGTGAGGGAATGAAAAAGGAGTCAAGGTGTTACTCAATGGGTCACCAAGTACAAAAGTGTTGAGATGGGAGTCCATGTGATATGTTTGAAAAAGAGGAAGGAAGCCATTAGTTCTAAAGAGCAGTAAGCAAGGGAGATTTTGTAGGAGATGAAGTTGAAGAGAGTTTTACCCTGAGGCAGGAAGGGATTAGAAGGGACTTCCCTGGTGGTACTGTGGTTAAGAATCCATCTGCCAATGTAGGGGACACGGGTTCGATCCCTGCTCTTAGAAGATCCCACATGCCTCAGAGCAACTAAGCCACTGAGCCACAACCACTGAGCCCATGTACCCTAACTACTGAAGCCCAGGCCTAGAGCCTGCACACCATAAGAAATAGCAGAGCAGCCCCTACCCATCACAAGTAGAGAAAGCCTGTGTGCAGCAACAAAGACTGAGAGGAGCAAAAAAAAAAAAAAAGGCGATTAGAGGGTTTTGAGCAGACTGACACAATCTGGTTAACAGTCCAAGGGCTCTTCAAGAGCTGTGGGTAGAAAACACACCACAGTATGGCTAGGGGTGGAGAAAGGAGGCCAGGAGAGATGTTGGTGGGATGCGCAAGGGTTAGAGTTGTGAAGTGTTAAAAGATAGCTGAAATCTGTGATACATTTAAAGGCAGAGCTGATAGGGTCTGTTGAAAGATTGATGGGGCATGTAAGAAATGTGAATCATGCTTTTAAACGAGGGAAATCTGTGATTGCACCTTAAAGAATGACTTCATGACAATCAATAGTTAATATCCATACCAATGTTGGTCCCACTAAGGCAGTTGGATTTTTGGTGAAGTAATACACAAAGAGCTAGGTAGTGGTAGTAGTGACAACCCACTCTACCCCTAGATATCAGCAGCTAGGATGCAGTGTTCACATCAGGAAGCTGGGAAGTGACTGCTGATAAAAGATCAACAGAAGGCAGAAATACAAGCAAGAGACAGCCAAATTCACCTAAGATAGGTGGAAACTGTGGTAATGCAGGATAGTTTAAGAAATAGCAATTGTTCAAGTATTGGAAGAAGATACCTTCTGAAGGAAGTGTAGATTCATAAAAAAGTTACTTATAATAAAGTAGTGGTTAATAAGAATATAGGTGCTGAAACCAGAATACTCTGGTGTTAATTTTGACCAAATAATTTAATCTGTTTTAATTTCCTTGTCTGTAAAGTGGACTTTTATCAATCTTGTGATAGTTAGCATTAGGAGGACTGAAAGATAATAATACAAATAAAGCTTATCTCAAGTTTATAAATTTTAATAACTCTTGCTTATTATTATTACCAAAGAGAGACTACCTTTCTTGATAGGATGAAGGAAGGGAGTTAAACATGATAGATTCTGGCAGGAACAAAATATCAAAGGTTTCCATTTAAACAAAGAACTGCATTAGACCACCTGGAAAGCCCACACACTTCAAATTCTAAACAATCCTTACATAACACACTTTCCCATCCTGTGAGTTTATTTATTTCATCATGAAAGTGATAAATGAGGAGCTGTAAAGATCATAAATACCTGCCTTGCTGCTGTTTCCATCTTTCAAAAATCATCAGGAACTGTTACTTCAATTTAGTTCTGAATAAAGCCCTCTGAAGTGTGAACTTGGGAAAAACTTATCATTTTAATTTTAAGATACATAATAGCCTAGGAAAAAGTCTTGTTCATGATTGTAGATGTTAAACTTCAGAGTGGCAGTTTAAAAAATGTCCACGGATTGGGTACAAATTCATGATCAGAGATTTTATAAAGAATGAGGGATCAGTACCTATAAGATACAGAATTCCAACAATACAAATACAATTATCTATCCCAATAAAGAAAAAATTAGAAAGTGTACTAAGTCATTGCTGCACAGGGCGCTCTGAGCTCACACAGCTAGATTTTAAGGCACAACAACTTGGGGATAACATTGGAAAGGACAAGTCTATTGGCTCATCTAACTGAGATGAAGAAGGGCCTGGAGAATTTAGGAAAATGCACCTGTATAAACATAATGAAATTTAATAGGAATATTTATAAAGTGGGACTATGAGAAAACATTTATAAGTCTGGATAGATAATATATATGGTTTATATAGAAACATAGTGTGGGCATATAAATAAAATACAGCCTTACACTCAGCATCATAAAGTCAACTAGACAAGTACAGAAACAGGCCTGGCTTAAAAGCAACTCCTTTGAGAAAGACCACTGGGGATAAGCTGGTGGTAAACTGTTCCAGTGCCAACAGTGTCTGGCAGATGTTCAAAAAGCAGATGCAAACCCAGGCTGCATTAATTGAGGCCCAGCAGGAAAGGTGCTGGCTCTGGTCTCCATGCTGATTAGAAAATATTTGGAATATTAGGCTCAATCCTGAAAAGATTTAGAGAAAAACTCTAGTTCTTCCGAGGAAGGTTATCAGAATGATGAAGTATCCAGAAGGCATGTCAAACAGAAATGGTTGAAAGGTTTAGACAATTTAGGCAGTAAAAAGATGATTTATAAGGTTCACATATGTTGTCTTCAAATCTTTGAAGGGTCATGGAGTAGAATAGAAGAAGGCTTAGGTTTACTGTGTATAAGTTCAGTTTTGCAGAACAAGTACCAGTGGGTAGTGTTATAAGATTACATACAGGGCTATAAGGAAGCATACTCACAAAGATTCTCGATTTATTGGAACTGCTCCTAAGGGAACAGTCTTCTTGGTAAGGTAGTGAAGACTTTCATTGGCAGTGTTCTGATAAAGGGTGGATGGTCAATTAGAATTTATTTTATTTCATTTGCTTCTCATAACAATCATGAATTAGAAAGGCATTTTATGTTTATTTTTATTAGTTGCCCAATAAAAGCAAAAAAAAAAATCTCTGTTCTTTAGTCGTTATACATTTTCTAAGTCATAAAAGAAGGCTGAGCAATGAAGAACTGATGCTTTTGAACTGTGGTGCTGGAGAAGAATCTTGAGAGTCTTGTGGACTGCACAGAGATGAAATTAGTCAATCCTAAAGGAAATAAACCCTGAAATTCATTGGAAGGACTGATTCTGAAAATGAAGCTCCAATACTTTGGCCACCTGATGTAAAGAGCCAACTCATTAGAAAAGACCCTGACTCTGGGAAAGATTGAGGTCAGGAGGAGAAGGGGGTGACAGAGGATGAGATGGTTGGATGGCATCATCGACTCAATGGACATGAGTCTGAACAAAGTCCGGGTGATACTGAAGGACAGGAAGCCTGGCATGCTGCAGTCT
>SJYQ01013911.1:14347-50121 GCA_006410935.1 Redunca redunca | reverse complement strand
CCAGTACACCAGCCCCAAGCATCCTATATCCTGTACTAACAAAAATGAAAGTTTAGTTTTAATTACTAATTTTAAACAAACTCCAAATATCATGGCTGTCATTCCAGGTACCTAAGGCATTGGATTCTGAATTTTTCATGAGCAAATATTTATATCATAAAATATTTAGAGAGGGGCACATACTGTCATTCTTATCCTTTTCAATTAAATATATAAATTATATTTTTTTTTACTTATATTCTTGTTTCCACCCTTTTATTGAGTATCTATAGTATGACAGGTCCTCTATTTGTGTTATCTCTAATCCTTACATTAATTAGGCAAGATAGCTATTATTATTATGCATATACTTTGTAGATGAAGAAAGCAAATTTCTGAGGATCAGTAAACTGAAGAAAGTCACTGAATGAATTAGCAGTAAAGCTGAGATTTAAGCCTGTATCTGCCTGTCATCAGTCTGTCTTTTTTATTCATATCATACTGTTTTGGGAAAATGGGTTGTAGAATAAAATCCATATATTATGGCAAAACAAGAAAAATTTAAACAAAAATTCTTTACTGCCCTTTTTGGCCTCCTCTCTCCCACCACTGTGTGTATTGTGTTTCTGCATTATCAACCAGACTTGCCTGCCCCATGGGCAGAAATGCCCGCTCAACCATTAACAGGGACATTCTCCTAGCACAAACAAGACAACTCTCTAAAAGATAACATTTCTTCTTCAGCTTGTAAGGAGTCACGTGACCCACCATGATGTCGCTTAGATCTGGATTATACAAAAAGTCAATAATATGTAATTTGATGTACAGCCCTCAAAAAACTTATATTACTGTGCCTTGACTTCTAACAGGTAGAATAATTTTCAGCACTTTCTGAGATGCTCGTCCCAGGTTAAAATCTTCAAATTTGGCTTAAATAAAATTTTCCATTTATTTCTTAGATTGACTGGTTTAATTTTTTGTCCCAAAAGTGTAAAGCCCATCTTTCACTTCATTATTTGATTTAGAAAGCTATGAAATTATTGAGTAAAAGGCACAAAAGTCTTGTCAGAATCTGTTGTTGATCCTACTTTCAGTCTACTGGTTGGGCAAAGGAGTTTCCAAGAATAAAAAGGAAAATGAATCTGACTTCTCTCACAAATTCTTTAAGTTGAAAGAAAAGGAGAAAATCTGTATCTGATAAGATCATCTCATCTAAATATAGAGGAAATGAGCCATAAATTCAAGTTCCTTTTTGCAAAAACTGAATTGTGAAACCAAAGCTGGCATACTGCCTACATTTCTCATTATAAAAGATGTACTATGGCTGTAGAAGAACAAAAACAGAAAAGGGGATAAGAGAATTGAAAATTCATGAGTTTTAATAGAAAAATAGTAGATTTTTGGTTAGTGAGGCGGCTGGCTGGGGAATGCCAGAGGAATTAAGAAAGGCATATACAGTAAGCAGTGTGCCTTGCATGTTATCATGTGTGACTATGAGCTCAAATAGGAATGACAATATATTAGGATGAAAACTCACTTTTTAGATCCTTTTTTTTGTCCTTTTGACTTTCTTTTACCTGAAGATGATTGCTGAGAAACCAACAGTTAAAACTTCCTGACTTTTCAAGGCTAAGAAAAAACATGGTGACAGTAAGCCGGGAGAAGAGAAAGCTGATAGTGGAGGCAGTAATGAGTTTTGTATAGATAAAGGGATAGAATATGAATGACAGGGAGAGATTATGCATTTCCACTGAGACTAGGGAAAGAGGGAAAGAGAGAGATTGTGCATTTCCATTGAGACTAGGGAAAGAGGGAAAGTCAAATATAAGAAGGGTGCCCTATGGACTTAGAGACACAAGAATGATTTTTTTCAATGAAATAATGTTTCAAAATTATAGATACTCTGCAAGTGTTTCATAGAATGGCTTAGGTTCCTACTGCCCTGAAAAAGGAATAGCCTTTCAATGACCTTTTTCAGCTCATGATTAAAATTTTGATTACTAGTTTTCTCATTATCTCTCAAGATATGTGTAAAATCTGACTTGGTGCTTTTAACTTGGGAATTTCTGTTTTACAGTTCTCTGCCCACAGTATTTCATTTTATGATGCAGAAAGTCAGAGGAGATAGATGATCTTGATAGTCTCCTATGCAACAGAGCTCCTCACTTCATTTAAATGGAAATGTGCATTTTCATGGAAATTCAGGCCTGTATTGATGAACAAAGATAAGCTGCCACTATTAAATATAATAGTGATATTAAAAAAGTGTTCTAGAAAACATATTTTTAAAAATAGTAAAATTTACACTGATAGGAAAAACATTTTTTTAAGAATATATGCATAAGGCAATATGTACAGCCTAGAAATAGGATAAATTAAATTTTCTAAAATCTGCCCCATAGTATTTGAATGGTTATAAAGTTGAAAACCCAGGACAAAGGTTGTGAACGGCAGGGTGAATACATATGTCTTTGATAAGCACAGCAACTTGATATGAATAAACTAATTAGCATAGTGCATTTTTATAAGTAGATATTAGTCATGTAATAAACATTTTTCAGTAGACTTGTTAAGAAATGTCATGGGTTAGGTGTAGTATTATTTTCCACACTCTTTTCCTTCTTAAAATTTTAATGTGGCTATTTTGGGGTTCACTTTTTAATAACACATTTAAGAAATACTTGATGATTATACATGGGCTTCCCTGGTGGTTCAGACAGTAAAGAGTCTGCCTTCAATGTGGGAGACCCCGGTTCGATCCCTGGGTCAGGAAGATCCACTGGAGAAGGAAATCACAATCCGCTCCAGTATTCTTGCCTGGGAAATCCCATGGATGGAGGAGCCTGGCAGACTCCATGGGGTCACAAAGAGTAGGACAGGACTGAGCAACTTCACTTTCACTTTTAATGATAATACATAGTTTCTCCCAACTAGAAACCTGCAAAGCATTCTTAACTATTTCTTTGCCAAAAAAACAGGCCATGGAGATTTTTCCTCAGCAATGACTTGTGAATCTAGGTAGCCTTCTCGCTGCTACTCTCAGTGGCTTCTTGGGACCTGATATTAACATCTTTCACCTGACAATTGCCAAGATCTGATATCTCACCTCTCTTTCCCATCCTCCCCACAACACTCCCCTCTCTACAGAATCTATATTTTCCCTTCATTCACTGAATTTACTCTTCCAGTGGGAATAGGGATACCTAATGCACACAGATGAGGAGGAAATGGAATCTGAGAAGAAACAAATAGGTGGGGAAAAAATAAAGAATATGAAACAACCAGAGGAAAGTATTTACAGTAAAACACTGGGCAAGTAACAAGTTGTGCAATTACCTTCCTGAGGTTCAGGGCAGGTTGCCTTCCTTTGAAACCCCAGACTCTACCCTCTTCTTCTTAGCTCAAAATGGCATACAAGCTTCAGTTGCCCGCCTGTCAGGGGGAGCCTCTCATTATCCTCTGTGGGGTTTTTGTAGTACACAATTAGATTTGTTTTCTCCTATTAACCCATCTTACGCCAATTTAATTAACAGACCAGCCAAAGACCCTAGAAGGGTAGAGGAAAACTTTTCCTCCCTTACAATGTCATAAATGTTAGAAAACTATTAATTCCTTAGATTGATGATGATGAAGAAAGTCACTCAGTTGTGTCCAACTCTTTGCAACCCCATAGACTATACAGTCCATGGAATTCTCCAGGCCAGAATACTGAAGTGGGTAGCCTTTCCCTTCTCCAGGGGATCTTCCCAAACCAGGGATTGAACCTAGGTTTCCCACATTGCAGGCAGATTCCTTACCAGCTGAGCCACTAGGGAAGTCCAAGAATACTGGAGTGGGTAGTTTATCCCTTCTCCAGTGGATCTTCCTGACCCAGGAATCAAACAGGTCTGCATTGCAGGCTTTTTCCATACTGCTGCTGTGGGAAGTGCCCACATATTCATTAGACTTTCCCAAGTAAATAGAGTTTTAGGAATGTGACTTAATGAGGTTAACCAACAGTAGAGTAGTACAGGCCAGGGGCACAAAGAGGGAAGTTATAATACAATAACTTTTTCTCATACAGCATTTTTATTTTTATGATTCTTCTGAAGATAGACAGTAAAAGATCACTTAGCCTATTGTTTGAAAGTTGAAATAGTTGAAGATGAATAAATATAAGAGACACTGATGTTAACTCTATATATCTATACTTCTTTCTTTGCCAAATGGAAAGAATCCCATTGTGACTTGTAGAGTTCAGACAGGTTAGGGAGATCATGACATTAAAATAGTTTCTTTAATAGTTATTGCTTGCTTTGGCAGTATCTGTCATATTTTTATAGGATAAAATTATATTTTGGTTAAAACTCAAACCATAAAGAAAAACTGAATGTATCTGTTTTGCAAACTAAAGAATGTCACCTGCACTAGCCGTTTGGCTCTACGAGGATTGAGTCATAAGCCACTGCAGCCACTGACCTTTAATATACCTTAAAAGGATTTCAGGGTAGAGATCAGGAACGAGGCACTCTGTGCTCTGGGAAAACTGGCAGAACAAGACTTCAGAGAGTTAATTTTTTGGAGAAATTTTTTATGAGCCTGGATTCTTGTATCTTACCAAACTTAGAAAAGCACTAAAACCATTAACTAAGATAATTGTGCCTCATGACTGGCAGCTACCTTCTAGGGAGATAGGACATGTGTGCCTGGTTGCAGGTACCCCATTTGTCAAATCCCCCTTTACTTTTTCATAACAGTTTCTCAGAGCTATTGAGAGGCTGTCTTCCAGGCTACAGTTTTTAATAAGACAATGAATGAACTCAATTTACGGTTTCTAAATTGTGCATTTTTTTTTTTTTTTCAGTTGACAGTTTACACCTCAGATACTTGATGCTTATCTCTCAGCATTATGATTTCAGACATTGGTGTTTAATCTATGCACAAAAGCTTATACGAAATAATTCTTCTGAATCCCCATGAGTAAGGAATAATACCAAATAAAAGGTCATATGACTTTTTCTCAGGGGCCAGAGGAAGGAAGCCAAATATAGGGTTTAATGGAATCACTCAACCTCTTTTTTTCCTATTTCTCTGCTGTCTTAAGGAAACGAACTCCCAAACTAAATGGGTATAATCAGTCACTCTTTTCAATTATGCCTTTAATGCTTATTGATACACTTTATGTTGGGCAGAAGAGAATAGAGAATCTGGTTCCATTCCAGGTTCTTAATCTTTCTGATAAGACAGTCTTTATGGCTATAAAGCATTAAGATTTAAGTGTATAGGACCCTTGTGTCAGCTTTCGGAGTGAGAACAGGCCTTGGAAGAGATATGACCCAGGAGGCAATGGGAGTGAAATGACACAAGAAAGGGCTCTCTTCAAATATTCCTGAGTTCTCAATACAGTGCTAGCTCTCTGTGTATCTGGGCAACAGTCAGCTTCTTGGGTGTAGTCAGCCAGAACTTTGAGTTTAAAAGGGTCCTGCTGTTTGTTGAATGCTCTGTTGTCACTGTCTTGAAATTGTTAATAGTCTTTTTAACAAAGAACTCTACATTTGTTAGGGCAAGGAAGCCTGGAGTGCTGCAGTCCATGGGGTTGCAGAGAGTCCAACACAACCGAGTAACTGAAAACAATACCTACACTTGTTGTTTTCACTGGTCCCTGCAAATTATGTAGCCAGTCCTTCTGGTGAAGAAGAGTTTTGAAATAAAGAAAGCCTTTTGCTCTTTGCAAGGACACAACAGCCAGCTGGAATGGGAAGCTCTGCTCTCTCTAAAGGATGACACAGATACTTAGCACCTAGAGCGGACTGACATCGTCCTTCAGGATCCAGTCTTTCTCTATTTAGTGGCACATTCCGCTCCCGCTTTTAGCTGCATGTATGGCTGCCCAGTCAGAGATTATATTTCCAAACTCTCTTGCTTTTAGGTGTATCCATGTGCTTGTATTTGGATTATTGATTCCTATTTGCTATTTCCAGGTTATTACCTTAAAGACAAAGCTAATTTTCCTAAAGGCAAAGTGAAAGAGCCCAAACCCCTTCCTTTTCCTTCTCAGAGATCAGAGGTAGCTGTGCTGGTGATCAGCCTTTACCATTCAGAGGAGGAAAACATGCTAGGGGAAGCAAAGCAAAAAGTAGGAGGAACTCTGGTCCTTTCAAGACCTTCTGAATGACAGCTTCTCTGACAGCACGGATTATTCATCTTGTCCTTTGGACAAGGACTCGAAAGAGGAACATATTTTTATTCTGAGGTCTCTTTGTTATATAGGCTTGGCCTTTAACCCAAACGTACAGAAGAAATTCTTCGGGGCTGATTCATAATACATTTGTATTTATCTAGAATAACTGAATAATATAGTGTTCTGAGCATTTGAATATTCTACATAGGGACAATCATTAGTTTACATTAAAGGGATGTAAAAATATATTGAACCAAATTTTATATTCAGTGAGTCTCAGAAGACTTCTGGATCTTGCAGAACCTCAAGGTCATCACTGTGAATACTAATTATAGTATATGTCTGTAGATGCTGGGGAGTAAGTACAATAACCTATGAAAAAATTCCTGAAGTTGCATTTACAAAATAAATTCCTCTAACAGGATGTTAAAAATGTTTGTGAATTTTCTCATTGTTTGGAAACTTAATTTGGGAACTTGCAATACTTTTAAAAACAATAACATCATATATACAAGATAATTTTACTTTGCATTAAATTTTTTTCACTGACTAAAACTGCTAAGATTTAAAATATTATGTTGATAAACCAGTTACAAAACCATCAAGGAATCATAATTTCAAAAGTGTAGACTTGAAATTTACCTGCCCCAATGACTCTCTCAATGCGTATTCTTGACGGATCAATCTCCTTTGCAAATTCATGGATTGCTAGGGATGGGTCTTCATATGTATCTGGATCTATGTAAGTTTTAACTCCTGGGAAGCGTACTGCAACAGAATAAAAGACTGAATTAGTTTAAGAGTATTCTAGCAAATCACACAGCCTGTGAATAGTTAAAATGAGGAGTGACATACTAAAGTAGTCATTCTTTTTTTTTAAATTGAAGTATAAATGACTCACAATATTATGTTAGCTTCAGGTGTACAATATAGTGATACAATATTTTTATACATTATAAAATGATCACAACAATAAGTTGAATTACCATCTGCCACCATACAAAGCTATTAAAATTGTATGAACTATTGTGCCTATACTGTATATTACATACCCATGATTTATTTAATACCTGGAAGTTTGTATCTCTTAATCCCCCTCACTTATTTCACTCATCCCCTCATTCTCCTCCTGTCTGGCAATCACCCGTTTGTTTTCTGTATTTATGAGTTTGTTTCTGTTTTGTTATGCTAGTCCACTTGTTTTGTTTTTTAGATTTCACATATAAATGAAATCATATGGTCTTTCTGTCTGCTCTATTTTACTTCATATAATGTGCTCTACATCCATTCATTTTGTCACAAGAGGCAAGATTTTATTCTTCTTTACAGCCAAGTAGTATTACATTATACATATACATCACATCTTCTTTATTCACTCACCTATGGATGGCTGAATAAAGATGACACTTAGGCTGCTTCCAAATGATAGTTATTGTAAATAATACTGCTTTGAGCCCAAGAGTGCACACATTTTTCAATTTAGTGGTTTTGTTTTCTTCAGAAAAATATCCAGAATGGAACTGTTGCATTGTGAGATATTTCTATTTTTAATTTTTTGAGGAACCTCCACACTGTTTTCCATAGTGTCTGCACCAGTTCACCTTCCTGCCCAGAGTACATGAGAGTTTCCTCTTCTCTATACCTTGCCCACACTTACTCTTTGTAGTCTTTTTGATAACAAATATTCTGACATGTATGAGGTAATATCTCATTGTGGGTTTGATTTTTATTTCCTTATGATTAGTGATGTTGAATGTCTCTCCATTGGTCAAATACCCATCTGTATGCCTTCTTTATAAAAATGTCTATTAAGCTCATCTGTCCATTTTTTAATCAAGTTAGGCATTATGATTAATAAATTCAATTATCTTTTATAATTACTGTCTTTTATAATTTTGTGCCCCCCCCATGCCACCGATTAACTACTTGGAATCAAAATTTTATTTGTTGATATAAAATGATCTGGTGGTATCAAAGAGAGTGAGCTGACAAATTCCCTAAGACACATTTTTATTATATTTCTGTAAAAAGTTTAATTGGCTCACTTAGCCACTCAGTTCAGTTCAGTTGCTCAGTCGTGTCCGACTCTTTGCAACCCCATGGACTGCAGTATGCCGGGCCTCCCTGTCCATCACTAACTCCCGGACTTCACTCAAACTCATGTCCATTGAGTCGGTGATGCCATCCAGCCATCTTATCCTCTTTTGTCCCTTTATCCTCCTGTCTTCAATCTTTCCCAGACTCAGGGTCTTTAAAATGAGTGTGCTCTTCGCATTTGGTGGCCAAAGTATTGGAGTTTCAGCTTTAAACATCAGTCTTTCCAATGAACACCCAGGACTGATCTCCTTTAGGATGGAATGGTTGGATCTCCTTGCAGTCCAAGGGACTCTCAAGAGTCTTCTCCAACACCACAGTTCAAAAGCATCAATTCTTCAGCACTCATATTCCTTTATAGTCCAACTGTCACATCCATACATGACTACTGGAAAAACCATAGCCTTGACTAGATGGACCTTTTTTTTGGCAAAGTAACATCTCTGCTTTTGAAGATGCTGTTTAGGTTGGTCATAACTTTCCTTCCAAGGAGTAAGCATCTTTTAATTTCATGACTGCAATCACCATCTGCAGTGATTTTGGAGCCCTCCCCACCAAAAAAAAAAAAAAAACAGTCAGCCACTGTTTTCACTGTTTCCCCATTTATTTGCCATGAAGTGATGGGACCAGATGCCATGATCTTAGTTTTCTGAATGTTGAGCTTTAAGCCAACTTTTTCACTTTCCTCTTTCACTTTCATCAAGAGGCTTTTTAGTTCCTCTTCACTTTCTGCCATAAGGGTGGTGTCGTCTGCATATCTGAAGTTATTGATATTTCTCCCAACAATCTTGATTCCAGCTTGTGCTTCCTCCAGCCCAGTGTTTCTCATGATGTACTCTGCATAGAAGTTAAATAAGCAGGGTGACAATATACAGCCTTGACGTACTACTTTTCCTATTTGGAACAAGTCTGTTATTCCATGTCCACTTCTAACTGTTGCTTCCTGACCTGCATAAAGATTTCTCAAGAGGCAAGTCAGGTGGTCTGGTATTCCCATCTCTTTCAGAATTTTCCACAGTTTATTGTGATCCACACAGTCAAATGTTTTGACATAGTCAATAAAGCAGAAGTAGATGTTTTTCTGGAACTCTCTTGCTTTTTCCATGATCCAGTGGGTGTTGGCAACTTGATCTCTGGTTCCTCTGCCTTTTCTAAAACCAGCTTGAACATCTGGAAGTTCATGGTTCACGTAATCCTGAGCCTGGCTTGGAGAATTTTGAGCATTACTTTACTAGCATGTAAGATGAGTACAACTGACTGGTAGTTTGAGCATTCTTTGGCATTGTTTTTCTCTGGGATTGGAATGAAAACTGACCTTTTCCAGTCCATGCAGTGGAAGTGATAAATAGATTTAAGGGACTAGATCTGATCAACAGTGTGCTTGATGAACTATGGACGAGGTTCGTGACATTGTACAGGAGATAGGAAGCAAGACTATTCCCAAGAAAAAGAAATGCAAAATGGCTGTCTGAGGAGGCCTACAAATAGCTGTGAAAAGAAGAGAAGCCAAAAGCGAAGGAGAAAAGGAAAGATATACCCATTTGAATGCAGAGTTCCAAAGAATAGCAAGGAGAGATAAGAAAGCCTTCCTCAGTGATCAGAGCAAAAAAATAGAGGAAAACAATAGAATGTAAAAGACTAGAAATCTCTTCAAGAAGATTAGAGATACCAAGGTAACACTTCACGCAAAGATGGGCTCAATAGAGGACAGAAATTGTATGGACTTAACAGAAGCGGAAGATATTAAGAAGAGGTGGCAACAATACACAGAAGAACTGTACAAAAAAGATCTTCATGACCCAGATAATTAGGATGGTGTGATCACTCACGCAGAGCCAGACATCCTGGAATGTGACGTCAAGTGGGCCTTAGGAAGCATCACTAGGAACAAAGCTAGTGGAGGTGATAGAATTCCAGTTAAGCTATTTCATATCCTAAAAGATGATGCTGTGAAAGTGCTGCACTTAGCCACTAGCACACATATATTTTACTTTTAATGTAGCTCAAGACATGGGAGAAACAAAGCATGAACCTTCTCCCCAATCTAACATGCCCCTTAGAGTCCCTCCTAACTGTGATGTTGGAGAGGACTCTTGAGAGTCCCTTAGACTGAAAGGAGATCAAACCAGTCCATCCTAAAGGAAATCAGCCCTGAATATTCTTGGAAGGACTGATGCTGAAGCTGAAGGTCCAATACTTGGGTCACCTGATGCGAAGGACTGACTCACTAGAAAAGACGCTGATGCTGGGAAAGACTGAAGGCAGGAGGAGAAGGGGACAACAGAGGATGAGATGGCTGGATGGCATCACTGACTCGATGGACATGAGTTTGAGCAGGCTCCAGGGCGTGGTGATAGGGAAGCCTGGTGTGCTTCAGTCCATGGGGTCACAAAGAGTCAGACATGACTGAGAGTCTGATCTAAACTATTAGTTCCTTCTGGACTTTTTTCCTCTATGTCCCTAGGTTTTCCTGAACTCATGTCCTATTCTAGTGGCCTCTGCCCTTTCAGAAACTCTTAGGCAATAAAACACAGACTGCATGGCACAGCAACAGAGAGGACCACTACACTACGGATCATAGATCTCTCCTGTGATCTGGTAGTTGCTTCTATGGCCAAAGTGCACATTTTCCTGGCAAGGATCCACTTTCTATCCTGGAGGAAGGGATAAGAATCCAAGGCCCAAATCCAGTCACTGACTGCATAGGTACTCCTCTTTCTATGGTGGGGGTGAGCGTACTCACAGCCCAAGGGCAGTTAGGAAGATAGATAGAGGTGGCTGAAAACTTGGATATCTGGTTACATATCAATTTGCAACTTTTATGTGAAGTCACAGACTCCAGTAGATATTTATCTGCTTTGCCCACTAGTTTCTGCTTTCCACTTTAGAAAGTTAGTTCCTAGAGGACAGGAGATCATTTCTTAGAGTACATCTTAACACATTTCCTTAGCTATGGTTTTATAGGCAATGATCACACAGTCAACCTTTACTGAATACAGATTAGTAGGGGTTAAAAAATCAGTGCTATATTTATTGGACTGCAAGGAGATTCAACCAGTCCATCCTAAAGGAGATCAGTCCTGGGTGTTCATTGGAAGGACTGATGTGAAGCTGTAACTCCAATACTTTGGTCACCTGATGTGAAGAGCTGATTTCATTTGAAAAGACCCTGATGCTGGGAAAGATTGAAGGCAGGAGGAGAAGGGGACAACAGAGGATAAAATGGCTGGATGGCATCACCGACTCGATGGACATAGGTTTGGGTGGACTCCGTGAGTTGGTGATGGACAGGGAGGCCTGGCGTGCTGCAGTTCATGGGGTTGCAAAGAGTTGGATACAACTGAGCGACTGAACTGAACTGATATTTATTGTATATAAATTATACTCGGTTCTTTTGCTTCTTAGATTTTGAAAGTCATACAACACCCTGAGTTAAGCATTGTCCAGGTCTTAGAAACATGTTCTTGCAAGAAAAACTCAAAAGCAAGCAAAAGGTGATAAAATGAGTTTAGAGAAGGTGGTGAAAAGCTCATCAGCAGTAATTTGCTTCATGAGTTTTTCCATGCCTGTTCTTTCATTACTTTTTGCCTCCTGACTTCTAGTACTAGATAAGCACCAATGAGAAGATCAGCACTTCCCAAAATCGTACCAGTAAAGCATATTTCTAGATAGACTTGACTGATTCTGAAATGCTATGCTTTTCTTGACTTCTCAAACTCAAGAATTTGACTTTAGATTAGAGAAAATGAGAACAGATAATTTGTACTTCTAGTTCATACTCAATGATATTTTTGTAACTTAGTAGAAGTTGTGATTTCAGACTGAGTACTCTAAGTTCAAATCCAGTGGCTACTACTAGATGATTAGGTCCATACAGTCATGTTGATAACATTACTTTATGCACAGATAACACATGCCATTTATTAACTTATGCAAGTTTTAACAATTCAACCATTTAATAATTTAAAGTGATATACATATCTACAGAATAAACTGATTGGTTAGTATCACTTTTTTTTTATTGTATACACAATATATGTAGTATAGCAAAAAACCCAAACTTAGTTCCAATTTTGAATATCTTGTTACTACTTATTTGTGTCTTCTTAAACATCTGTTTGTTATCTTCTATTTTCTTGGCTTCCTCAGGTTATTTTCATTGCTTCTTGCTGGGACCATCTGGTTCAGTTTATACTAAGATACTAGTTGGAAAACAGGTAAAAACTTTTTCTTCTGCAGTTCAGTAGTAAATGTCCTGCAGTGAATCTTGAGGTTATCAGTTTGTCACTGGACCAAGTGCCTAGATCCAGGTTTCTGCCTCTGTCTACATTATTTTCAGCTCACCCCATGACTGGTATCAGCTGTCTCAGTTCTCCCTTCCCTGCCAGGGCAGTGATCTTCAAACTCTTTGTGTGAAAAATACACATAGGAGAGTTTGTTAAAAATGCTTATCCCTTAACCCTGCTCTGGACCTTCTGAGTCTGAACATAGGTGGGTAAGGGTGAAAACTTTGATGGCAGCTGGTCCTCAGCCCCTGATCAGAGAAGTCACGTGAATCTTAGAGCTCTAAAGCAATCCTCTGGTTTATAATTTTCTCACTTAAATCCTTTCCATTCTCTGAAGGGTAATATGGGTTGAAAAGTCCCTTATTACTTTAGCTCAATTTGAAATAGAAGATGAGTTTAAATAGTTAAACAACTTGCTTCACATGTTATCTCTATACTATGATTAATTAGAGAACATCCCTTTCTTGTCAATTCAGTGTCTCACGACAGAGAAACTGCCTTGACAAAGTAATTTGCAATTTGGAGGTGGAGGTGGGTGTTGGTGAGGGGGGTGGTGGTGGTGGCAATTATAAAACCAACTATAGCGATAATTATAGCTTACTTCAGAAGAGATCCTTCAAATGAATATAACCTTGTTGTCAGCTCAAGGATTTCATACATATTCTAAGAGTTAAAGAGATGATTTTCTAGTGTTAATGAATTTTAAATTGATTTGTTGTATGTTAAATGATAGTGCCTACAAGAAACAACAAGAATCCCTTACTATTTCTACAGCTAATGATCCACTAAATAAAACCAACTAATGTTTTGGAGCCATTGTGAGTGGTAAATAACTAGATATAATCAGTCATCTTATATTTTTAGCATATTTAGTTGTGTTTCCCAGCAAGCAGAATTAGGAAAAAGATAATATCATATAATGAGAAGTGGGTGCAATTTTCACTAGAAAACCTGGAAACCAGATGAAAAGTCTCAATGCTGAAAGATTGGAACTGAATTTCTTTGGCTTTCTCAACTCATGGATACATGTTTAAAATGAACTCTTGAAAACCATGGAAGAAAGTCACTGAACTACTTACAATGCCCGTTCTGTAAGTCCTTTCTTCTCTTCTCTTCTGACTTCATTTTGGCCTTTATGTACCATTGACACCTTTATAGGAGGTAAACAGAGTCTTATTTAGGAATTATGCTGGATAAGAACCAACATCAATTAAAATACTCCTCACTCATAGGCAAAAATTCTTATTATAAAGATAGCTTTTAAGAACATCTTTATAGAAAATACTCCATAGAAGTTTCTTTTTAATATATCAGTATTAGCTCCAGAGAAAAATAAAATACTCTCAAGTAGATTGATTGATCCAAATGATGGGAGGCCTAGAAAATATTTAATAACAAGCAGTGACAATCATGTCTTTCCTTATATGGCCTCTAATAGTTATAGCTGATGAACAGCTTTAAAAGTCACAATAGAAACATTGTTCTTGATTCAGAAACTCAGAAATTTAGACAACTGTATTCCAGTTTCAGTGGTGAACAGCGCGTTTCTTTTTTTTTTTCTTAATTGGAAGTGGTAAAAGTATGTTCTGTTTTCTCTCTCAGAAAAATCATGTCCTGAAGAATGGAGTCAGGAACTTATCTCCTATGACTTCTTTAACATGAAAAATTCATCAACATCCATATTATCTGACAGTTCATCAAACTGCTAATTCTAAATGGTTAAACAAAATACACCTGTGGTGCACAATCCAATCTTTCAGTGTGAATTTGGCTTCGGATCCTATGACAAATTGCATATTTATTCAAATATCTTAAAATTTTCATAGAATAATTTCCAGTGAATGCTTCCCTAGCAAAGTGCTTAAGTAATGCTTCAGAATAAATATTTTATCTTATGTAACTGAACATTTTTTTTAATATAGAAAGTTAAGGAAGTTTCTGATATCATATAAATTGGCAAACATGGAAACTGTACTAAATTATTTTCAACTTTCAATTTTTGTCATTATTAAATCTTTTTCTTTAAATGGTATTCAAATTCTGTTTCAGGAATCCCAAATAAATATAACAGTCATGCCTATATCTCAGGTTTACTAGGCCGATCTTATTTAGTCTATAATGACTGTAACATCTTCTTTTTAGTTTGTCATATTTATGTATCAAGGCAGTATTTTCTGATCTTTTAATGAAATACTTTTCTACGTGTATATTTAAATCATTTGCTGAAATACTCTGTGGCAATAAGGCCTTTAACTCATATTCTACAAATACACAAAATATAACTTAAAATTGAACTAATTATGCTACATATTGAATAACTATAAATAAAATATAATTTGAGTGAACTTCCATAATGAATTTAGAAGCATTCTTTAAAACTGATGATAAATGTGATGCTGCTGTTTAAATGAAGTCTGAGACACTATTAGCTGCAAGAGTGATGATTTGTCATAACAAACCATGTAAAAATATAAATCTAAGGTTTAGGTGGAAGAAGCACTTTGACCAGCTGGTTGGGATTCAAGTCTAAGTCTTTTGTTAAATTTATTGTCATTTAAAATTCTCATCCATATTACACTTACACAGGAAAATATTTTAACTTGATTATACAACCAAATTAATGCAATTCTAATATCAATATGTTCAGTATTCAATGGATAAAATTTTTTCTATAATATTAAGTTTAAAAAGCACTTTTATATAAATTGTTCAGTTTCTCTGTTGAACTACTTTTTTCCCAAGCAAAATCCATTTAATGATATAATTTGATTGCAGTAAAGGAAAAACTCAGAAGTCACTTATTGAACAGGATTTTATCATTCATTGTTTCAAAGTGTTTTGCTCAGGTTTTCAGTTGCTTTCAGGTTCAGGGACCTGTTGCCTCATAAAGTTGCACTTGTCAAGAGTGGAACCCGCCCTGACTTATTCTTCTCACAGGCACATTTCTTTAAGCTTAAAAGCCTTTGAACACACAGTGTATAAGAATGGCTCTCCACAAATCCAGGAAATATTCGGGTATAATTCAGTTACCTGCCAGTGATTAAGAAGAAGAGAGTAAGAATGACAAGAAGAGTGAATCCTCCCACTGCTGCGGTGGCTATCACAAGAATCTGCCCTTGTTCCGCCGCCATGTCAGAAGCTGAAACACAGATAGGGTATTAACATTTCCCTGGGTGACCTTTCACCACCAAATGTTTTACAGCTTACTATATTCCTGAAAATACAATAATGAATAGGGCTTCCCTGGTAGCTCAGATGGTAAAGCTTCTGCCTGCAATGCAGGAGACCCGGGTTCGAACCCTGGGTTGGGAAGATCCTCTGGAGCAGGAAGTGGCAACCCACTCCAGTACTCTTGCCTGGAAAATTCCATGGACAGAAGAGCCTGGTAGGCTACAGTGCATGGGGTCATAAAGAGTCGGACACTGAAAATACAATAATGAATACCAAAAAATCCCACCAAATCTGCCCATTATTTGACATGTAAGATGCAGATCCAAAATGAGGGCTGAAGATTGAAACTTAATCTACCCATAACCCTTTCCTTTTTTTACAAAAATACTAAGAAAGCAGATGGGTTCCTAGTACCGCTCATTTTAAGTAGATTTTGCATAATTAAATAAGCAGATGAACTAAAGGATTTTGCTTATGTAATTGCTATTTCCTTGAACACGTTTGCCAACTGTTGGGCTATACCCACAGGCTTGCAAACCCTGTAGTTGCCCACCTGAGAGACAAAGGAAAGCCAGGAGCCAGTGAAAGAAACAACAACAGTTTAGTACTTAGGGAATCTTACAAGTCTGAAAGTCCTGGAGCAATACACTATCAGCAGCCAGGACAGAGTAGTGGTCTTCACAATGGGGGTGGAGATGGGGTAACAATTTACAGGGGGAATTGGCTTCAGGTTGGCTCATCAGTCATCAGGGTAACCAGAAGCTGGGGCAAGAATGTAGGCAGTTACTGATTAAGCCCTATAATTAAGAGGATTGGATAGTCATGTGAGTAGGGTGTAAGTGAACCATGGGCTGGTTGAGCAGAAGTCGTATAAGACTTAGTATTGGACCTACAGAGGTTGATACATGGTAGTAGCTCAATAAAAGTTTGTTTATGTGACTGTATTAGATGATTCTGGTATAAAACAAGCTAGATTAGCCCGGGATTATCCATGTCCTCACCTTTCACTTAATATGTAGAGATTTACCCTGAAGGTAGCAACAATATGTATGTAAAGTCAGTCTAACACTATTTAATCAGTGGAATCCAATTATTCTGTATTCTTGGAGATAATGCTTCCTGGGAGGCAGTGACTACTGGAAGTATAGACTTTTACATTGAGTCAAATTGAGTAGATTAAGATTTTAACTTCAATCCAAGGTTAAGAATGATTGACAGCATAGAGGTGCTAGTAGACTCCAGATTACTGAGCACCTATTATACGGCAGGCACTGCGACATACTGGAGATATAGTGGTAAACAATAAACCCTGTCCTCCTGGATTTATAGTTCAGTGGGGAAGATAAACAACAAACAAGTAATTACAAGTCTAAGAACTGTTACGAAAGAGAAACTGCAAGGTGCTCTGGAAGAGAATAAACAGCCTTTGGTGATGAATCAGCAGAGTAGGGGGTCTCCCAGGTTGGTGCTACTGGTAAAGAATCTGCCTGCCAGTGTAGGAGGTGCCAGAGATGCTGGTTGGATCCCTGAGTCTGGAATATACTCTGGAGTAGGAAATGGCAACCCACTCCAGTATTCTTGTCTGGAAAATTCCATGGACAGAGGAATCTGGTGGACTACAGTCCATGGGGTTGCAAAGAGTCAGACACGACTGAACCCACACCACACTGTACCTCACTGCAGCAGAGTAGGAGTTTGGAAATGTGACATATTGGGAGAAGGAGGAGCAGAAGCAGAGGAGGAGAAGTAGGAGGAGGGGGAGGAGGGGGAAGGACGAGGAGGAAGACAAGTTGTTCCTGGGTTAGAGGTCTCAAAGACTCCATTAATGTAAACAGACACTAAGGGACTTCCCTGCTGGTCCAGTGGTTAAGAATCTGCCTTTTAAAGCAGGGGACATAGGTTAGCTACCTAGTCTGAGAACTAAAATCCCACATGCCTTGGGGCAACTAAGCCCACAGGCCACAGCTAGAGAGAAACATGCCTATGCAAATTGGAGATCCAGCATGCCACTAGGAGGTCCTGTGTGCTGAGACAGCCAAAAATAAATATATTAAAAAATAAACAGATACTTAGACAAATAAACCATAAAATCATCTAAAAAATGAATGTCATAAAATTCCATAAAATACAGTAAAGATACAAATTCCTCTGTGGTGAAAACTTATCTATATTTCCACTTATTCATTTTTTTTTTAATCCTGAAAAGATATTTCTAATTAGTTTTATAGGAGAAATGTGTATATAAACATAAGATTTACTCATGTAAGTAACATCGGTGAGAGCAAACCTGTCCTTAAGAGGAAACACAATAAAATCCATGGTAAGAAATGTGTTTGTAACTAGGTGATAGGAATTGTTCCTTTGCTTAATCGAATGAGGCTGTATTTTTAGAAAAAGATAAGTATATTAAAATGACATATTTCATTCTATGGTTTGGAAAGATGCATACTTCCTTAAGAGGAAGCAATTATCTGAAAAGAGTTGTAAAACTGTTACTGAGCAAGGACTTAGCACCTACCCAATGTTGGGCATAAGTCAGGATGACATTAAGTGAGGTTTGCTGTAGTTGTTTCTATTTAAAGAGAAAAAAGTGAAGCTATTTACTTGGTGTCCAAAAAAAAAAAAAATAAAGAGAGATTTCATGTCTTTAGGAAAGTATGAGGGAAAAGCAATTTGGCTATTTTAAACCAAAGAGTTTTCTTCTATGGAGGCATGATTTTGTCTCTCTGTAATCAAGATTATTCTAGTTTATATTTACATTTCAAAGTGAAATCTGTTTTTTTTTGTATTCTGTGTCATTTTCTATGCAATACTTTTTAAAGTTAACCCTTTTCTGTTTGAACAACTTTTTTAAAGCTGTGGGTGGCAGCACTGACATGATCTTTTTGAATAAAGCATTTCTCAAAATTCTGCCCAGTGAAATACATTGTGGAATGTATTTGTTTCATGTTCATATGTTTTATTTATGACTCCCAATTTTAAACGAAATGTCAAAATTTCAAATGATATTATCTCATCACTTCACCAAAATAGTTTTGTAAACAAAGAGGTCTCTACAAAGTAATGGATGGAAAGCACCCAGTAAGTTAACTGTAAGCTTTGTTGATAGTCAATACAGGAAATCATTACCATTTTTTTTCAGGGAAAAAAATAATCCCCTCTCAGTGAATATATAGCAATCAATATTGGTTTAATATTATGAAATTATATATATATATATGTAGTAGTATACAATGGAGACTCATTAAGTAAAATCACCACTAAATGGTCATGTAGATATAAGAGTGAGACAGAAGTGAAAACTGAAGAAATAGTTCTCCTAGATGAAGAGAATTTTTTGAATTTGTAAATGATGCTATTCTCTTGGTCACCTAGAATTGAAACATGAGGTCATCTCTGAGTTTGCCTTTCCCTATGACTCCTGTTTCAGAGTCAAATCATTATTATGTTGATATCATCTTGTATTTATTACCACTGGTAATCTAAAACTTCAGCCTTACAGATTAGGCTAGTTCTATAATTTTTTATTAGATTGCTTTCCCACAGTGTCTCTTCCTAATCCATCCTACATTATGTGACTAGAAAATTATGCTTTAAAAAATATTTTAAAATATTCAGACTTTCCTATAGCCTAAGAGAGTAAAATCACAGCAAGTACACCACTGTTAGAAATATTCAAGCCTAAAACTTTGACCTCAGCCTTCACATAGTGCAGGCAGATCATCAGTCCTGTCATTACTACATTTTAAAATTATTTAATTCATTCCCATTCTCTCCTATCCCCACAGCTATTTTCTTAGTTCAGATACTCATCACATGCATTTGAATTCGGCTAGATGGCAACTTCAGTTATGTGGAATAAAGTGGAGTAGTGGCAAACGAGATAGACATAAAGAGCCTCTGAACAAACATCTGACAGATGGTCACATAGGAAGAATACAGAGTCTACTCATAAAACAGCTTCAGTGTCTCACACTCTTACTTCAGATATGTTTACTGATTTCTGAATTCATATAGCAGTATAGCAGGTGTACATTAAGTGTTAAGACCAGACATGAGATACCTAAAGAGAGGCGGTTGAATGGAAGCGCACACTACTAGGCTGGCTGAAAGAACAACTGGGAGAATTGAAAATTTGACATAAAATTCCAAAATACATACTACTCTGGAGGCAGGAGCTTAGGATCAAACAGCTCTATAAAATTCAAGGAGCACCAATGGACTCACTATGTCAGAACTCAATACATTACTATGGTCAGCCAAGGTCAACTAAAACATGCTGAGACATGTCTAAGATAGTTTATATAGAAGGACAGGAGTTTGTGGATGCATGATTAGAAAAAAAAATTCCCTTCAATATATTTAAAAATTATAAAAAAATAATTTAAAGACCAAACCTGTGTCTGAAAACTTCAACTATCAAAAATGATTCATTTGCTGAAGATTTCTGGTTTTGTTTTGGGCCCATTTCAAATATATCATAAGCTTCTTGAGGGCAGAAACAATATCATTTGCCTTTCTGTATCACATGGAATTAGCATAGTGCCTTACAGAGCCTAGGGATTAATAAATGTATGTTTTCATAAATAAGAGATAAAGAATACATTCTAAATATTAGCCTCTGACTAAAAGAAGATTTTCATATGTGATTTGTTTCGTAATGTTAATGCCTAAAATGTTCTAGTGACACAAGAATTCCCTATACCTTTGTATTTTGGCATTTAATATGTTCTGAAATAAATTAAAATAGTGTGAGTAAATTTCTTCATTCAAATATCCCAGCCTAGGATTTAAAGGAAGTAGCTATTTAGCAGAAGAGGTTTGGCCTGACATTGTATTAACATGTTTGTTTTATATTCATTCAACATTTGATCCCATCTACCAACAAGAAAAGTATCCCTAAGATTGACTTATGAGAGAGAGAATTGTAAGAGACTCTGATCCAGTCTAGTGAGCCAGTTACTGAATTCTCTTCTCAGCTGAATGGAAACAAACCTCATGAAACATTTCTGTTGACGTAAAGACCCTTAGCTGGGATTATAATTTTTCAGAAAATGATTTCACATACGTGCTTTCCTCCACTGTTCTGTCATTTCTCCAGAAACAATGCAATTCAGTACTCCAAACTGTGGCTACATTGGGACACAAAAGATTTCAAGATTCACTCTTTTTGATGACCTTAATTTACTTGTCAGATAAAAATGCCAAATGATACAGGGATAATTGGAAAATGTGAGTTTGGTACATCTTGATGGAGAGGCAGAAGCAGAAGCAGGTAGTGCAGCATGATGAAACACTTTCCATCTTCTTTTTTTAAAGGGATTTTTGTCTGCATTAATAAATGGTCAGCATGCCTTGCTACAGGTAGGCTTCATGTGATAAGTATCAAAGAACAGTGAAAAGAGATCGAGGCATTTAAACACCTGGTACTATTGTTAACATTCTAAATGTCAAGAATTTAATTTGTAATTGTCTGTGTTTCATATAGTTATTGGAAGCTGTGATTGGTCTTTGATAACATTTCTTTGTAATTGAAATACTCATGTTCCCAAAATACATATTTTATCATTAAAAAAAAAAAACCCATCAAATGTCGAATAGACTTTCCTTATAAATTTCACAAATTCCCTGGATTACTGACCTGGAATCTACTATGTTAAAATACTGTTCAACAAGTATCATAATAATAATAGTTGGTATTTGCATTACGGTAGGCAGATATATATATATATATATACATACATATATAGGCTTCCCAGGTGGCTTAGATGGTAAAGAATCTGCCTGCAATGCAGGAGACATGGGTTTGATCCCTGGCTTGGGAAGATCCCCTGGAGGAGGGCATGGCAACCCACTCCAGTATTCTTGCCAAGGACAGAGGAGCCTGGTGGGCTACAGTTCACGGGATCGCAGACAATCGGACATGACTGAGCAATTGCACAGCACACAGCACAGTACAGGCATGTATATGCACCTGAGGTTATAGCTTTTTAATATAAAAGGTTAGTGTGATTTGAGGTAAGCAAGTTTGTAATTAAATGTATAGAGATCACAAGTTTCACAAGGCTTATAAAAGATTTATTTAGAAACTGTTTTTTAGAAAAAATATTTAAAGAAAAAATTCTGAGAAAAAACACACATTGATTATTTAAAAAATGTTCCGTAGGATTTCTTGAGGAAATTCTCACTCACTGACTCATTATCCATTCAAAAATGACAAAAATAATCACCATTTTGAATGTGTTAAACACTACGACATAAGCATTTGGGAAACAAACAAACGAAAAAAAGCAGTAAAGTATATTTTCCTGTTCTCATAGTAGTTTCTCTTTAGTGAAGGGGTTGGAGATGTAAGCCTTAATTGTGGTACAGCAAAATTGTTGCTAAGATGGAGGTATGTATGAAGGTCATGTGATAAGAGTATGAGAGTAATAACCTTGACAGGAAGAAGTGAAAGAGGGTTTATAAAGGTGATTCTCACTGGAATGATTAAATATGCAGTCACCAAGGTGATGAATAGATATTGGGACATTCTAGTTTGAAGAAATGATATCACAAATCTGAAGACACAAAATGGCTTAACATCTTGAGGAGCTGTTTCTGTGTACTTTGGGATGTCTGAGACATAAATCAAGAGGCTGAACTGGAGGTTGGAAAGAGAGAGGCAAAGGGTGGATCATGAAAATTTAAATTGACATCAGTTGGTGTGCTTATGTTTTTCTCAAGTTACCATTCACACTCAGGTTCAGAAGTAGAGGTATTGGAGATATGAGTTTCATCAAAATTGCCCTACTGGAGATATAAACTCTCGCAAATATATGGGAAGGATCTGCCTGAAGATAAATCCAACAGAGAAGAAAGCAGAAGTGAGAGAGAGACAGTACTGAGAACATAGTTGGAGAGCCTGTATTCAGCCTGAATCTCACTTAGCCAGTCAGGGTTTTGTTACTTGTAATTGATAGTCCTATTTAATATAATAAACCAAAGAGGGAAGACTTTGTATTTATCAACATACATATCATAATATGGGCTTTCCTGGTGGCTCAGTGGTAAAGAATCCGCCTGCCAATGCAGGAAACACAGGTTCGATCCCTGGGTCAGGAAAATCTCCCAAAGGAGGAAATGGCCACCCACTCCAGTATTCTTGCCTAAGAAATCCCATGGACAGAGGAGCCTGGTGGGCTGCAGTTCATGGGGTTGCAAAGAGTTGGACATGACTGAGCAACTACTTAACAACAATATCCTAATACACAGGGAAGGGAAAGTAAGTGGGTCTTTATAGTTCCAAAAAAAAGTGGGTTTTTATATTTCCAAGAAAAAATTTCTCATTGCTTATTATGTTGCATGAGCTGGATATTTCCTATCCTCATTTACTTTAAAAAAAAATTGATGTTGAATACAGCCTCCTGAGTATGTTTTTCCCCACAACTAGATGGATAGGACTGGAAGGATAAGATAAAATGGGATGGGGGAGGGTTACTTTTATAAAATAACTTTGTTAAACAAAGAATATCAAATTCTCTTCCATGAAGATTCCTTTTTTATTTAACAAACAGATTAGATTCAGGAGAAAATCAGTCCTGTTTAGCATATATTTAATAGATCTTATGCACTGACTTAATAAAAATTGCATGGATGTAAACACAAACCAAAAATAAAAACAAAT
Source organism: Redunca redunca (assembly GCA_006410935.1). Lineage (NCBI taxonomy): Eukaryota > Metazoa > Chordata > Mammalia > Artiodactyla > Bovidae > Redunca > Redunca redunca. The sequence goes on along the minus strand of SJYQ01013911.1, from coordinate 26,765 downwards.
GAACTGACATTTCTGGCAAGTTGAGCATGACAGGATATTAAAATCAGATTGTGGAAAAATCTGCTCAATTTAAACCCATCTAATTATAAACTCATTACCACCAAATCTGGATCTAAACAAATTCCTGTGGAAGACTTTTACTTCATTTTCTCATTAATGATAAAGCAGATTTGAGACTACAGTTGTCCCATGTATGGCTTCAGTAGAAGTATCTTATGAAAACACAGAAACCAGCAATGTTGGGGATGTGACTGTAATTTCTCTCAGTTTTATGGACCCAAGCACTGTGTCCTAAGCAATTTGGATCCCAGGCATCTAATAGGAACCTTATGTCAGGACTCATTTGATTATCCCCTGAAAGTAAATAAGTTGTATGGTAAGTTTTTGTTCATTGCTTGAAATTGTTTGAAGCCTGTTCTGAGTAACACCAAACCATTTACCTCAACATTTAAACCAGTCACTATAACTGGTTCTTGAAAGATTTAAGGAGAATCAATCTTTTTTATTTATTTTTGAAAATTATATTTTAAATTGAAGGATAATTGTTTTACAAGATTGTGTTGTTTCTGCCATACATCAACATGAATCAGCCATAGATATACACATGTCCCCTCCCTCTTGAGCCTCCCTGCCACCTCCTACCCCATCCTACCCCTCTAGGTTGTCACAGGGCACCAGTTTGAGCTCCCCGAGTCATACAGTGAATTCCCACTGGCTATCTATTTTACATATAGTAGTGTTTCCATGCAACCCTATTTTTTTAAAAGGCCATAGTCCTACAAAACTATGGCTCTATTCAATTTTCTGAGTGTCCCTCAAGTATTATGTTATGCTTTCCCAGAGACCACAAGTGAGGTTTCCAAGTTAAATATTCTGTACTGGAAGCAAGAAGCTAGGCACAGTATTACTCTACTATTTACTGCCATTATTTTTCAAGAAAATAACACTCTTTGCTTTGCATATTGACCTTTCACTAAATTTTTACTTCTTTGCCTAGAGAATCAAGTTACCTCAAAACTGAGGCTTAGTATGATTGAAAACATGACAGTAAATCCCACTCTAAAAGAATGGTAAACTAGGGCTTCCCTGGTGGTCCAGTGACTAAGAATCTGCCTTGCAATGCAAGGGACATGAGTTTGATCGCTGGTCTCGGAAGATTTCACATGTTGCGGACTAACCCCATGTGCCACAACTACTGAGCAAGCACTTTAGAGCTCCTGCTGTGCAAGAGAGGCCTCTGCAATGAAGAGTCGCCACAGCTAGAGAAGGCCCGCGAGCAGCAATGGAGACCCACTACAGCCAAAACATTAATAAATAAATAAACAAAGGTTTTTAAAAATGTTAAAAAAGAAAGAACGGTGAACTAAAAGGGAAAGGTTTTCTGACATACCCATGAACAATGTCATGTAATATGAACCAGTTCTGTGTTTTATTTATTCATCTTTTAAATCAGTATCTTCACAAGTTGATACTGATTGTAGACAAACTGCATATATGCCATCTTGGTAGACAGAATAATACATCTATTTCAATATGTTGATGACTTGGGTTTCATTTTCAAAAACTAGAATTGACCTCTGGATGTAAATAACTCTGCCAATTTACTACTGCCATAAACAATTATATAATCATCAACTTTATCAAAACTAAAATCATTTTCTTTGGTAGACAAAAGGTAACTGACCAAAAGTCTACAAATTAGACCACCTACTCTATTTTGTACAACATACTTTTCCCATGGCTTATCCTAGAAAGCGTGCTGCACAACTGTGCAACTCAATATATATGGAAGCGGTCCTCAGGCTTCTTTTTGATAACTTGGAACACCTGCTTCGATGACTTGGAACACCTGTTTTCCAGGCCAGACTCATCTTCTTTCCACAGCACCCTGTGGTATGAAACTCTAGGCTTTCAGTCTACAGAATGTTTAACTCTGGGAGCACGCCCAAATCTGCTTCCTAAGGACAGTCTTTGCTTTGCCTGCAGCTCATTTCAGTGCAAATGTGGGGAGATTTTATTTTCACATGAGCAAAAATATTGGTTGGATATCTTGGCCTTAATAGTGGAAAGATTTCTGCATCTTCTTCATCTTATTTTTAAAGCACGTGCATCATCCCTCAATATAAGAATAGAGAATCTAAGCACTCATTAAAGACTAACCTTAAAATTTTAGTAAGGGTTCTCTTGTTGCTCAGCTGGTAAAGAATCTGCCTGCAATGTGGGAGATCTGGGTTCAATCCCTGGGTTGGGAAGATCCCCTGAAGAAGGAAAAGACTGTCACTCCAGTATTCTGTCCTGGAGAATTCCACGGACTGTATAATCCATGGGGTCGCAAAGAATAGGACATGACTGAGTGACTTTCACTTTCACACTTTTCAGGCATCTCTTAAGATATCTCCTCAGTCCTGTCTCTGAAACCTGCCTCCACCCCAGGGTAGGGTCTTAGAAGACTGTTCTCTCTGGCTCAGGCTCCCAGACATGAATTGGATTAGGGATGGAGATCTGATTCAAACTGGGTTACTCATGGTCTCTCTTCCAGGAATTTGGGATAGGATTCACAGTATTTGCCAATTTTAACCCATGATTGATATGAAAGGGAAATGCCAATTTGCAAGCCATGGGGCAGATAGATATCCTTTCCTAAATGAACACAGACAGGTAAAACTAGTCTTTAGAGAGAGAAACAGAGATGCGTGGCTGTGTAGACCAATGGAAAGACTGACTGCCTTTCATTTCAAGAGTTTTCTGATTTCTTGTTTCAGCCCTTTTTAAAGCCTAGGTCTACTCCCCACATTTCCACTCTAGTCCTACCTGGCATATTCTTATATCTCTTTTTTGTTAACTTAGCTCGGACATGACTGAGTGACTGAACTGACTGACTAACTGGTAGCAATGGAAAAGCCACCTTCAAGCAGTGGTGCTTTAGCTCGGTCAGGCCTGATTTTATTAAAAGTTGTAATCAGAAAACATCACATGAAACAAACTTCTGCATTTGGTGAAAAAAACTCTGCCTGAGGCCACTAATCTCAATTCTCTCCTTATATATTTCCTACACCATTTGGGCTTAATATTAAGAGTCTGACCACTTCTTAATCTCTGCTGCTGCCAGAAGTCTCAGAGGTAGAGATGGTACACACATATGCTGCTAGTAATAACTGTCAAGACAAGACTTGTTCCTTCTTGTTTTTATGGAACTAATCTTTTACTTCTAGTAAAAATTTATGAAACATTTTTTTACACGTGTTTTAAACTGCCTTGAATAGTTTTTAGGGTGGAGAGAAATGCAAGTGAAAAAGCCAACAATCTTCTGTTTCGTTAATCAAAGTTTCTAAGAAAGCATTCTTATAAAACTTAAGGGCAATTTAGATACGTTAGTATATATGTGGGAAAAGTCATGCTACTTACAGCTGCAAGCATTCAGATTTATTCCTAAAACATGGAATGTAACTTTAACTATAATTCTCTCTTAAGTCTAATGAATGATATTAATGATTTTACATCAGTTATTTATATGTCTGGGTGCATTCTGTTAAACAATATTTTAAGTAATTCTAGATAATTAACAAAAAGTGTAACAGAGGTCACTTCTATTCTCCTTTAAAACCCATGAGAAGAATTTCTAAATTCCATATGTTTACTGGATTGATTCATGTGTTAAGTACCACCTCTTACCCCCAGCAATGGACGTGCATATAATCTAGGTAGTTTCCAGTGAATTTTTCTATATTGCTTCTCTTTTGAAGATCAACAGAAAGTATTTGCTGAATTGTTTTTATTTTCCATACTGAGTATTGACATTCTTCACTTGTCCTAATCCCCTGATTTCCAGAGTATAAGCTACTGGAAGTCTTAAGCTAAGGTTGCACATAAGACTCTCTCAACTATCTTCCCAGTCATGGGCCAAGTAAGATGCTCCTTCTCTTCTTATGTATACAAGTTCTAAGGCCTTAGCAGTCTCTGGATGTCACTGATCAAGGTAAGAATAGAATTACCCTATCAACCTTTTATTTACTTACTTTTTACCTTCATTTTCTGGAAAGTATTTCTCTATCTTAGGCAGTAAGAACACTAGGGGAAATGGTGACAGAGACAGTTTCATATGCAAAAGTATTTTTAATAAAAGCTCATTAAATTTATATTGCATGCTTCTATTAGTAATCTCAAGGTAGGATAGAGTCTAAGTATGAATGATATATTTTTAAAATCCTTAAAAGTAAATAGCAATTGTTAAAGTGCGTAACTTAGAAAATGACCAGGGGTGTTAGTTGCATATCTTAACTACATGTTTATGTTTAATATCATTTGATATCTATCATTTCAGTGGACAGTTAAGCAAGAAGAGAGAAAATGACAAAAAGACAGATAGCTGGTTATAAAAAGATGCAGCTCCTAAAATGGATAAATACAGTGAGAAGTAGGTCTCTAATGGACAGAAATTAGCTGTCAACAATTGAAAAGGATTCAAAAGGCATTTTGAGTTGCAGTACAGAACATAACAGAAAAAAGAAGAATGTGCTAATGGTAATTAGATAACCCAAATCTCCTTGGTATGTTTCCACTTGGTGCTCTGTTTGGCCAGGCAACTTAGGTTAATTAGGAGAATGGAGTAGGCCTCCTTCTAGTCATTTTGCAAGCAAAAATGTGACTTTATAAAAGTTAAAAATTCTCAACCTGCAATTATTCCATAATTTGAAAAAGTAAAAATCTTTCATCAAATAAAATATTCTATGGTTATTACTTACAGAAGTCATAGCATAACTGATACCTATTATGAGTCAAAAGCATAGATTTCAATATGTAGGTACATACGATTTTCTGTGGGTTGCATATTCTTATGCAAGGAAATCATTTGTTTACTTATTTATTTAATTTTTAAATATTTATAGTGGGGTAGGTGATTATGGGTGCATAAATCATGTCATTTCTACTTGAAAACTGAAGAGGATTCCACAGAGGTTACTGTAAGTGAGCGTTCTCAGCAGAATTACATTCTTTTTCTTACTTCTTAATTATTTTCCTTTCTTTTTCTATCATAGGTTCACTCGAAAATTTATATTGCATTCAGTGAAGGAGTCTCCCTCAGCAGAAGGATAGCAATTACTATAACAAACACTGTTTAAAGTGCTTTCATATGCCATTCACAGTTATAAGCACTTCACAGGTACTGACCCATTTAATCTGCACAACAATCATGATATAGTAGTATTTTTAGCTTCACTTTATCGTTGGAGAAATTAAGGCACAGAGTTTAAGTAACCTGCCCATAGTCATGTAGGTAGCAATGGCAGAAACAGATACAGTCTGTTTTTGAGTATGAGCTTCTAACCATTATGATACACTGCCTGTTGACACTTGACTTTTTGTAATTTAAATATTTAAAAGAAACGCAGCCTGACCCGTAAATAATTTGATTACACCGAAACAGGAGAGACAGTGGTTTTGGGTCCACAAGATAATATTGCTGCAATGAGACTGATACCTCACAAGTTGAAGTGTGGGGCTTTCTTGGCTGAATCTTCAATGCTTAAGCCTTGGAAGGTCAGCTCATTTTGGGTATGTTTATCATCCTTATATGTTACCTGTAAAAATTAAGCAAACACCAACACTAAAACTAGCCAACTAATCTCAAACTAAGCTAAAAATTGGCGTGAAAAATAAATGCCAGAGGGAAGAATCAGAGAATGACTTGGTTGCTACTGTAGAATGTCTACATTCTACAAGAAGACAATGAAGAATATTGTTTTGTTTAGTTTTTTTTCCAAGTATAGTACTGAATTTGGTGAAACAGAATGTCAGAGTTGAAAATTAATACCAATAAAGTCAGTATTGAGCTTCCCTGGGGGCTCACACAGTAAAGAGTATGTGTGAAAGGCAGGAGGCTAGGGTTCAATCCCTGGGTCAGGAAAATCTCCTGTAGAAGGAAATGGCTACCCACTCCAGTATTCTTGCCTAGGAAATCCCACGGACAGAAGAGCCTGGGGAGCCCCAGTCCATGGGGTGACAAAGGGTTGGACATGACTGAGAGACTAACACTTCAGTTCAAAGTCAGTATTAATAACCAATACTTAGTGAGCTCTGACCACATGAGGCTGGATAATCTGCTAAGAATTTTACACTGCATACTCAGAAGAACACTAGAAAGTGGGTGGCATTGTTCTCCCCATTTTTCAAATGTAGAAACTGAGATATAGGGTGGCTAACTGACTTACTCAAATCTGATATCTAGGAAGTAGTATAACGCAGAGAACCCTGATCAATATAATGCAATAACCTAAATGCAAAAATAATTTGAAAAAGAATAGATACACGTATACAGATAACTAAACTCTAATACAGAGCTTCCTGGTGACTCAAAGGTAAAGAATCTGCCTGACAATGAGGGAAAAGTGGGTTTGATCCCTGGGTCAGGAAGATCCTCTAGGGAAGGAGACGGCAACCCCCTCCAGTATCCTTGCCTGAGAAATCCCATGGACAGAGGAGCCTGGGGGGCTATAGTCCATGGGGTTGCAAAGAGTCAGACACAACAGAGAATAAACAACAACAACAAACACTCTCCAATAAAAAAAATAAAAAGTTTTTTAAAAAAGATTTAAATCTAGGATTCAGTACAAAGCTTGAGCTTTTAACCAAAATTATTCTTCATTGCTACTCTTTGGTTGTCTATTTTTCTGTGAACTATCAGACAAATGGAATTGCTCTAATCAGTTGCTGTCATAAAAATGTCCTTGTTCTTTATGCTTTCCTTTTCTTCATGACCAAGGGCAAGGCCCTTTTCTGTGACATTTTTGCCAGCTGCCAAGTTCAGTGATAATTAAGGTTATAATGAGAGTTAACATTTCATAACCACAACAGGAGGGAGTCACTCCCAAACCTCCCTTCAGCTTTACTCTTCTCAGAGCACTTCCCATCATCTTTCCTAGATGGGAGTTTCCTGGGACACAGACTCTTCTATGGGGCTCTGCATGCTGTAGGTTTATTGAAGAGTGACCTCAGCATGGACACATAGGAGAGTGAGAGAAGCAGAAATGGGAAAATGGAGTAGTTGAACTGTGATGTGGTGCCTAGAAAGATCTCAGCCAATCCTAGGTAGTTCTGGAACTGAACTGGCCCTTCTGAGCTGTCCTGAACTGAAGTGATGAGACTAATCTTTGTGCCTCTCATTAAGCAAGTTTTCAGCTCTGGCTGCCCTTGGGGAAAGAGGGGTTGTCTCTGGGGCATTTAACTTCTTTTGAACAGAGGCAATACCCAGTAAGGAATTCAACTGTTGAGTCTTCAGAAAGCAGTGCTCCCATGAGCTGAAAGAAAAAGCAGAGTGCTCTCCTAAAGGAGAGATTGAGGTAACTCACCTTTAGCTCTGCATCACCTAACATTCTAAATATTATACTCACTGCTTGTGTATTCTATCTCCTCTGTTTCTCTCCTTCCATAAGCTATGGAAGAGCAGGAATCTTTGTTTTTGCTTTATTTCTTGCATGTAGAATGTGTGCGTGCCAAGTCATTTCAGTCATGTCCAACTCTTCACAACCTCATGGGCTGTAGCCTGTCAGGCTCCTCTGACCATGGGATTCTCCAGGCAAGAACACTGGAGTGGTTTGTCATGCCTTCTTCCAGAGGATCTTTCCAACCCTGGGATCGAACCCACGTCTCTTATGTCTTCTGCATTAGCAGGTGGGTTCTTTACCACTAGTGCCTCTTGGGAAGGTGCATGTAGAATAGCACTTAGTAAAGATGCAGAAGGGGTTCTCACAGATGCTTGGTGAATGAATCAGTGTACAAACGAATGAATACATTTTTTGTGTCCTGATGAGAAAATTAAAACTTAAGCAAATGAATTGCCTTCCTCAGGGTCTAATACCTGGAGAGTAGCAGAGCTTGGATGCTGATGCAGACTGGTCTGGCCCAAGTGCTAAATCACTTCACTAGGAAGTTTCTCATTTTTATAGCAAGGAAAGATAATTTGGCACATTACCTTTATTTAATTGATGAGGAATTAAAGTCTATAGTGGAGAATCCTCATGAGCCAAGATACCAAGTCCTGTATCTTCTACCTGAATATACCATTTTCCTTTGGCAATTAGAACATACAACTGAGTAACCTAGCCTGGGGCCAGTCAGTGACACAGTCGTGTGGGACATTTGTCTTGGTGTCTAAGTTTGCTTTGCTAACATAGCACCTTTACATCTATGATATTGAGATTCATGAAGTATTCCAGATAACTTAATTTCCAGGACTTCTTCAACTGACCAACTTTCATTTGAAGGTTTGGCATAGGATGGCTCAGTTCCAGTTTTCTCAGGAGGCTCTGGTGAGCAGGTCATAATTCACTGTGTCTTGAAAGTCCAGAAACCAAATGTGAACTGTCAAGGAGAAATATGCAGACTCACATGCTGGCAGATAGCAAGCATGTGTTAGAAGTTAAATGGATGATTCCCAAGGTTCCAGCACATTCTGTAAGGGTGAATTTTTAAGACCTAAATCGTCTCTAGGGAATTTGGAAGTTATGACAGCTATAGTTATGAAAATGAATATATATTTGGAAGGATTTATTTTTAGAGTGGATGAAGTAAAGGTGATGAAATAATTAGATGTATTAGCAATGGTTTCAGGGAAGTCAGTTATGGAAAGCTTGCTCAGACAGGCTTCTCTGTCTCCAAAACAACAGATAACTGGAAGAAAAATAAAAACTCGAGAAGGTTTTAGCTTCAGTGGCAAGATAATAAATAGATGCCATGATATGGCCCCTGCCTATGAATCTAGCCCCTTATCCTATATTTCCTATACCAGGATCATCAGCCTGTCATTCCTTACACCTGTCCTTTGCACCCTCTGATGAAGTTGCTGGTTTTCTTAGTAAAGCATACATCGGAATTACTTGGAAGGCTTGTTAAAACAGAGTGCTCAGTTGACCCCTGGGCCCCAGAGTTTCTGATTTACTGTGAGTTAGGTTCTGAAAAGGAGCATTTCTAACATGTTCCCAGGTGTTGCTGGATGGTTCTGCTGCAGCATTCACACATTGAGGACCACAGTCCTAAGCATATTGAATTTTTTTTTCTGCTGCTAGAAAGTCTGATACAATTTCATCTCTACCTGCACCTACGAGAGAGTCCCCAACCCTGTCATCCTACCCTCCATCCCCATAATTTTGACAGTGAAGTTTTATTTAACTTTAAAGTCTCCTTCAAGGCATTTTTTTTTTTTATTTTGGAAACTTTCCTTGACATATTTGGGTTTTTCTCTGTGTGCTCCTTGAAGCATCACATGTAACCCTGTATTGTAATGTTGTGTAATTTTCTGAACCTCTCAATTAGCCTTTGTGAAAGCCAGGAACAAGTGTATTCTTCTCATCTTTGAATCCCCAGTGCTTGCCTCTATGCTGCTGCTACTGCTGCTGCTAAGTCGCTTCAGTCGTGTCCGACTCTGTGCGACCCCATAGACGGAAGCCCACCAGGCTCCCCGTCCCTGGGATTCTCCAGGCAAGAACACTGGAGTGGGTTGCCATTTCCCTCTCCAATGCATGAAAGTGAAAAGTGAAAGGGAAGTCGCTCAGTCGAGTCCGACTCTTAGCGACCCCATGGATTGCAGCCTACCCGGCTCCTTCGTCCATGGGATATTCTAGGCAAGAGTACTGGAGTGGGGTGCCATTGCCTTCTCCGGGTTGCCTCTATATCTGGCCCTTATTAATATTTTTTGATTGAGTGAAGGAATGAATAAATAAATTGAACAACTGAACATTCTGTGTGCTTTACCGTTTGCTGCTTCCTTTCAAGTGCCCTTTACTCTCCTTTTCATTATGTCAAATTTAGGAACAAACTTTGTATCAAAGTTAGAAATAAACTCTTACTTCTAAGGATAAAAACTCATGCAACAACATTGAAAACATTGCCAATATTATTCCTTCATCTCAGAATGAGGATAGGAAGTGTATATAAATGTAAGACATATGTATATCATATATGAATATATTATATATGTATATATGGGACTGCAAGGAGATCAAACCAGTCAATCTTAAAAGAAATTAGTCTTGAATAGTCATTAGAAGGACTGGTGCTGAAGCTGAAACTCCAATACTTTGGCCACCTGATGTGAAGAACTGACTCATTAGAAAAGCACCTGATGCTGGGAAAGATTGAAGGCAGGAGGAGAAGGGAATGATAGAAGATGAGATGGTTGGATGTTATCACTGACTCAATGGATGTGAGTTTGAGCAAGCTCCGGGAGTTGGTGACGGACAGGGAAGCCTGGCGTGTTGCAGTCCATGGAGTCACAAAGAGCTGGACATGACTTAACAACTGAATAGATACACATACATAGGGCTTCCCTGGTAGCTCTGCTGGTAAAGAATCTGCCTGCAATGCAGGAGACCCCAATTCGATTCCTGGGTTGGGAACATCCGCTTGAGAAGGGACAGACTACCCACTCTATTCTTGGACTTCCCTGGTGGCTTTGACAGTAAAGAATCCAGTAATGCGGGAGAACTGGGTTTGATCCCTGGGTTGGTAAGATCTCCTGGAGGAAGGCATGGCAACCCACTCCAGTAGTTTTGCTTGGAGAATCCCCATGGACAGAAAACCCTGGTAGGCTACAGTCCATGGGGTTGCAAAGAGTTGGACATCACTGAGCCACCAAGCACAGCACAGTATACACATATATGGACTTGCCAGGTGGCACTAGTGGTAAAGAAGCTGCTACCAATGCAGGGGACATAAGAAACGGGTTCTATCCCTGAGTGGGAAGATCTCCTGGAAGTGGGCATGGCAACTCACTCCAGTATTCTCGCCTAGAGAATGTCATGGACAGAGGAGCCTGGTGGGCCACAGTCCATGGGGTCACAAAGAGTTGGACATGCCTGAAGTGACTTAGCATGCATGCACACATACACATATATAAAAATATATACTATACTATGTATGCTAACTTCAGTAAGTTATATTACAACGTTTATTGTTTACAGAAAAGTTGAAACTGATTGTTGAAAAAAATCATTCAATCTGCTTTCCTGTTTTGTATATAGCACATATAAAATAACTGTTTAATTTTAAAATACTTATAGTCCCAAAGTATTTTCAAAGGACGCTCAGTGTTCCAAATACTTAAGAGAATATGGAATTCAGTTTGTTGGGAATCAGCTCTTTTATATCTGGTGGCAGGATTGCCACACTTTTCTCCTTTGCCTGTGGCATAGTCAGTAACACACTCATGCTTGTCTTGCTCAGGTTTGTGCATACACAGCTAAATCTTTTAAATGGCTCCTGTTTTTTTTTTTTTTTGCCAAGAATACCTGCTACTCAATTTAAATTCACTAAGCTACTATTTCCCTTGAAAAACGTCACTTGTAACACAAATACTTAAGCTGCTTAATTCTTCACAGTGGCCATGGTAGAGCTGGCTGGGTTTGTTTTATAAATATCTGTCCATTCAATATTGTGACTTCACCATAAGATAAAGGCAAAAACAGATAGATGTCTTATGTTGAGTTAATATACAGTTAAAAGATGTTGCATTAGATTATTTAAAATTATTTTTTACTGCATATTGGTACTGTGGCAAGTAAAATTCAAACTATGTTTATCTTTATGTTTTGACATTGGCAGATAATGTTTAATATTTATATATTTTACATAAAGTACTTTTCACCTGACTTGGACATTTTGACAGCTCTTTCATTCAAGTCACTTTTTTTTTTTTGGCTCTGAAAATGACAGATTACCAGGTGGATTGAATTCAATTGAGAAATAGGAAATAAAGTTATGAAAAGAACCAAGGCTCTGGGCTGTAAAACCCTTGCAGTCCATGGCTTCTAAAGGACACTTTGATCCCAACATCATGTGTTTCTACCTTTGCTGTAAGAACCACACCTATGTACTGCCATTGGACATCACACTACGCTAGCCAGAATTACCCTAAATGCATTATAGAAGCAATAACTGAACATCACAATTCAACCCCGCCTTGAGAATAGTACATGATCATGCACCAGATGAGGGTGAGAGGTCAACCATAATTAAGAATCATACCAGTAGTTCTGGATAGGTTCCATATGGTTATATTAAGAGATGAGGTTTTCTTCACTTTGCCCTTGATGCTTTCCCAACAACTAAAATATGACATTAAAAAAAAAAAGCCACTTCACAGCATAAGTCAATAAAGCTGATTTGTGTAGCTGAAAGAATGACTCTAAATCTTCAAGTATTACATGCAGAATATATTTTTCATTAAATTTAGAGCAATTTGGATTGTCTTAAGAACACTTTTTTGCTCTGTTAAAGAATTCAAGTTTGTAAAGTTGAGTAACTTGACAGAAAAATTTAGGCAATTTATATGATGGCTGATAGAAAAAAATCCATGTTATCTCAGATCAAGTCAAATTAAAATTAGACTTTGGAAATGACATAAATAAGGAACTCTGTTATGAGA
>SJYQ01013903.1:0-26385 GCA_006410935.1 Redunca redunca | reverse complement strand
ATACATCAACATGAATCCACCACAGTTGTACATGTGTTCCTCATCCTGAACCCCCCTCCCACCTTCCTCCCCATTCCATCCCTCTGGGTCTTCCCAGTGCACCAGCCCCAAGCATCCTGTATCATGCATTGAACCTGGACTGACAATCCATTTCACATATGAAAATATTCATGTTTCAATATCATTCTCCCAAACCATCCCACCCTCGCCCTCTCCCACAGAGTCCAAAAGACTGTTCTTTAGTTCTGTGTCTCTTTTGCTGTCTCGCGTACAAGATTATCATTGCCATCTTTCTAAGTTCCATATGTATCCATTAGTATACTGTATCGGTGCATTTCCTTCTGGCTTACTTTACTCTGTATGCTGCTGCTAAGTTGCTTCAGTCATGTCCGATCCTGTGTGACCCCATAGACGGCAACCCACCAGGCTCCCCCGTCCCTGGGATTCTCCAGGCAAGAACACTGGAGTGGGTTGCCATTTCCTTCTCCAATGCATGAAAGTGAAAAGTCAAAGTGAAGTCGCTCAGTTGTGTCTGACTCTTAGCGACCCCATGGACTCAGCCTACCAGACTCCTCCAACCATGGGATTTTCCAGGCAATAGTACTGGAGTGGGTTGCCATTACTCTGTATAATAGGCTCCAGTTTCATCCACCACATTAGAACTGATTCAAATGTATTCTTTTTAATGGATGAGTAATATTCCACTGTGTATATGTACCACTGCTTTCTTATCCATTCATCTGATGATGAACATCTAGGTTGCTTCCATGTCCTGGCTATTATAAACAGTGATGTGGTGAACATTGGGGGTACATGTGTCTCTTTCAATTCTGGTTTCCTCGGTGTGTATGCCCGACAGTGGTTTTTGTTGGGTGTATGGCAGTTTTATTTCCAGATTTTTTTTAAGGAATCTCCACACTGTTCTCCATAGTGGCTGTACTAGTTTGCATTCCCATCAACAGTGTAAGAGGGTTCCCTTTTCTCCACACCCTCTCCAGGATTTATTCCTTGGAAACATTTGGATAGCAGCCATTCTGACTGGCATGAAATGGTACCTCGTTGTGGTTTTGATTTGTATTTCTCTAATAATGAGTAATGTTGAGCATTTTTTCATGTGTTTGTTAGCCATCTATATGTCTTCTTTGGAGAAATGTCTGTTTAGTTCTTTGGCCCATTTTTTGATTGGATTATTTCTTTTCCCAGAATTGAGCTGCAGGAATTGCTTGTATATTTTTGAGATTAATTCTTTGTCAGTTGCTTCATTTGCTATTATTTTCTCCTTCTCTGAAGGCTGTCTTTTCACCTTGCTTATAGTTTCCTTTGTTGTGCAAAAGCTTTTAATTTTAATTATGTCCCATTTGTTTATTTTTGCTTTTATTTCCAATATTCTGGGAGGTAGGTCATAGAGGATCCTGCTGTGATTTATGTCAGAGAGTGTTTTTCCTATGTTCTCCTCTAGGAGCTTAATAGTTTCTGGTCTTACTTTTAGATCTTTAATCCATTTTGAGTTTATTTTTGCTATGGTGTTAGAAAATGTTCTAGTTTCATTCTTTACAAGTAGTTGACCAGTTTTCCCAGCACCTCTTGTTAAAGAGATTGTCATTTCTCCACTATATATTCTTGCCTCCTTTGTCAAAGATAAGGTGTCCATAGGTGCGTGGATTTATCTCTGGGCGTTCTATTTTGTTCCATTGATCTATATTTCTGTCCTTGCGCCAGTATCATACTGTCTTGATGACTGTGGTTTTGTAATAGAGCCTGAAATCAGGCAGGTTGATTCCTCCAGTTCCATTCTTCTTTCTCAAGATTGTTTTGGCTATTCAAGGTTTTTTGTATTTCCATACAAATTGTGAAATTAATTATTCTAGTTCTGTGAAAAATACCATTGGTAGCTTGATAGGGGTTGCATTGAATCTATAGATTACTTTGGGTTCAGTTCAGTTCAGTTGCTCAGTCGTGTCCAACTCTTTGCGACCCCATGAATTACAACATGCCAGGCCTTCCTGTCCATCAGCAACTCCCGGAGTTTACTCAAACTCATGTCCATCAAGTTGGTGATGCCATCCAGTCATCTCATCCTCTGTCGTCCCCTTCTCCTCCTGCTCACAATCTCTCCCAGCATCAGAGACTTTTCCAATGATTCAACTCTTCACATGAAGTGGCCAAAGTACTGGCGTTTCAGCTTTAGCATCAGTCCTTCCAATGAATACCCAGGATTGATCTCCTTCAGAATGGACTGGTTGGATCTCCTTGCAGTCCAAGAGACTCCCAAGAGTCTTCTCTAACACCATAGTTTAAATGCATCAATTATTTGGTGCTCAGCTTTATTCTACTGGAAAAACCATAGCCTGGGCTAGACGGACCTTTGTTGGGAAAGTAATGTCTCTGCTTTTGAATATGCTATCTACGTTGGTCATGTTTCCTTCCAAGGAGTAAGTGTATTTTAATTTCATGGCTGCAATCACCATCTGCAGTGATTTTGGAACCTAAAAAAATAAAGTCTGACACTGTTTCCACTGTTTCCCCATCTGTTTGCCATGAAGTGATGGGACCAAGTAGTATACTCATTTTCACTATATTGTTTCTTCGGATCCATGAACACAGTATATTTCTCCATCTTTTATGTCCTCTTTGATTTCTTTTACCAGTGTTTTATAGTTTTCTATATATAGGTCTTTTGTTTCCTTAGGTAGATATATTCCTAAGCCTTTTATTCTTTTCATTACAATGGTGAATGGAATTGTTTCCTTAATTTCTCTTTCTCTTTTCTCATTATTAGTGTATAGGAATGCAAGGGATTTCTGTGTGTTGATTTTATATCCTGCAGCTTTACTCTATTCAGAGATTAGCTTTAGTAATTTTCTGGTGGAGTCTTTGGGGTTTTCTATGTAGAGGATCATGTCCTCTGCCAACAGTGAGAGTTTTACTCCTTTTCCAATCTGGATTCCTTTTATTTCTTTTTCTGCTGATTGAGGTGGCCATAAATTCCAAATCTATGTTGAATAGTAGTGGTGGACTGTGCACCCTTGTCTTGTTCCTGACTTTAGGGGAAATGCTTTCAATTTTTCACCATTGAGGATATTTGCTATGGATTTCTCATATACAGTTTTCATTATGTTGAGTTATGTTCCTTCTATTCCTGCTTTCTGGAGGGTTTTTATCAGAAATGGATGTTGAATTTTGTCAAAGCTTTCTCTATATCTATTGAGATAGTCACATGGTTTTATTTTTCAATTTGTTTATGTGGTGCTTTACATTGATTGATTTGCGGATATTGAAGAATCCTTGCATCCCTGGAATAGAGCCCACTTGGTCATGATGCATGATCTTTTTAATATGTTGTTGGATTCTGTTTGCTAGGATTTTGTTAAGGATTTTTGCATCTATGTCAATCAGTGATATTGGCCTGTAATTTTCTTTCTTTCTTTTTTTTTTTTTTTTGTGTGTGTGTGTGGATCTTTGTCACGTTTTGGTATTAGGGTGATGGTGGCCTCATAGAATGAGTTTGGAAGTTTACCTTCCTCTGCAATTTTCTGGAAGAGTTTGAGTAGGATAGGTGTTAGCTCTTCTCTAAATTTTTGGTAGAATTCAGCTGTGAATCCGTCTGGTCCTGGGCTTTTGTTTGCTGGAAGACTTCTAATTGCATTTTTTATTTCCATGCTTGTGATGGGTCTGTTAAGATTTTCCATTTCCTCCTGATTCAGTTTTGGAAAGTTGGACTTTTCTAAGAATTTGTCCATTTCTTCCAAGTTGTCCATTTTATTGGCATATAGTTGCTGATAGTAGTCTCTTATGATCCTTTGTATTTCTGTGTTGTCTGTTGTGATCTCTCCATTTTCATTTCTGATTTTATTGATTTGCTTTTTCTCCCTTTGTTTTTTGATGAGTCTGGCTAATGGTTTGTCAATTTTATTTAACATCTCAAAGAACCAGCTTTTGGCTTTGTTCATTTTTACTATGTTCCCCACCCTTTTTTTTTTTGCATTTATTTCTGCCCTAATTTTTAAGATTTATTTCCTTCAATACTGACCCTGGGGTTCTTCATTTCTTCCTTTTCTAGTTGCTTTAGGTGTAGAGTTAGGTTATTTATTTGACTTTATTCTTGTTTCTTGAGGTAAGCCTGTATTGCTATGAACCTTCCTCTTAGCACTGCTTTTACAGTGTTCCATAGGTTTTGGGTTGTTGTATTTTCATTTTCATTCACTTCTATGCATATTTTGATTTCTTTTTTGATTTTTTCTGTGATTTGTTGGTTATTCAGAAGTGTGTTGTTCAGCCTCCATATGTTGGAATTTTTAATAGTTTTTCTCCTGTAATTGAGATCTAATCATATTGCATTGTGGTCAGAAAAGATGCTTGGAATGATTTCAATTGTTTTGAATTTACCAAGGCTAGATTTATGGCTCAGGATGTGATCTATCCTGGAGAAGGTCCCATGTGCACCTGAGAAAAAGGTGACATTCATTGTTTTGTGGTGAAATGTCCTGTAGATATCAGTTATGTCTAACTGGTCTATTGCATCATTTAAAGTTTGTGTTTCCTTGTTAATTTTCTGTTTAGTTGATCTATCCATAGGTGTGAGTAGGGTATTAAAGTCTCCCACTATTATTGTGTTATTATTATTTTCCCCTTTCATACGTGTTAGCATTTGTCTTACATATTGCAATATTCCTATGTTGGGTGCATATAGTTATGTCTTCTTCTTGGATTGATCCTTTGATCATTATGTAGTGTCTTCGTCTCTTTTCAGAGCCTTTGTTTTAAAGTCTATTTTATCTAATATAAGTACTGCTATGCCTGCTTTCTTTTGGTCTCTATTTGCGTGGAATATTTTTCCACCCCTTCACTTTCAGTCTGTTTGTGTCCTTTGTTTCAAGGTGGGTCTCTTGTAGACAACATATATAGAGGTCTTGTTTTTGCATCCATTCAGCTTGTCTTTGTCTTTTAGTTGGGGCATTCAACCCATTTACATTTAAGGTAATTATTGATAAGTATGATCTCATTGCCATTTATTTTATTGTTTTGAGTTCGAGTTTATACACCCTTTCTGTGTTTTCTGTCTAGAGAAGATCCTTTATCATTTGTTAGAGAGCTGGTTTGGTGGTGCTGAATTCTCTCAGCTTTTGCTTGTCTGTAAAGCTTTTGATTTCTCCTTCATATTTGAATGAGATCCTTGTTGGGTACAGTAATATGGGCTGTAGGTTATTTTCTTTCATCACTTTAAGTATATCTTGCCATTCCCTTCTGGCCTGAAGAGTTTCTATTGAAAGGTCATCTGTTAACCTTATGGGAATTCCCTTGTGTGTTATTTGTTGTTTTTCCCTTGCTGCTTTTAATATTTGTCCTATGTGTTTGATCTTCATTAATTTGATTAATATGTGTCTTGTGGTGTTTTGCCTTGGGTTTTTCCTGTTTGGGACTCTCTGGGTTTCTTGGATTTGGGTGATTATTTCCTTCCCCATTTTAGGGAAGTTTTCAACTATTATCTCCTCAAGTATTTTCTCATGGCCTTTCTTTTTGTCTTCTTCTTCTGGGACTCCTATGATTTGAATGTTGGGGCATTTAACATTGTCCCAGAGGCCTCTGAGGTTGTCCTCATTTCTTTTAATTCTTTTTTTTTTTCTTTTTTCCTTTCTGATTCATTTATTTCTACCATTCTATCTTCTACCTCACTAATCCTATCTTCTGCCTCTGTTATTCTACTGTTGGTTCCCTCCAGAGTGTTTTTGATTTCAGTTATTGCATTATTCATTATATGCTGCCTCTCTTTTTTATTTCTTCTAGGTCCTTGTGAAACATTTCTTGCATCTTCTCAATCTTTGTCTCCAGGCTATTTATCTGTAACTCCATTTTGTTTTCAAGATTTTGCATCATTTTCACTGTCATTATTCAGAATTCTTTAGGAGGTAAGTTCCCTATCTCTTCCTCTTTTGTTTGGTTCGGTGGGTATTTATCCTGTTTCTTTACCTGCTGGATATTTCTATTCCTTTTCATCTTTATATTGCTGTGTTTGGGGTGGCCTTTCCATATTCTGGCAGTTTGTGATTCTTCTTTATTGTGCAGGTTCCTCGCTGTGGGTGGGGTTGGATGGGTGGCTTGTAAAGGTTTCCTGGTTAGGGAAGCTTGTTGTCAGTGTTCTGGTGGGTGGAGCTGGATTTCTTCTCTCTGGAGTGCACCGAAGTGTCCAGTAATTAGTTTTAAGATGTCAGTGGTTTTGGTGTGACTTTAGGCAGCCCGTATATTGAAGCTCAGGTCTATATTCCTGTGTTGCTGGCGAATTTGCATGTTATGTCTTTCTCTGGAACTTGGCCCTTGGGTAGTGCTTGGTTTCAGTGTAGGTATGGAGGCATTTGATGAGCTCCTATCAATTAATGTTCCCTGGAATCAGGAGTTCTCTGGTGTTCTCAAGATTTGGACTTAAGCCTCCTGCCTCTGGTTTTCACTCATGGTCTTACAGTAGCGTCAAGACTTGTCCATCTATACAGCACCTATGATAAAACATCTAGCTTAATGTTGTAAAGTTTCTCCACAGTGAGGGACATCTGGAAAGGTACACAGAGTTACATGGAGAAGAGAAGAGGAACGAGGGAGATAGAGGCAACCAGAAGGAGAAGAAGGGGAATCAAAAGGAGCGAGACAATCCAGCCAGTACTGCTCCCTAAGTGTTTTCCACAGCCCAGAACACACAAAGAGATTCACAGTGTTGTGTAGAGAAGAGAAGCGGGAGGGAAGAGATAGAGGCAACCTGGTGGAGAAAAAGGAGAGTCCAAGGGGGGAGAGAGCAATCCAGTTGATAATCTTGCTCCTAAGTAAAAATGGGTACTGAAGATTGGATTCTTAAAGGTACAAAATTGATAACAAATACTAAAAAGCAAAGATTAAAAAATTTTNTAAGAAATATACCTAGGAATTTCTCTGGTGTTGTGAACAGTGTGGGGTCAGTTCATTTTCAGATAGTTCCTTGATCCGGCTTACACTTCTCAAGATCTTTAGGCCCATTCCTATGTAGTTGGTTGGAGAAAGCAATGGCAACCCACTCTAGTACTCTTGCCTGGAAAATCCCATGAACGGAGGCACCTGGTAGGCTACAGTCTATGGGGTCACGAAGAGTCGGACATGGCTGAGCGACTTCACTTTCACTTTTCACTTTCCTGCACTGGAGAAAGAAATGGCAACCCACTTCAATATTTTTGCCTGGAGAATCCCAGGGACAGAGGAGCCTGATAGGCTGCCATCTATGGGGTTGCACAGAGTTGGACATGACTGACGAGACTTAGCAGCATGTAGTTGGTGCTAACTGCAGAGTTTTAACTATTGCAACTGTCACTTCCAAAGAGGTTCCCTCTGTTTATTTTAGCTTCTATTTGCTAGCCTCTTCAGTGTCTAATTTCCACCCTGACATAAGGGGGCTGTGGTGGTCACTTTTTTGAGGCTCACTTGTTCAGTCATGCTGTGGGGAAGGAGGTGATATTTGTACTGCAAACAAATATTATTGGTGTCTGTATGGAGTGTTCTCAGTGTCTCAGCCACATTGGGTTTACCCCCACTAACGGCATGTGTGCCTTCCCAGTCTACACTGCTCAGGCTCTAGGCTGCTCTGCCAGGAACTGTCTGAGGTCGGTCCTGGGCTGAGTACACTTCCCAGGACAAAGCCACTCAGGTTCAGGTTCTCGGGTACTCCACAAAGGTGCAGACTTGATTGGGCCTGCGTTTTGTGCCCTTCCCTGGTCCGAGTAGCTCAGGTGACCATGTGCTTGGCAAGCTGTGATACCATCTCCCCTGTCCCAGCCTCTTTGTTTTCTGGGTGTACAACAGGCGTACCTTATCAGGTGTGCCATGTGTCTCCTCTGGGGAGCTAATATCTGTCTGGGAACCTCCCTGCTGATGTTGACCATCCAGAATCTCAAGGAGTCTCGGTTAGCAATGAAGTCTGCTTGCAGTTTGGTAGATGATGCCTCTCTGAGGCAGCAATTGCCCCATTCTGGTTCTGGCTGCCCTCGCCTGCCTGTCTCTGGGGGGGTGGGGGTGGGGGTGGGATGGGCCGGTCTGCAGCTGGCTAGCTCTGCTGGGTCCTTTGTTCAGTGAGCAGACCTGGCAGTGTTTTCAGTCAGTCAGTTCAGTTTCTCAGTTCTGTCCAACTCTTTGCGACCCCATGAATCACAGCACACTAGGCCTCCCTGTTCATCACCAACTCCCGAAGTTTACTCAAACTCATGTCCATTGAATCGGTGATGCCACCCAGCCATTTCATCCTCTGTCATCACTTTCTCCACCTGGCCCCAATCCCTCCAATCATCAGAGTCTTTTCCAATGAGTCAACACTTCTCATGAGGTGGCCAAAGTATTGGAGTTTCAGCTTTAGCATCAATCCTTCCAATACTACCAAGACCAATCTCCTTTAGGATGAACTGGTTGGATCTCCTTGCAGTCCAAGGGACTCTCAAGAGTCTTCTCCAACACCACAGTTCAAAAGCATCAATTCTCTGGTGCTCAGGTTTCTTCACAGTCCAACCCTCACATCCATACATGACCACTGGAAAATCCATAGCCTTGACTAGATGGACCTTTGTTGGCAAAGTAATGTCTCTGCTTTGAATATACTGTCTAGGTTGGTCATAACTTTGGTGTCATCTGGATATCTGAGATTATTGATATTTCTCCCAGGAATCTTGATTCCAGCTTGTGCTTCATCCAACCCAGCTTTTCTCATGATGTACTCTGCAGAGAAGTTAAATAAGCATGGTGACAATATACAGCCTTGACATACTCCTTTTTCTATTTGGAACCAGTCTGTTGTTCCATGTCCACTTCTAACTGTTTCTTCCTGACCTGAATACAGATTTCTCAAGAGGCAGGTCAGGTGGTCTGGTATTCCCATTTTTTACAGAATTTTCCAGTTTATTGTGATCCACACAGTCAAAGGCTTTGGCATAGTCAATAAAGCAGAAATAGATCTTTTTCTGGAACTCTTTCTTTTTCCATGATCCAGGGATTTTGGCAATTTGATCTATGGTTCCTCTCCCTTCTTTAACACTAGCTTGAATATCTGGAATTTCATGGTTCACATATTGCAGAAGCCTGGCTTGGAGAATTTTGAGCATTACTTTACTAGTGTATGAGATGAGTGCTATTGTGCAGTAGTTTGAGCATTCTTGGCATTGCCTTTCTTTAGGATTGGAATGAAACTGACCTTTTCCAGGCCTGTGGCCACTGCTGAGTTTTCCAAATTTGCTGGCATATTGAGTGCAGCACTTTCACAGCATCATCTTTCAGGATTTGAAATAGCTCCACTGGAATTCCATCACCTCCACTAGCTTTGTTCCTAGTGATGCTTTCTAAGGCCCGCTTGACTTCACATTCCAGTATATCTTGCACTAGGTGAGTGATCACACCATTGTGATTATCTGGATCATG
Source organism: Redunca redunca (assembly GCA_006410935.1). NCBI lineage: Eukaryota > Metazoa > Chordata > Mammalia > Artiodactyla > Bovidae > Redunca > Redunca redunca. Next base: position 16,971 of record SJYQ01013903.1, on the reverse strand, counting down.
AAGATCTTTTTTGTACTGTTCTTCTGTGTATTCTTGCCATCTCTTCTTAATATCTTCTGCTTCTGTTAGGTCCATACCGTTTCTGTCCTTTATTGAGCCCATCTTTGCATGAAATGTTTCCTTGGTATCTCTAATTTTCTTGAAGAGATCTCTAGTCTTTCCCATTCTGTTGTTTTCCTCTATTTCTTTTTACTGATCACTGAAGAAGGCTTTCTTATCTGTCCTTGCTATTCTTTGAATCTCTTATTCAAATGCTTATATCTTTCCTTTTCTGCTTTGCTTTTCACTTCTCTTCTTTTCACAGCTATTTGTAAAGCCTCCCCGGACAGCCATATTGCTTTTTTGCATTTCTTTTCCATGGGGATGGTCTTGATCCCTGTCTCCTGTACAATGTCATGAATCTCTGTGCATAGTTCATCAGGCATTCATCTATCAGATCTAGTCCCCTAAATCTATTTCTCACTTCCACTGTATAATCAAGGAATTTGATTTAGTTCATACCTGAATGGTCTAGTGGTTTTCCCTACTTTCTTCAATTTAAGTCTGAATTTTGCAATAACAAGCTCATGATCTGAGCCATAGACAGCTCCTGGTCTTGTTTTTGTGGATTGTATAGAGCTTCTCCATCTTTGGCTGCAAAGAATATAATCAATCTGATTTCAGTGTTGACCATCTGGTGATGTCCATGTGTAGTCTTCTCTGTGTTGTTGGAAGAGGGTGTTTCTTATGACCAGTGCGTTCTCTTGACAAAACTCTATTAGCCTTTGCCCTGCTTCATTTCGTATTCCAAGGCCAAATATGCCTGTTACTCCAGGTGTTTCTTGACTTCCTACTTTTGCATTCCAGTCCCCTATAATGAAAAGGACATCTTTTTTGGGTGTTAGTTCTAAAAGATCTTGTAGGTCTTCATAGAACCGTTCAACTTCTGCTTTTTCATCATTCCTGGTTGGTACATAGACTTGGATCACCGTGATATTGAATGGTTTGCCTTGGAAACGAACAGAGATCATTCTGTCGTTTATGAGATTGCATCCAAGTACTGCATTTCTGACTCTTTTGTTGACCATGATGGCTACTCCATTTCTTCTAATGGATTCCTGCCCACAATAGTAGATATAATGGTCATCTGAGTTAAATTTACCCATTCCAGTCCATTTTAGTTCTCTGGTTTCTAGAATGTCAATGTTCACTCTTTCCATCTCCTTTTTGACCACTTCCAATTTGCCTTGATTCATGGACCTAGCATTCCAGGTTCCTATGCAATATTGCTCTTTACAGCATCAGATCTTGCTTCTATCACCAGTCACATCCACAACTGTATATTGTTTTTGCTTTGGCTCCATCCCTTCATTCTTTCTGGAGTTATTTCTCCACTGATTTCCAGTAACATATTGGGCACCTACCGACCTGGGGAGTCCATCTTTCAGTATCTTATCATTTTGCCTTCTCATACTATTTATGGGGTTCTCAAGGCAACAATACTCAAATGGTTTTCCATTCCCTTCTCCGGTGGACCACATTCTGTCAGACCTCTCCACCATGACCCGTCCACCTTGGATGGCCCCATAAGGCATGGCTTAGTTTCATTGAGTTAGACAGGGCTGTGGTCCATGTGATCAGCACGCCGGCTATGAAGGACCATGCAGAAGCGTGGCCGAGAAGATCTATCCCTCACCCAAAGTCAGGGGCCGTGGCTGAGAAGAGCTACCCTATGCCCAAGTTCAGGGGCAGTGGCTGAGAGGATCTACCCCACGCCTGAGGTCAAGTGGCTGAGAAGAGCTACCCTATGCCCAAGTTCAGGGGCAGTGGCTGAGAGGATCTACCCCACACCTGAGGTCAAGGGCAGTGGCCTAGAGGAGCTGCCGCACATCCAAGAGTGGTGGCTGCGTGGCTGCAGGACGGCCGAGAGGAGCTACTCCATGTTCAAGGTCAGGAGGGGCAGCCGTGAGGAGATACCCTTCGTACAAGGTAAGGAGAAGTGGCTGCACNTCCGAGGGAGAAGGATGGTTGGGCTTGCAAGAGGCCTGAGTGTTCTCCGTTTAAACGGAAGAGGTCAAGCTCACACAGATGGGGTGTGTTCCTCTCACCTCCTGGGACACGTGGGCCTTTTTAACTACCCGGGCAGGCCTGCTGTCTAGCCGTCACCTCCTGGGACAGCATGGGTGGAGGTGGCCCTGGCCTGCCCTCTCTGCCTTCCTGCTCTCTCCAAGCTGTGCAGTGTGCACACCGCAGCCTACGTGGCCACACATCCCCACGCCACCACACAGTGCCCCCGCCCGCCTGATGCCCTGCTCTGGATGTGTGCCCAGGGGACGGAGCCACAGCACATCTGCCTTGCTTAGAACCTCCCATCACCGGCAGGATGAAGCTCAGACCCATCTGCCCTGCTCCCAGAAAGGACACGCTGTGCCAACAACTCCTTCAGTGGGTTTGTGTCCAGAGTCTCACATGAACTCCCAGGGAGGAGTCAGGGATCAGGATCAGGGAGGCAGCCACCACAGCCAGGGTGGGAGGCACCCTCCGCTGGTCCCAGCCCTCGCAGTGGTCACTAGACTGGGCCAGGTCTGACGGAGAGCCAGGAAGGCTGTCACGTGGACTAGACATGCTGCATGTATCAAACAGGGCTCAAGGGCTGGGAAGGGAACTGTCGTGGGGGTGGGAACCAGGGGTCTGTGGAGTACAGGAAAGCCACGTGCAGAGGTACTCGTGAGTCCCCAGCCTTGCCCCCAGGGCTGTGTGGGCTGCATCCAACCAGCACCCGCAGCAGCGGCGCAGCCCACCCCCAGACCACCCTGAGAGTGTGGCTGAGTCCCCAGCACCCTCCATGGGCCAGAGACAAGACCTCAGTCTCATAGAGGCTACTCGAAACATCACAGACGGGAAGAGCCATAAAGACCCTGAGCAGCAGACGCGGGCTGCCGGCAGGTCCCAGGACGAGAAGCCGCGGTGTTGGCATTTTCTGCAGAAGACTTGGAAGAGCTGCTGTACAGATGCTCAAATAATAAAACAGCCAGTTGTTGCCGGGAGCCAGCATGGGGAATCCCGCCCGTGGCCAAGGTCATGAGGAAAGGGGCCTGACAAAACGCAAAGGCAGGATCAGGCCTCAGGGCTCCCTCTGGACTTTCTCGAGCATCTACCCCCGAAACCAGAGTCAGCCTGCCTTACTGCGTTATGCTTTCCACCTGTTCTTCTGACATTACAGGGGGGCTGTCCCTGACCACCTTTCTCTGGAAAAAGTTAGTTAGAGCTCCAGTTAACAGTCTCCTGCATATAAAAGGAGTGTCTCAGCTCAAGCCTTTCTGATGGCTCTCTAGCCTGCCTAACATGTTTGTCCGAACTCTCACAGCTGCACATGTGAGAGGCACAGGAAGCTTGAAGCATCCTAGGAACGTAGGGGCTTCCAAGGAGTCAAAATCATTAGAATAGGACTGATTAAGGGTTTCATTGTCGAGCCAATACTTGCTGCCAAGTTTTCATATCTTTTATTTGTTGATATAGTTGGTATATAGAAAAAACAGGTAGCAACAGAGATCTTTGAGTTAAGTACCTTCTTTGTTATAACCCACTGCACCTTTGTTCTACAGGGATGTAACTTTATTTAGTGCTTTGAGGGTGATGCAGATTAAAGAAAACACTTCAGGGAAAATGAGATTAGCATTCATTAAGGAAGAGAGCCATAAAGTGTTAACAGGCCTCCTGGCCAGAAGATAATGTAAATCACCTGAGACCTTTTGTATATGGAAGGAAATGCAGAAAGCAAGCCTGGTGTCGATAAGGGTCCGGACTGCTGCCCCTGCGTGACTGCACCTTCCATTATGTAAAACTTAGGGTCTATAAGCACCTTTTGAAAATAAAGTTATGGGGGTTTTTTGCACAAGCTTGGCCTCCCCGCGTCGACTCTCCCTCTCTTTCTCCCTCTCCCTCCCTCTCTTTTTCAGGCTGTTCCCTTGGAACACAGAGGCTCGCCGGGTCTACTTATTTGCCTGGGCTTCTAAGACCCACGCGAGAGGGAGCCCAAGGCGGGGCACCCTCCGCTATTCAAGCGGGCGCCAGTGGCCTCCGTAAACGGTGCAAGTTTCTTGTCTTGAGATTTTATTAGCTTTCTGTATAAACCAAGGAATATCGGCCTCTTTTCTCCTCTATTTTTTCACTACATTATTCTTTCCTACTCTCTCTTTAAATTTCTAATCAACCTCTCTTCGCCAACTCCGTCCCCGCTCTGAATTCCCTGGATCCACTGGGGCTGGACCCCGGCAAGTTGTTACCAGCAACGTGGGTTTACTTGGGAACAGGAAATAATTGGAACGCAAGACGACCAAACTAAGGTGAACCGCAAGCAAGCACAGAGAACGAGAGAGAGCTCTCCGGCGAGGAGGAAGGGGGTGGGACGGCCTGTTCTACGCAGACAGCCCATTGGAGGGCGCCGGGAGCCGGAAGTGTGGCGGCTTTCCATTGGTCGACTGTGACAGCCTCTCATTGGCTGAGCCGTTGCCGGGCGGGAGAAAATCTCCCGCCTGCAGCTCGGGTCTGCGCCCTCCCGCGGGGTCTGCGATGGAGGCCGCGCCCCAGGCCCTCGTGCTTCCCGGGCGGCGCTGGAGGTAGAGTCCGCCTTCCGGCGTAGGAGACCTGGGTTTGCTCCCTGGGCGGGAAGATCAAGGTCCCCACCCCAGTTCTCCCGCCTGGAGAGTCCACGGCCGAGGAGCGGACGCCGGTCCGGGGGTCGCCAAGGGCCTGGCGTGCCTGAGGCCGACCCTCCACCCTCGGTAGGGCTGAGAGCGCCACTTCTGGCCTCGCGTTAAACAAGGCCTCTGCTTACTGATTTTCACATTTCCCGTCTGTGATGGAGATTTTTCTCTAAAAGCGTTGCTTATCAATACATTTTTAAAATGGATTCAGTAACTTTTTGTCAGTCAGTGCCAGGGAGGACCTTTCCCGGTTATCATGTCCTTCTTGGAAGAGAGGTTGGAAATCTCTGGAGGGCACATTCAAGTAACAGAGGGGTAGGCCAGAGCTCTCAGGGATTTCCCTTCTGAAGTCTGTGTCTTAGAACAGTGAATACAGCAAGGGCACGCTCGACACGGAGAGAAATAGCACTTTGAGAAGGCACAGAACAGGAATAAACATGAAGCAATAGCTGATGAACTTTTCCCCCAAATAGGGAAACTTCAAGGACTTCTTATTTATTTACATTGAAGTATAGTTATTTACGATGTTGGGTTATCAGAGACTTTTTCATTTGAAAAAGACTTTGTCAGTCATACAGCCTGCAGGTTACAAATCCAGTCCATGAATTTTGATACGATTGCAGAGTTAGTTAATAGTCCAGATGAAAGAGAGCGATGTGTTGAAGTTCGAACCATCCAACAAGCCCGATCCTGACATCTGCTCAGATGTGGTCTTTGCTTCAGTTCTGGGAAATCTTTACTTTCAGGTTGCCAGTTGGTGCGCAGCCCCACTCCGGGGTGGATGCTCTCTCTGGGTGTGCCACCCGGATCCACAGTCTCCTCCCTGGAGCCTGGCAGCACAGGCTGGTGAGCAGTGCCTGGCTGGGGCCTTTCCAGAGAGGCCGAAGGGGGTCCTTCTGGGTTGCAGGCGTGATACTTAAGCTCTTCATCTCCCAGGAACAGCTTCGAAAAGATGGCCCTTCCAGAGCAGTTGCTCTCGGCAGAGGCAGGCAGGTCTTTGAAGCACTGGAGCACGTCTCCCTGTATCAGCCCTGGGTCAAAAGAGGCAGGTCTCAGGTGCACCTGAGGTCTAGTGACCGCCCCAAAGGGCGAGAATTTATGAGTGCCAACAGGAGTGGGTCCGAGAGGGGTAAATGGCAGTGCTTTTAGAACAGTAGTTGGAGTGTCTGTAAGTTTTGCCGGCTGGGTTTTAAAAGCGCCATTAATGCCCTCAAGTTACCCTGTGAACTGGAGAAGGTAAGACAGTGAGAGTGTAAAACCGGCCAAATGGTGCAGAGGCGTCAAGTTCCACGGAGAAGGCAGTGGTTCCCACTCCAGTACTCTTGCCTGGAAAATCCCAGGGATGGCGGAGCCTGGTGGGCTGCAGTCCATGGGGTCGCTAAGCGTCAGACACGACTGAGCGACTTCACTTTCACTTTTCACTTTCATGCACTGGAGAAGGAAATGGCAACCTACTCCAGTGTTCTTGCCTGGAGAATCCCAGGGACGGGGGAGCCTGGTGGGCTGCCGTCTCTGGGGTCGCACAGAGTTGGACATGACTGAAGCGACTCAGCAGCAGCAGCAGTCAACTGGTAACATGGGTGCCCCGGCCACTGTGAAGTTTCAGAGGGTTCCCCAGGGAAGCATCATCTTTCCTAACAAACTGTCAGCCTTGGAAGAAGCTGTGGCCTATGATCATGGCAAAACTTTGGTCCAGTGAGAAAACAGACAGATCTTGACAAACATGTTTGAATCAGTGAGGAGAGGGAAGCAATATGAAATACATTTGCCAAACCTCCAAACGGTCCATGAGGCAATTCAAAGTCACTGGGAGTGAGTTTCCCTAGATTATATTTGGACAGGTTGGACAAGCTGGGGAGGCACTTTCTGAGGCCTTATTAATACATCCCCACCAATGCTGGTTCATGAAGGCTATCATTTTGTCAGCGGATCTATAGTTTACTGCATGTACTAAGGAATGCGAACCTTAGAATTCCTCATGAAGCTGGATTGATATTTGGCCCAAGCTAGAGTGCTTTTTGGAGAAGGCAATGGCACCCTACTTTAGTACTCTTGCCTGGAAAATCCCATGAACGGAGGAGCCTGGTGGGCTGCAGTCCATGGGGTCTCGAAGAGTCGGACATGACTGAGTGACTTCCCTTTCACTTTTCACTTTCATGCATTGGAGAAGGAAATGGCAACCCACTCCAGTGTTCTAGCCTGGAGAATCCCAGGGACGGGGGAGCCTGGTGGGCTGCCGTCTATGGGGTCGCACAGAGTCGGACACGACTGAAGCGACTCAGCAGCAGCAGCAGAAGCGTTCTTTCTATGGAGCCAACAGTCGCCAGATACCCAACACTGTTTGTCTTCTTCTGAGGCCGGCTGTTATGCGTTTCTAGTCAGTCTTCTCAGACCGTCATTTTGAGGAGCATCTCTTCAGACCGTAACAGAGGTTTGGCCAGTGGTTCCTCTGAGAGCAGTGTTGTTGTAGGAAATATCAGTGAGCTGGATTCTCTTAGCCTCCGGGGAGTCACGTCTGGGATGAGTCACACTTGGGTCTTGATGATGGCCAGGGCGGCTGGCGAGATGGGGCGTCTGTTAGATTTAGACAGAAGACCGTTCAGTCTGGCCCCGTTAGCGGCAAGGAGCCTCATTGCTTCCCCAGCACCCAGGGCCCTGGGCCGCCCCGCGCGTGGACTATGGGTGTGGATGCGGCGGGCTTGCCCTCGGCCACAGCACAAGCCCGACTGGAGCGTGTAGCTCAGCCTGTTGGGCCCAAGCAGCCGAAAGGGAAGGCGCTGCCGTGGCTGCCTCGGGGGAGGAGGCGCAGCAGCCCGCCCAACACGGCCTTTCCTGTGTCGTCTCAAACAGGAGCCGCCGGCGAGCCAGGGCAGCCTGCCCGGGGTAGAGGAGCCCCCAGGGAGTCGGCAGTGACCGGTGGGCCACCCAGGCGCAAGGTGTTTGGTCAGAGAAGGAGGGGCCGGAGCGCAGGGCTGAGGGTTGTTACAGCGTGAAAGGGCGCGCGAGGAGCTGCGGGCAGCAGGGTCTCATGAGCTGGGGCGGCTAACCGAAAAGTGTGGCGTGTGTGACAGTTCGGGGGCTTCTGCTGCCTGGGGTGCAAAGATGGTTAAAGGGGCCCCAGGACTATTTCTCTGGTGGCCGTGACCGGAAGGACAGCGGCAGAAGTGAGTCTGGGACGAGGGGCTGTCCCCGAGCCACGGGGCCAGCTGTAACGCTCGATGGGGCGGTGGCAGTCCCCAGGTCCCCAGGGACGCTCTCCTCTCACACACAGAAGCGAGCGAGGGAAGCGGATCGCTAGGGCGTCAAGGGCCAGCCGTCTGTCAAACTTGTCTTCAAACTCTCAAAGGAAGGTCACCTTCCCGAGTAACAGTCAGCTCTGCACTTGTCGTAGAGCACACCGCGGCTGGCCGTAAGAGAGCAATCTGGAATTCAAGAGTATCCAGCTAACCCGAGTAAAACCTCATGACTGGGGCTTAGTTTTCGGCTTGGGGAAGTTCAGGATGCCGCAAAGTGTACCTGGATCCAAGTGCCACCCTTGTTTCAAGATCACGTTCCCTAAATATCTATCCTGAGTTTGAGGAACCTCAGTTTTTCCTTGAAGACTTCATGTCCCTTTAAGACCAAAAGTTTTAACAGGGGGATGATGGCTTCCTGTGAAGACGTTTGAGGAGAGCAGAGAAGCAGATTTCCTGTGTAACTGGCCCTTGAACAATGAGGTTTGGGGCACCCAGCCCCCGTGCAGTTGAAAGTCCGGGTGCAAGAGACCCAGGTTTGATCCCTGGGTCAGGAAGGTCCCCTGGAGAAGGAAATGGCACCTACCCCAGTATGCTTACCTGGGAAGTCCCGTGGACAGAGGAGCCTGGCGGGCTACAGCCCACGGGGTCGCACAGAGTCGGACACTTGGGGGAGTGGAGCGCAGCTTCCCGGTCAGCCCTCACGTCTGTGCACCGCAGCGGGAGAGCCAGCCGCTGCAAGCCGTGTGACTGACCCAGCGGTGCCGCAGCATTCATGGGGAAATGCGTGCAGGCCCGCACAGCTCAGACCCGCGCTGTTCAGAGGCCACCTGTGCATCAGAGCAAAGCCAAGCCTTCAAAACACTATGCCGCCGAGCAAAGCCAGCCCTTCAAAACACTCTGCCGCCGAGTCATGTTTTAAGATTTATGGAGAAAAGAGGGTTTTTTGGTGACACCTGGGGCATCACTGTCCAGGTGTGGTATCATCCCTCCCGGGTGGAGGCAGGAAGGCGCTGGCTGGCTGTACCAACTGGAATGCTCATGTGAGCACTGCGTAGGTCGGTTCTGGTGAGATTTTGCTTTCAGTAGGAGCAGGTGCTTGTAGAGGGTGGGGGTTAAGAACAACGGGATGCTGAGGGGCAGCAGCGTTGATTATGGCCTGCAGGTCCTGGACAGACCTCCAGCCTCAGCCCCTGGGCTTTCTCACAGGTTCTGCTTAGCAGTGTGCACGGGGTGGGGAAGGCCTGAGCCCTGGAACCCTGTCACGGGCTTTAAACCTGGAGGGGCTTCTCTACTTAAGGGTGTTGGTTCTTTCTGGGGAGAGAATTTGAGGGACTTATATTTTAGTCTTGACTGAAAGAGCTGTGGGTTTTGCCAATATCTTTCAGAGTTGTTGCCCGTAAGGAGGGTGGTAGCTGACTCAGTAGGGACAAAGGGTCAGTGTCTCCAGAAACAGCTCCAGGACTGGGAGACAAGGAAGCAAAGGCGATGGAGGGCCATTTAGTTCACCTGGTTGCTGGTTTAGATTGTTACTGTGACACCCTGTGGAGAAGGCGACGGCACCCACGCCAGCGCTCTTGCCTGGAGAATCCCATGGACGGAGGAGCCTGGTGGGCTGCAGTCCATGGGGTCGCAAAGAGTCGGACACCACTGAGCGACGTCACTTTCTTTCTTTCTGCAAGGACATAGATCTGGAAACCAGGCTGATAGGTGTGGGTAATAATGTTAAATTCTTGAGCAAACCTGCGGGGTTCCTCAGTGACTTTAGGGCCCTCTTTAGGGCTCACAGTCTGACCTTAGACCAGGGAACATCAGCTTAGGATTTGTTTGGATCCTCAGAAAACTTAACCTGAAACGAGCATGTTCTGAATTTACGGTTACAAGCGGGGAAGGAGTGGAAGGGTAACTTAGGCGTTCAGAACTGACCTGTGCACACAGCTATATTTAAAACAGGGAACCAGCAGATGACCAAGGGCCTGCCTGTGGCATGGAGAGTGCTGCTCAGCACTCTGCAATAGGTGCCTGGGAAAAGAAGTTGAAAAAGAACGACACACGCGTATGCGTACCTGAATCACCTTGCTGTGCCCTGAAACTAACACACCACCATCAATCAACTATGTTTCAATACAAAACAAAAGTTAAATAAAGGGGCAGCTTCTGATGGGTTCAGAGGAGGAGGAAGTGGGGAGAGGTTTACGTAAAAAGGCAGCTCAGTGACAGAATTAGAAAGAGGTGGCGGAGGGCAAAGAGGAGGCGCAAGCAGAACAGAAGGGACCAAAGAAGGTCGGGGGAGGGGGGTGGGGGGGGAGGTTACTGAGCACACGGGGCAGCTGAGCACACAGGCCTGCGGAGCGCTCGGGGCTGCTTCATCCAGAGGCAGAGGAGGCGGGAGGGGAGAGGCCTCAGGAGCCATTTTCACTCCTCAATTATCTGTTTGCCTCAGTTAATTTAAAAATTGTATTTTGCTAAGAGGCGATTTTATAATCCTGATAACACTTAGAAATGTCAAAGTACCAATAATAATAGGAATTCCATGTAGTTCTGAAAACTTTTAGAGCATGGCTGTCCAATTTATCTTTAAGAACAGTAAGCTTGGGAAATTTAAGAGTTCCCTCCACTGACTGTTACTGTTCTAAATTACTTTTGTTAAAGTTACTCCATTTAATTAGAAGTGTGCCTGAGGAGGAACCACAGTTTTTAAATATAAAGCTGTCTGAAGGGGATGGAGGGGGCACCATCAAAACATTTAAGTAACGAGAATCCCTTATCTTAGAGAGTTTTCTCTACAGCAAAGGAAAGCCATTTCCGACTAGCTCAGTTCCAATAGGGATGATAGCTCAGTTCCTAAGGAACCGGACGAAAGACTTAGCAGCACAGCTTCAGCAGGGACAGCCTGGGTTCAAGAGAGAGAGGCCAGAGCACCAGACAAGTGCTCTAAGGAAAGATGAGCCTTTTAAATACAGGATGAAGGCTTCAAAAGTGGTATATCTCAAATAACACCGGGAGAGCCCCAAAACACAGAAAGAGTGGAACTTGAGTCCAGAAAACCTACCTTAAACTCGAGGGTCGGCAAGAAAGCAGTGAGCTCCCTGGGCTCTGAGTTCTCACTTGTTTGCTCACTACATCGGAGCTATCAGGGGTCCTTTCTGGACCCCACTTCTGACACCAAGTAATGCTGATCTAAAAGTCAGCCAGGAATTTTACCAGCAGAAACGGTTTATCTGGGAATAGCAAAAAGTTACAATTCAGGGTGTACATTCTATGGTGACCATAGGTCATCCCAGAGAACAAGGAGAGGGACTACCTTTTACGGAGAAGGGGACTGGCGAGGGGCTGTTTAAAGCAAAGAACCCGTTGCAGGAAGCTGGGGCTGAAAGTGAGGAGACGGTGTAGTAAAGGCAGCCTCGGATGAAGGAAAACTAAGAGGGTGCGAAGGTGGCAGAGCTGGACTGAAGGGACAACGGAGGGAGACTCTTCAGACATGAGTCAGTTCAGCCGCTCAGTCGCGTCCGGCTCTTTGTGACCCCATGGACTGAGCACGCCAGGGCTCCCCGTCCATCCCTCTCTCCTGCACTTTGCTCAAACTCATGTCCATGGAGTCGGTGATGCCATCCAACCATCTTGTCCTCTGTCGTCCCCTTCTCCTCTTGCCTTCAATCTTTCCCAGCATCAGGGTCTTTTCCAATGAGTCAGTTCTTTGCATCGGGTGGCCAAAGGATTGGAGTTTCAGCTTCAGCATCAGTCCTTCCAATGAATATTCAGGACTGATTTCCTTTAGGATGGACTGGTTTGATTTCCTTGCAGGCCAAGGACTCTGAAGAGCCTTCTCCAACACCACAGTCTGAAAGCATCAATTCTGTCATTCAGCTTTCTTTACGGTCCAACTCACATCCATTCATGACTACCGGAAAAACCAGAAGGAAACTTGGAACACGGGGACTAAGGAAGAGCGATGGGTGGTGCTGACTGGCTTGACCCAGAGGACTCTTAAGGGGCTTCTCCAGCATCACAATCCGGAAAACATCCATTCTTCGGCTCTGAGCCTTCTTTAGGGTCCGGCTCTCACATCTGTGCCCGACTCTTTGACTGTACGGGCCTTTGTGGGCAAAGTGACGTCCCTGATTTTTAAAACACGGTCTAATTTGTCACAGCCTCCTTTCTAAGGCTGCTGTCACTGCACAGTGGTTTTGGAGCCCCCTCAAAATAAACTCTTCCAGTTTCTACTTTTCCCCCACCTATTTGCCGTGAATCACGGGACCAGTTGCCGTGATCTTAGTTTTTTGAATGTTGAGTTTCAAGCTAGCTTATTCACTCTCCTTTCTCACCCTCATCAAGAGGCTTTTTATGTCCTCTGCACTTTCCGCCGTTACAGTGGTGTCATCTGCATATCCGAGGTTGCTGACATTTCTCTCGGCAATCTTGATTCCAGCCCATGATTCATCCAGTCCAGCATTTTGTGTGAGGTGCTCTACACACAAATCAGATAAGCAGGGTGACCGTAATACAGCCTTGGAGTACTCCTCCCCGATTGTGAGCCAGTCTGTTTTTCCGTGTCTAGTTCTGCTATTTGACCTGCACACAGGTTTCTCAGGAGACAAGTAAGATGGTCTGCTATTCCAACTTTAAAGAATTTTCCACAGTTTCCTGTGATACACACAGTCAAAGGCTTTAGCGTAGTTAATGAAGCAGAAGTAGATGGTATTTTGGAACTCCCTTGCTTTCTCCGTGATCCAAAGAATGTTGGTAATTTGATCTCTGGTTCTTCTCCCTTTTCTAAACCCAGCTTGTACATCTGGAAGTTCTTATTTCACATACTGCTGAAGCCTAGCTTGAAGGATTTTGAGCATAACCTTACTAGCATGTGTAAGAGCAGAAATCAAAAGAATTTGGAAACCAAAAAGAAAAAGAAAAAATTGTGAAACAAAAAAATTTGATAGACCTCTAGCAACAGCAAGAGCAAAAACAATTGCAGCCCAAAGATAGCCTCAGGCTCGAAAGAGGGCTGTCCCTACAAGCATGGCAAGCAGACAGGGAAGGAAGGCTCTGGATAATTCTGCTGACACAAAGTCAGTAACTGGAGCGACATGGACCAAGTCCTCAAAAGCCCAAACTACCTAAACTCACTCATCACGAACTGGATAGCTTGAATAACCTTATCACCACTAAAGAAATTGAGTCTGCAATTAAATATCTTCTGAAAAAGCAAGTCTCAGATGGTTTCACTGGAAATTACACAAAACATTTAAAGAAGGAAGACTAGAAATCCTCTCCAGGAGATGAAGGGGGAAGGAACCTTCCCAGTCCGTTCAGCATCAGCCCAGCACAGTGAGCAAGCTGCAGAAACCCTCCAGACACACTTACTCCTCTTCTGTGGCGTCACTGTAAGCCCCAAGCCAGCCAGTACTGAACCACTGCTCCCGGGGGAAAGACAGGCTCAGATTCCCGAAAGCACACAAGTACAAACAGACGGCTCGAAGCTGACTGTGAAAAGGACACTTGTTTGCAGCGGGAGCTGAAACAAGAAGGTAGTGTCGCCTTGTTGAACCTCGGCTGAGGACGGGTGGGTCAACTCACTCGTGTTTGCTGCTCCACTTGTGCCCACAAAGGCCCACCGAGGGGATTACAAAAGCAGTTTGAGGTTGTAGGCAAAACTGCAAGTACAAAATCCACAAATAATGAGACCCGACTGTGTTAGTAAACAAAATGCAGTAATATAAAAAGAAAATAGTGCACCACGGCCAAGTGATGTTCATCCCGGATCAGAAGTCAAGAAAATCAGCGCAATCCATGACACCATGCTCAAAGAAGAAAAATGGATGAGACAAGCACGTGATGAAGTACAGAGCTCGTTCGGGATGAAAACTGGCAAAGGAGGCCCTGCAGTGCCGGGAGCCAGCGTGAGGAGCTCCGCCCGTGGCAAAGGTCACGAGGAAGGAGGCTCGGCATTGCGCAAAGGCGGGACCGAGCCTCAGGAGCCCCCCGTTCCCGAGCATCTGCCCCCAAACCAGAGTGCCTACTCCATTGCTTCATGCTCTCACCACACCTCTGACTTTACGGGGGCCGACCCCCACCACCTCTCTCGGAGAAGGAGTTAACCCACAGCTCCAATCAATAAAAATCCCTGGGCGTGACAAGAGTGTTTCAACTTACAAACCCCTCTGAAGGTTCTCTAGCCTGCCTGAGCAGGTTCGTCCGGCCACATGTGATTGTTTACAGCCTCCCAACTGTGAGAGGCACGAGATGCTTTAAACTTTCTAAATACAGACTCTTTTGTGAAGTTAGAAAATTATTAGTATAGTATAGTGGGTTGATTAGAAATCATATTGGTGAAGGGTTTTTCATTTGTTGGGCCAATATTTGCTGCTAAGTCTCCATGTTCCCTGCCCTTGCAATGGATATAACTAGCATATGGGAGGAATAAGTATTAGCCTTCGCTATTAACCATGTTGAACCTCAGGCTGAGTAAATTCCTTTTCTTGATTATAACCCCCTGCACCCTCACCCTATAGGAATGCCACTTCATCTGGTGCCTTCGGAGGGTGCTGAATTCCCATCTGGAGCGTGGAGGCTCGCCATGTCTGCTTACTTGCCCTGGCTTCTAAGACCCATGCGAGAGGGAGCCCAGGGCGGGGCACCCTCCGCTATACAGGTGGGCGCCGGCAGCCTACATAGGTGGTTCAAGCTCCTTGTCTTGGAGTTTTATTGGTATTCCATGTAAACCAAGTTATTCATCCTCTTTTTCTCCACTAATTTTCCTACTACACTATTCTTTCCTAATCTCTTTATATTTCTAATTAAATAGATTTTTCCTAGGACGCCAACTCCGACTCCGTCTCCCCTTCGAATTACCCTGGATCCACCAGGACTGGCCCCTGGCACTGCAACTAATGCCATGCCTCAGGGCGCTTCCAGCTGGGAGCGAGGCTCCCACCTCCACGCAGCGCAGTCGGCGAGCAAGGGCGGGAAGAGACGCGCATGAGGGGAGGAGGCGCCGCTGTCCGTGCCCATGACTGCCGCGTCTCAGGGAGCGACAGAGCCCTGTGACCAGTAGGCGGGCTTGGCGAGGCGGCAGACGCGAGGTGGACCACAAAACCAACTGCATCTGCCTACCGCTGATAAACAATTGAAAACTGAATTTTAAAAGGTACCATTTGTGTGAAACAAAGGCTCCCCACAAAGATGGAATACTTAGGTGTAGATCTAACAAGACGTGCTGGGTCAGTATTCTGAACGCTAGGAAAACACTGACGAGACCCTCCATAGAGAGAAGATAAACTGTGCTCGAGGATTGAAAGGCTCAAAATTGTAAAGATACCAGTTTTCCACAAAGTGATTATAGATGTTTCGCATAACACCAATGAAAGTTCCAGATTGTTTGTCCTTAGTGAGGGGCCGACTATAAAGTTTACATGGAAGGGCATAGGAACTACATGTTTCTTCTTTCAAGCACGTAGAATGTTTATTTCCATCCTACTACCTCCAAAAGAGGGGCTTCCCTGACGGCTCAGCAGTAGAGAATCCCCAGGGAATGAAGGAAGCCTGGGAGATAAGGGTGCGATCCCTGGGTGGGGAAGATCCCTTGGAGGAGGAAATGGCAACCTGCTCCAGTATTCCTGCCTGAAAAATCCCGTGGACAGAGGAGCTTGGTGGGCTACAGTCCCTAGGGTTTCAAAGAGTCGTACACAGCTGAGGAGTAAGCATGCAGGAACTGGAATAGCTAAAACCATTTTGAAAAAGAAGATTGAAGTTGGAGGACTCAGACTGCACAATATTGATGGTGTGGCTGCATAGTTGAGGCAGCATCAGGGACAAGAGACACCGTGGAGAAGCGGGCCCTCAGCGCAGGGCCGTTTGCACGGAGGTGCAGAGGGGTTCACAGAGAAAGGACGGTTTTCTGAAATTTTATTGAAGTATTGTGGTGTATGCTGTTTCATCGTTTGTGATGCTGTTTACCCTGATAGCTCAGTTGGTAAAGAATCCATCTGCAACGCAGGAGACCCTGGTTCGATTCCTGGGTCGGGAAGATCCCCTGGAGAAAGGAAAGGCTTCCCACTCCAGTATTCTGGCTTGGAGAATTCAATGGACTGTGCAGTCCACGGGGCCACGAAGCATCAGACTCGACTGAGCAGCTTCCACTTCGCTCACTGTGCTTTACGTTTTGCGTCACTTTCTCCTGAACAGCAGCGTGACTCAGGTAAACACACGGACAATCTTGTTCACACTCTTTTCCATTCTGGCTTATCACTGGGTACTGAATATAGCTCCCTGGGGTGCGCAGTGGGACCTTGCTGTTTCTCTGTCCTGTAGATAAGAGTTCGCCTCCTCTGACCCCAAACACCTGCCCTTCCCTCCCCCCGCCTCCGCTTGGCAACCACAGCTCATTTCTGCTTCACGGGTGGATTCGCACCGCGTTTTAGCCCCCACATGTGAGGGGGAGCACGTGGTGCTTGTCTTTGCCTTTCTGCCTTACTTCACTGAGGACGGCAACCTCTAGGCCCGCCCGTTTGCTGCAGATGGCATCATTTCCTTCTTTCCTACGCTGGGCACTACTCTACTGGGTCTATAAATGCATGCAGGCCCCACAGCTTCTTTGGAGAGGATGGTGCCAGCGCCTCTGCCAGCCGCACGCAGAAGAGGTGCACGTGACGGAGTCACACCTCTTACAGAGAATAACTCAGAATGGCTCATAGATCAAGTCACATCGTTCGCCCAGGAGACTTAAGGAGAAAGAAATCTTCATGACCGCGGTTAGGCAAAGAGTTCTTGGTAACAACACAAAAAGACCATCCACAAAAGAACACACCGATAAATTTGATTGCATCAAGAAGTTAAAAATTGCTCTGTGAAATACACAGCTAAGACAAGTTACAGACTGAGAGAAGGTTTTTGCAAACCCCACACAGGAGAAGGAGCTGCCCCTAAAACATAAAGAACTCTAAACTCAACAGGAAGTAAGCAGATCAAAAGGCGTGACGCTTCCCCAGAGAGGGTCCCATGTGCAGACGCGGGTGTGGGGAGACACTCGGCCCCCAGCCCCCTGTGTGAACGGAAGC
>SJYQ01013887.1:19760-91510 GCA_006410935.1 Redunca redunca | reverse complement strand
ATTGGTTAGCTGGTGCGCACATGCATGAATTTTAAACCTTGCATCTTATCTTTATTGGCTCAGGTCGGACCCGGAGGAGGGACCTCCCCTGTTGGGTACAGCTATCTGGAAGTCTCGGTAGTCTTCTGGGATCGTAACTCAGGCTTTAGGCCTAGTGCAGCCTGCTGAGCCTGTCATGGCCACAGTTTAGGCCTAACAAGCCCACGCGCAGCAACTAAAACCTAGTGCGGCCAACATTTTAACAGCTTTTAAAAAATCAAATGTTTTGTAAAACTTGCCAGTGAAACTATCTTTTCTGTGTTGAGAGGTTTCTTATCACTGATTTAACCTCCTTACTTGTTATTCATATTGTTTATTTTACCCTGATTTTGTCTTGATATGTTGGATGCTTCTAAAAACTTGGTCTGTTTCTTCTAGGTTATCCAATTTGTTGACATATAGTTTTTCATAGTAGTTTCTTACAAGACTGTGCATATTTAAAGTACCATTTATTATATCTCCTCCTTCTGATTTTATTCGAGTGTTCTCTTTTTTAATTTTTAAAAAAATTTTGTTTATTTTAATTGAGGCTAATTACTTTACAATATTGTAGTGGTTTTTGCCATACATTGACATGAGTCAGCCACGAGTGTATTGCTTTACAATGTTGTGATAGTTTCTGCAACACAAAGAAGTGAATCAGCTTTGTTGCTGGTTAGTCACTCAGTTGTGTCTGACTGTGCCACACCATGAACTGTAGCCCAGCAGGCTCTTCTGTCTATGGGATTCTCCAGGAAAGAATACTGGAGTGGGTTGTTATTTCCTTCTCCAAGGAATCTTCCCAACCCAGGGATCAAACCGGCATCTCCTGCATTGGCAGGTGGATCCTTTACTGCTGAGCCACAAGGGAAGGAAGCCCAGTGAATAGCTACATGTATACATATGTCCCCTCCCTGCTGGGCCTCCCTCCCACCCCGTCCCCCATCCCAACCCTCTAGGGCATCACAGAGCTGCGAGCTGAGGTGCCTGTGCTCTATGCAGGTTCCTATTAGCCATCTGTTTTGCACATGTAGTGTATACATGTCAATCCTAATCTCCCAGTTTGTTCAACCGTCTCCTTCGCCCACTGGGTCCACATGTCAATGAGCTATCACCTCACAGAAGTCAGAATGGTCAGCATTGGAAAATCTACAAACAATAAATGCTGGAAAGGATGCGGAGACAAGGGAACTCTTCTGCACTGTTGGTGGGAAAGTCAACTGACACAGCCACTATGGAGAACAGGATGGACATTCCTTAACAAACTAGGAATAAAACTACCATATAACCCGGCAATCCACTACTGGGCATAAGCCCTGAGAAAACCAAAGTCAAATCAAACCAAATCACAAAGATACATGTACGTGAATGATCTTTGCAGCTCTGTTTACAACAGGCAGGACACGGAAGCAACCTGGATGTCTATAGCCAGATGAATGGATAAAGAAGATGTGATATATATATGTAATGAAATATTACTCAGCCGTAAAAAGGAAAGAATTTCAGTCACTTGTAGTGAGGTAAATAAACCTAGAGTCTGTTATACAGAGTGAAGAAACTCAGAGAAAAACAGATATTGTATATCATGCATATGTATGGCATCTAGAAAAATAGGACAGATCCACCTATTTGTAGGGAAGGAATGGAGATGCAGATGTAAGAACAGACTTGTGGACACAGTTGAGGGAGGAGAGGGTAGGACGAACTGAGAAAGTAGCACGGACATTTATACACGATTCTGTGTGAAACGGATAGCTCGTGGAAGCCACTGTAGAGCACGGGCGCTCAGTCTGGAGCTCTGGGGTGACCTAGAGGGATGGGGACAGACACATATAGTTATGACTGAGCCTCCTTCTATAAGGCAGAAACCAGCACAACATTGTAAAGTGATTATTCTCCAACTAAAAAAGTGTAAAAATTAAAAAAATAAAGTATTGTTAAATTTGCCGGGGGAAAAAAGGAGAGACAGATGACCTCCCAACTGCCTGGAGGCAGAGAGGACTAATCTTCATTCTGAATCAAAAACAAGAGACTGTGTTTTCAATTCTTTGGGACATAAAACGTCTCCGCATTACACTGCTCTGCATGGCTAGGCTGATCCAGTGAACACGAGTTAAGGTCGGGGGGTTCTGTCCATTTTACTCTAAGGTCCGAGTTTTTCTTTATGGTTGAGGGCAAGCATTCAAAGAGTCAAGAAGCTATGATTAGCATCTTGGCCCCACGGAAACCTCTCTGCCCTTGAACAAGTCATATATTCCTCTGTACCTATGTCTCCTTCTTGTTCAAACGCTGCTGATGAACCTTCAAGCCCTGTCGTTAGGAACATAAAATAGTGCAGTTCCTATGGATAAAGTGTGGTGGTTCCTCCAAAAAAACAAAACTGAAATCGCCATCATGACTGGCAATCCCATTTCTCAGCGTACACCAAAAAGAACTGAAACTGAGGTCACAGGAGACGTTTGCACACCCATGTTTGTAGCAGCTTTGTTCACAATAGCTGAAAGATGAAAGCAGCCCAAATGGCCATCCACGAAAAATGGATGAACAGAAAGTGATGTGTGCCTACAGAGGAATATCATTCAGGAATAAAAAGACAGGAAATTCTGACCCATGCTACAACAGGGACAATACCCTTGTAGACAAGAGACTTGAGGACAATATGCTAAATGATAAAAAGCCAGTCTCCAAAAGACAAATACTGCATGGTTCACTTCTATGAAGTACCTGATATAGTCAAATTTGCAGAGACAGAAATAGAACAGTGGTTTACTATGGCCTGGGTGAGAGGAAAAATAGGGAGTCATTGTTAAACGAGAACCCGGTTTCAGTTTTACAAGACGAAAAGAGTTCTGCAAATTGGTGTCACAGCTGTGTAAATTTATCCAATATTGCTGAACGGTTAGTTTAAAAATGTTGAAGATGGCAAATTTATGTGTATTTTACCACAATTAAAAAAAAATGATGCCAGTGATAAACAGGAGAGCCAGCTTCACAGAGTTACTGAGTATACAAACTCCAAGGTAACTTAACATGAAGCACCAGTGAGTCATCCTCAGCCGAATGCTCAGCTCCTAGATGAGGCATCAGCAGACATGGAGGGCAGAAAGGAGACAGGAGACTGAAGGCAGTGGTACCCAAATCACAAACTCTATGTGAGGGTCATCTGAGTGTTGAGTGAGTCCCAGTCTAAAACCGGTCGAAGAGCCTTTGGACATAGATCCAATCTCTCCCAGCCCCTCCTCTTCTCACACAAACACAACAGCTCCCAGCTCCTTCTACTTTCATCTGGAAAACGGGTCTCTCCACCCTCAGGCTAGAGCCAGGCTGACCCTCCTTCACTCTGGGGTTGCAGAGGTCTCTTTGCGAGGATGTGAACTCATTGCCCAGTCTCCCACAGAAGAAGGTGACCCGAGACTTACTGGATCCTTGGAGCAGAGCCTGGAGCACTGGGTCAGTCAGGGAGGCTGAGGGTAAGGCGTACAGGGCAGGAGCTGATCTTTGTCCAAAAACCAAAGAGGGAAGTCTCTGAGCACAGAAGACAACCCTTAACCACTGGGTAGTTGGGGTGGGGAGGAGGCTGGGAGGACCGGAAGCTTATGCAAAGTTCCTGGCAGCCCTTAACACTTCTGTGGTTACTGTTAGGGGGTTTTAAAAGATGTTTTTAAACTGGGGTAATGTACAAATGACATCTCCCTCATAGCCCAGTCGGTAAAGGATCTGCATGCATGCAGGAGACCAGGTTCGGTTCCTGGGTTGGGAAGATCCTCTGGAGAAGGAACAGGCTACCTACTCCAGTATTCTCACCTGGAGAATCCCACACACAGAGGAGTCTGGCAAGCTAACGCGCATGGGATCGCAAGAGTCGGACATGACTTGGTGAATAAACCACCACCAATGTTCAAATAACGGGAAATTGACCATTTTAACCCTCTTTAAGTAATCAGTTCAGTCGTGTCATAACCAAAAGCAGAGTCCAGCTGCTGGCTCCTCAAAAGCCATTAAGAAGGCAAGGATGGTGGAAGGAAAGTCTGCTTTATTTTGGATGCCAGCAATGGGCGGGAGGCGGGTTATACTACTGCCAAAGGTCAACTCCCCTGCCCACCCCAAGCAGACAGTAACAGCTTCAGTGGGTTTCCCTGGTAGCTCAACTGGTAAAGATTCCACCCACAGTGCAGGAGATACCATTTCAACCTCTGGGTCAGGTAGATCACCTAGAGAAGGAATAGGCTACCCACTCCAGTACCCTTGGGTTTCCCTGGTGGCTCAAACAGTGAAGAATCTGCCTGGAGTGCAGAAGCCCTGGGTTCAAACCCTAGGTTGGGAGATTCCCTGGAGGAGGGCATGGCAATGCCCTCCAGTATTCTTGCCTGGAGAATCCCATGGACAGAGGAGCCTGGTGGGCTACAATCCACAAGTTCAAAAAGAGTCAGACATGCCTGAGCAGAGCACAGAGCTTTTATAGACTCAGAGAGGGCGATACATTCAGAAACAGCACAGTTCACTCTGACAGTCATCTTGAAATTGGTCATCAGTGAGCTGACCAGCATTGTCTTGATTGTTTTAGGTACAGTTAATCTTCAGTAACAAGGTCAGCTTGTTCCCATTTCCTTGAGGCCAGTTCTCAGAATTGGGGCACTGTTGTCATGGCTACACTCTGGTCATCAGTTAGTTAACTTTTTCCAGCTGGTGGAAACGTCTGTATCTACATGCTCTCTGAATATTGTCTGTAGCCCTTGAGAAGGAACTAAAGATCCTTCACTATGCTAGGTCACCATATTATTATTATTATTTGTTCTCCTTTGACTGTTTTCCTTTGTTTCTGCATGCTCTCACTTCTTGGATTAAATTTATTCTTTGGCTAAGTTTTTACCACACACAGAAGGAGGGGAGAAGACATGGGTGTCAATGACCTGCCCCATTTCCATGGTAAGTACATTCACATTTTGTGCAACCAAACCCCAGGACTGTTTTTCCTCTGGCAAAACAGAAACTTTGTTCACATTCAACAAAATTCCCCCCTTTATCCTTTCCCATTTTCTGACAACACCATTCTACTTTCTCCCTGTGAATCTGACCACTCTGACCACTTCATTTCAGTGGAACCATCCAATATTTGTGCTCTCTGGTCAGCCTTATTTTACTTTGTATAATGTCCACTAGGTGTATCCATGTTGTAGCATGTATTCTATTCTATTCTCTTTAAATGCTGCATATACTGTGTTATTGGTACCTACCACATTGGCTTAACCATGTTTTGATCAAAAGGCACTTGGGTTGCTTTCATGTCTTAGTTACTGTGAAAAATGGTGCTGTGAACATGAGTGTACCCATTCAGCTCAGTTCAGTCGCTCAGTCGTGTCCGACTCTTTGCAACCCCATGAATCGCAGCACACCAGGCCTCCCTGTTCATCACCATCTCCTGGAGTTCACTCAGACTCACGTCCATCGAGTCAGTGATGCCATCCAGCCATCTCATCCTCGGTCGTCCCCTTCTCCTCCTGCCCCCAATCCCTCCCAGCATCAGAGTCTTTTCCAATGAGTCAGCTCTTCGCATGAGGTGGCCAAAGTACTGGAGTTTCAGCTTTAGCATCATTCCTTCCAAAGAAATCCCAGGGCTGATCTCCTTCAGAATGGACTGGTTGGATCTCCTTGCATCTCTCCCCAAATGTGACTTCAGCTCTTCTGGGTTTATCCTCAGAGGTAGAATTTCTTTCTAAGATATTTTATATTCTGTGATGGAGAAAATGTTCACATACTGAGATATGGGGAAGTCTGTTTGGCCTATCTGTGATTCAGCCTGAACTTTGTGTATACAAAGACAGCCTGTCAGACACTCAAAGCACATCCACTTTAAACTTGAGGTAAAGAAATCTGTTTTGAAATATTAAAAGCAGAAAGGGAAAAACAACAAATAACACACAAGGAGATTCCCATAAGGATAACTGCTGATCTTTCAATAGAAACTCTTCAGGCCAGAAGGGAATGGCAGGACATACTTAAACTGATGAAAGAGAAAAACCTACAATACAGATGACTGTACCCAACAAGGATCTCATTCAAATATGAGGGAGAAATCAAAAGATTTACAGACAAGCAAAAGCTGAGAAATTCAGCACCACCAAACCAGCTCTTCAGCAAATGCTAAAGGATCTTCTCTAGACAGGAAACACAGAAACGGTTTATAGACTTGAACCCAAAACAACAAAGTAAATGGCAACGGGATCATACTTATCAATAATTACCTTAAATGTAAATGGGTTGAATGTCCCAACCAAAAGACAAAGACTGGCTGAATGGATACAAAAACAAGACCCCTATATATGCTGTATACAAGAGACCCATCTCAAAACAAGGGATGCATACAGACTGAAAGTGAATGGCTGGAAAAAGATATTTCACACAAATGGAGACTAGAAGAAAAGCAGGAGTAGCAATACTCATATCAGATAAAATAGACTTTAAAACAAAAGCTGTGAAAAGAGACAAAGAGGGACACTACATAATGATCAAAGGGTCAATCCAAGGAGAAGATATAACAATTAAAAATGTACATGCACCCAGCATAGGAGCACCGCAATATGTAAGGCAAATGCTAACAAGTATGAAAGGGAAAATTAACAGTAACACAATAATAGTGGGAGATTTTAATACCCCACTCACACCTATGGATAGATCAATTGAACAGAAAATTAGCAAGGAAACACAAACTTTAAATGATGCAATCGACCAATTAGACCTAATTTATATCTCTGGGACATTTCACCACAAAACAATGAATTTCACCCTTTTCTCAATTGCACACAGAACCTTCTCTAGGATAGATCACATCCTGGGCCATAAATCTAGCCTTGGTAAATACAAAAAAAAAAAAAAAATGAAATCATTCCAAGCATTTTTTTTTCTGATCACAATGCAGTAGGACTACAGGGGGAAAAAAAAAAAAAAACTGTTAAAAATACAAACATATGGAGGCTAAAAACATGCTTCTGAAGAACCAACAAATCACAGAAGAAATCAAAAAAGAAATCAAAATATGCATAGAAACGAATGATAATGAAAACACAACCCAAAACCTTTGGGACTCATTGCTAAGGAGAACATTCATAACAATACAAGCTTACTTCAAGAAACAAGAGAAAACGCAAATAAATAACCCAGCTCTAAGGCAATGGCACCCCACTCCAGTACTCTTGCCTGGAAAATCCCATGGACAGAGGAGCCTGGTAGGCTGCAGTACATGAGGTCGCTAAGAGTTGGACACAACTGAGCAACTTCACTTTCACTTTTCACTTTCATGCATTGGAGAAGGAAACGGCAACCCACTCCAGTGTTCTTGCCTGGAGAATCCCAGGGACAGAGGAGCCTGATAGGAGGCTGCCTATGGGGTGGCACAGAGTCAGACACAACTGAAGCAACTTAGCAGCAGCACACCTAAAGTAACTAGAAAAGGAAGGAGTGAAGAATCCCAGGGTTAGAAGGAAAGAAAACATAAAAATTAGGGCAGAAAGAAATGAAAAGGAAACAAAGGAGATCAAAGCTAAAAGCTGGTTCTTTGAGAAGATAAATAAAATAGACAAACCATTAACCAGACTCATCAAGAAACAAAGGGAGAAGAATCAAATCAACACAATTAGAAATGAAAATGGAGAAATCACAGCAGACAACACAGAAATACAAAGGATCATAAAAGACTACTATCAGCAACTATATGCCAATAAAATGGACAGCTTGGAAGAAATGGGAAAATTCTTAGAAAAGTATAACTTTCCAAAATTGAACCAGGAAGAGATAGAAAATCTTAACAGACCCATCACAAGCACAGAAATCGAAACTGTAATCAGAAATCTTCCAGCACATGAAAGCCCAGGACCAGATGGCTTCACAGCTGAATTCTACCAAATATTTAAAGAAGAGCTAACCCCTATCCTACTCAAACTCTTCCAGAAAATTACAGGAAGGTAAACTTCCAAAGTCATTCTATGAGGCCACCATCACCCTAATATCAAAACCAGACAAAGATGCCACAAAAAAAGAAAACTACAGGCCAATATCACTGATGAACATAGATGCAAAAATCCTTAACAAAATTCAGCAAACAGAATCCAACAACATATTAAAAAGATCATACATCATGACCAAGTGGGCTTTGTCCCAAGGATGCAAGGATTCTTTAATATCCACAAATCAATCAATGTGATACACCAACATTAACAAATTGAAAGATAAAAACCATATGATTATCTCAATAAATGTAGAGAAAGCCTTTGACAAAATTCAGCATCCATTTATGTTAAAAATCCTCCAGAAAGCAGGAGTAGAAGGAACATACCTCAACATAGTAAAAGCCATATATTGTAAACCGACAGCAAACATTATCCTTAATGGGGAAAAATTGAAAGCATTTCAATTCCTAAAGTCAGGAACAAGACAAGTGCCCACTCTCACCACTACTATTCAACATAATTTTGGAAGTTTTAGCCACAGCAATCAGAGAAGAAAAAGATGTAAAAGAAATCCAGATTGGAA
Organism: Redunca redunca; assembly: GCA_006410935.1. Lineage (NCBI taxonomy): Eukaryota > Metazoa > Chordata > Mammalia > Artiodactyla > Bovidae > Redunca > Redunca redunca. Next base: position 82,966 of record SJYQ01013887.1, on the reverse strand, counting down.
AAGAAGAAGTAAAACTCTTACTGTTTTCAGATGACATGATCCTCTACATAGAAAACCCTAAAGACTCCACCAGAATATTACTAGAGCTAATCAATGATTATAGTAAAATTGCAGGATATAAAATTAACACAGAGAAATCCCTTGCATTCCTATACACAAACAATGAGAAAACAGAATGAGAAACTAAGGAAACAATTCCATTCACCATTGCAATGAAAAGAATAAAATACTTCGGAATCAATTCAGTTCAGTTCAGTTTAATTCAGTCAATCAGTCGTGTCCGACTGTCTGTGACCCCATGAATCGCAGCACGCCAGGCCTCCCTGTCCATCACCAACTCCCGGAGTTCACCCAGACTCACGTCCATTGAGTCAGTGATGCCATCCAGCCATCTCATCCTCTGTCGTCCCCTTCTCCTCCTGCCCCCAATCCCTCCCAGCATCAGAGTCTTTTCCAATGAGCCAACTCTTCGCATGAGGTGGCCAAAGTACTGGAGTTTTAGCTTTAGCATCATTCCTTCCAAAGTAATCCCAGTACTGATCTCCTTCAGAATGGACTGGTTGGATCTCCTTGCATAAGTCTACTTAAAGAAAGAAAAGACCTATATATAGAAAACTATAAAGCACTGATGAAAGAAATCAAAGATGACACAAATGGAGAAATATACCATGTTCATGGATTGAAAGAATCAATATACTGAAAATGAGTATACTACAAAGCAATCTACACACTCAATGTAATCCCTATCAAGCTACCAACGGTGTTTTTCAGGGACATAGAACAAATGATTTCACAATTTGTATGGAAATACAAGAAACCTCAAATAGCCAAAACAGTCTTGAGAAAGAAGAATGGAACTGGAGGAATCAACCTGCCTGACTTCAGATTATACTACAAAACTACAGTCATCAAGACAGTATGGTACTGTCACAAAGACAGAAATATAGATCAATGGAACAAACTGGAAAGCCCAGAGATGAATCCAGGCACCTATGGACACCTTATCTTTAACAAAGGAGGCAAGAATATACAATGGAGAAAAGACAATCTCTTTAACAAGTGATCCTGGGAAAACTGATCAACCACCTGTAAAAGAAAGAAGCTAGAACACTTTCTAACACCACACACAAAAATAAACTCAAAATGGAATAAAGATCTAAATGTAAGACCAGAAACTATAAAACTACTAGAGGAAAACATAGGCAAAACACTCTCTGACATAAATCACAGCAGCATCCTCTATGACTCACTTCCCAGAGTAATGGAAATAAAATAAAAAATAAACAAATGGGACCTAACTAAACTGAAAAGCTTTTGCACAGTGAAGGAAACCATAAGCAAGGTGAAAAGATAGCCTTCAGAATGGGAGAAAATAATAGCAAAGAAAGCAACTAACAAAGAATTAATCTCAAAAATGTATAAGCAGCTCCTGCAGCTCAATTCCAGAAAAATAAATGACCCAATCAAAAAGTGGGCCAAAGAACTAAACAGACATTTGTCCAAAGAAGACATACAGATGGCTAACAAACACAAGAAAAAATGCTCAAGATCACTCATTATCAGAGAAATTCAAATCAAAACCACAATGAGGTACCATCTCACGCTGGTCAGAATGGCTGCTATCCAAAAGTCTACAAACAGTAAATGCTGGAGAGGGTGTGAAGAAAAGGGAACCCTCTTACACTGTTTGTGGGAATGCAAACTAGTACAGCTACTATGGAGAACAGTGTGGAGATTCCTTAAAACACTGGAAATAAAACTGCAATACAAACCAGCAATCCCACTGCTGGGCATACACACTGAGGAAACCAGAATTGAAAGAGACACGTGTACCCCAATGTGCATCGCAGCACTGTTTACAATAGCCAGGACATGGAAGCAACCTAGATGTCCATCAACAGATGAATGGATAAGAAAGCTGTGGTACATATACACGATGGAATATTACTCAGCCATTAAAAGAATGCATTTGTATCAGTTCTAATGAGGTGGATGAAACTGGAGCCTATTATACAGAGTGAAGTAAGTCAGAAAGAAAAACACCAATACAGTATACTAACACATATATGCGGAATTTAGGAAGATGGTAATGATGACCCTATATGAGAAACAGCAAATGAGACACAGATATAAAGAACAGTCGTTTGGACTTTGTGGGAGAAAGTGAGGGTGGGATGATTTGAGAGGATAGCATTGAAACCCTAACCCTAACCCTAACGTGAAGCGGATCACTGGTCCAGGTTTGATGAATGAGACAGGGTGCTCAGGGCTGGTGCACTGGGATGACCTTGGGGGACGGGATGGGAAGGGAGGTGGGAGGGGGGTTCTGGATGGGGAACACATTTGCGATCGTGGCTGATTGGTGTCAATGTTTGGCAAAAACCACTCAGTTCAGTTCAGTTCAGTCACTCAGTCGTGTCCGACTATTTGCAACCCCATGAATCGCAGCACGCCAGGCCTCCCTGTAATTCACCATCTCCTGGAGTTCACTCAGACTCACATCCATCGCGTCCGTGATGCCATCCAGCCATCTCATCCTCTGTCGTCCCCTTCTCCTCCTGCCCCCAATCCCTCCCAGCATCAGAGTCTTTTCCAATGAATCATCTCTCCGCATGAGGTGGCCAAAGAACTGGAGTTTCAGCTTTAGCATCATTCCTTCGAAAGAAGTCCCAGGAATGATCTCCTTCACAATGGACTGGTTGGATCTCCTTGCAGTCCAAGGGGCTCTCAAGAGTCTTCTCCAACACCACAGTTCAAACGCATCAATTCTTCGGCGCTCATCCTTCTTCATAGTCCAACTCTCACATCCATTCATGACCACTGGAAAAACCATAGCCTTGACTAGACGGACCTTCGTCGGCAAAGTAATGTCTCTGCTTTTGAATATACTATCTAGGTTGGTCAGAACTTTTCTTCCAAGGAGTACGCGTCTTTTAATTTCATGGCTGCAGTCACCATCTGCAGTGATTTTGGAGCCCAAAAAAATAAAGTCTGACACTGTTTCTACCGTTTCCCCATCTATTTCCCATGAAGTGATGGGACCAGATGCCATGATCTTCGTTTTCTGAATGTTGAGCTTCAAGCCAACTTTTTCGCTCTCCTCTTTCACTTTCATCAAGAGGCCCTTTAGCTCCTCTTCACTTTCTGCCATAAGGGTGGTGTCATCTGCATATCTGAGGTTATTGATATTTCTCCCGGCAATCTTGATTCCAGCTTGTGTTTCTTCCAGTCCAGCGTTTCTCATGATGTACTCTGCATAGAAGTTAAATAAGCAGGGTGACAGTATACAGCCTTGACGTACTCCTTTTCCTATTTGGAACCACTCTGTTCTTCCATGTCCAGTTCTAAATGTTGCTTTCTGACCTGCATACAGATTTCTCAAGAGGCAGGTCAGGTGGTCTGGTATTCCCATTTCTTTCAGAATTTTCCACAATGAAACCTCTACAATATTGTAAAGTAATTAGCCTCCAATTAAAATAATTAAACTAATTCTTTAAAAAAAGAAAATCTGTTTTGAAGATAAGGATGAGCAACTGTCTTCTCACAGGTCCATGCCCTGGAAGGTAAAGTTCCCTTCCTAGACACCAGGGTCCTGTCGTCTCACTGTCTGTGTACTAGTGTGTCTCTTGAAACCTTGAAGGAGTGCACCCTGTCATGGGTGATGTTTGCTCTTTGGTCAGACAAGGTATAAGACTGTATTGAAAAAGGTGCCTCAGGAAAGCAGTTCCTCAGAGTTATCTGAGCATCTGTCTCTAGAGTATAATCCTCAATTTGGCTCAAACAAAATGTTTCCCTATTCCCATTATAGACTGTTTATTGATTATTTCTTTCGCTGCTTGAATTTTCGATCACCAAGGACCCTGCCAAGTAGGGGCTGTGAACTGGGGGCCCCACTCAGACCCTGCTCCCTCCCAGTCCTCTTACACTTCTCAACTCCCCACAGTCTGCACATGACCTGAGACACTCCAGTGTGGGTGCACCCCAAGCCTAGCTGGACCCCAACCAGGAGGAGGGGAATTTAACATCTGATATTAATTCAAGCAGCACAGCATTGAATAATAATCGTACTTGCATCCAGTCTTGCACAAAGGGGTGGAAGAAGGTAAATGGGAAGGTGTCCTCCTTGTCTTCTTCTTCAAGGAGTTCTGTTTGCTGAGCACACAAGCAAGGAGGGAAACAGGATGTAAGAAGTAAGGAGCTCCAGTCTTCAGAAAGGAATACCAGGGAGCGGGAAGTGGAGTGGTGAAGGGAGTGGTGTTGGGTACTGGTGAAGGGTTGACTAGATTCTGAAACCTGTCAAGTAACCCCTAAGATAAAACCCTGGACACAGACCATCAAAACAGGACTTAAATGTAGTAGTTGACTCTTACATTAACTTCTTTCTTTTTTATTGAATTATAGTTGACTCATAATACTGTAAAATATTTTTTTCAAAAATCCAATTACACAGGGTGCAATAAAGTGGTTTAAGGTGTTGTCAAGAGTTCAGACACTGTCCAAATGTCACAACAATTAGCCTCTAGGGGGCATAATGCCTCCGAAGAGAAATTACAATTCTGCTCACCAGTTGTGATATACTGCAATTCAGTTGCTCATTCATGTCTGACTCTTTACAACCCCACGGTTTGCAGCATGCTAGGCTTCCCTGTCCATCACCAATCCCCAGAACTTGCTCAAACTCATGTTCATAAAGTCAGTGATGCCATCCAACCATCTCATCTTCTGTCATCCCCTTCTCCTCCTGCCTTTCACCTTTCCCAGCATCCGGGTCTTTTCCAATAAGTCAGTTCTTTGCATCAGGTAGCCATAGTATTGGAGCTTTAGCATCAGTCCTTCCAGTGAATATTTAGTACTGATTTCCTTTAGGATGGACTGGTATGATCTCCTTGCAGTTCAAGGGACTATCAAGGGTTTCTCCAACACAACAGTTCAAAATTGTGAAAACAGTGAAATATTTAGGTCATTTCTTATCTAAGGAACATTTTTGATTGATTCTGAAACAATTAAGGGAACCCTGAATTTCTCAGTTCCCAATAATCCAGGGGATTTCTACGTCAAACTAGACATTGAGAGAATTAAGTGCCTAGATGTTCCTGCATTGCCCACCTTCTCTATGTATCGCTAACTTCTACCCAACCAGACCCAACTGAATGAATGTCAGAAGGAGAAAAGGCTGTCAATGCTTTAACATCTGCATTCACCAGGCTCCAGCATTAGACCATCCTACCTATAAATTTCCATGTTTCATCATTGTGCATGAAGATAGAGGACTCATCCTGGGCATATAAATTCTAAGGCCTGTTGATTGCATTGAGCCATTCACTACTCTAGCCCAGCAGTTAGTTTTGGAACCGATCACTGGTTTGGCCACTTGCTTCTTGACCAACGATAACACAAGGAACAACAGACTGGTTCCAAATAGGAAAAGGAGTATGTCAAGGCTGTATATTGTCACTCTGCTTATTTAACTTATATGCAGAGTACATCATGAGAAACGCTGGGCTGGAAGAAGCACAAGCTGGAATCAAGATCGCTGGGAGAAATATCAATAACCTCAGATATGCAGATGACACCACTCTTATGGCAGGAAGTGAAGGGGAGCTAAAAAGCCTCTTGATGAAAGTGAAAGTGGAGAGTGAAAAAGTTGGCTTAAAGTTCAACATTCAGAAAACAAAGATCATGGCATCTGGTCCCATCACTTCATGGGAAATAGATGGGGAAACAGTAGAAACAGTGTCAGACTTTATTTTTTTGGGCTCCAAAATCACTGCAGCTGGTGACTGCAGCCATGAAATTAAAAGACGTTTACTCCTTGGAAGGAAAGTTATGACCAACCTAGATAGCATATTAAAAAGCAGAGACATTAATTACTTTGCCAACAAAGGTCTGTCTAGTCAAGGCTATGGTTTTCCCAGTTGTCATGTATGGATGTGAGAGTTGGACTGTGAAGAAAGCTGAGCACTGAAGAATTGATGCTTTTGAACTGTGGTGTTGGAGAAGACTCTTGAGAGTCCCTTGGACTGCAAGGAGATCCAACCAGTCCATTCTGAAGGAGGGCAGCCCTGGGATTTCTTTGGAAGGAATGATGCTAAAGCTCAAACTCCAGTACTTTGGCCACCTCATGGGAAGAGTTAACTCACTGGAAAAGACTCTGATGCTGGGAGGGACTGGGGCAGGAGGAGAAGGGGATGACAGAGGATGAGATGGCTGGATGGCATCACCGACTCGATGGACTTGAGTTTGGGTGAACTCCGGGAGTTGGTGATGGACAGGGAGGCATGGCATGCTGCGATTCATTGGGTTACAAAGAGTTGGACAGGACTGAGCGACTGAACTGAACTGAACTTCCTTTGGCATGTGGGTTACCCAACCAGGGATGGAACCTGTCTCCTCATCTCTCCTCCCCCTCCCATCCCTACCCACAGTCTCCAGAGAAGTCCCTGGCTGACGAAATTTTCAGTTGAAATGTGAAATCCCTGTGTCTGCTATGAGCTCGTAGTTGATCTGAAGACGTGACTAATTCTAACTCAGATTTTCTTCAGGAATACTTTATGGGCAGTGTTGTGTATTGCCTCTTACAGCACTTTGGGTACAATGTGAGATCTGATTATCCCACATCAATAAGGAATACTAATCAGGTGGTGTCAACCTGTTCTATCAAAGTTTTAAAATTAAAGGTTCAGTCTCCATTAATTGCATCCTAAGCCTGTAATTTCATTAGCACTTGAAAGGTAGTGATTCTCCAAATTCTATTCATCCTCCTCCATTTATTCTTAGATTCATCTAATAACTTGCATTTGGTTTCTTGACATCCATCCTCCCTTCACTCTACTTCAGTTGTTCATTCCCACAAACAATCCTCTATTTCATTCTTATCAGCTTCTTGAACATCCATAATCTCAATTTTGAGCATTTTGTTCTGTAGCAACATCCTTTTGTCTTGTCTCTCCAAGATAACTTCTTACCTTTTAGTTATACTTTGGTTGCACTCTTTTTTTCCATTACACTAAAATTTACTAACTTTTTCTTACACTAAATATTATCTTTTAGTTATACTTTTAACTTCTTACCTTTTAGTTACTTCCATCAGTAACCATTTATCAACCAGCAATTACCTATGATTCCATTTCCCCACCTCTGGCAATGCAAGAGTTTGGGCTTGGTTGCTTTTTTTAATTAAGAACTTTTCTTCATCAGCTCAACTGTGTTACTCTAAGAGTCTGAGATAGAAAGCTAACAAAAAACAATCATTTACACAATGTTACACTGTCTCAGTAAAGCTGGGAGAAGAGAGAAATATAATCATTTCTCATTTTATGGTGAAATAATCCATTCTATCTGTATTATTTCTCTTTTTCTCAGCGTCTACTTGGATAGTAATACAGCTACCCTGACTTCCTTGTGTGACTATTTGCACATTTACTTCCAGTCTGTTTGTGTCCTAATGTTTAAAATACATAGTCACCTGTGTTTCCTTCCTAAATGGCAGTCTCTGTGTTCCTGCTGGAAAGAGGCACAAGAAGTTGTTTCTCACATGTCTGGTTAATATTTTATTTCTTCCTCTGGTTACTGGCTACACTGTAGTAATTTTGTTGTGAAAATTCATTTTGCTGCACACTTAAGAAGCATGCACTTTTAAGTATTTCTATTATGCTTTTTTAAAAGTTTGCTTTAAAACTATACAACATCCACTGGCAATAAATACAGAGCTGTAAATGCATCCTACGTTCACACTCCACAGAGGCTCAAAGTGCCCCTCAAACCAGAAGATACCTCCAGGGTTTGGAGGGATTCCACACAGCATCAATTTTCTTGGGTTAGGCAGATTCAGCACTGGGGATGTTTTATTTAATCCAGAGTCTGGGTGGTGGAGGCTGATGGCTGTTGATGTTTGTTCCCTGCCAGGCTGTGTCGAATCTTATATCCTAAGTATATGACAGATCCTAGTAGGAAAATGAGACAATGAGAAGGAAAAGTAAGCGCTCTCTTCAGCTACAAATGCCCAGTAGGCTTCCTGTTATGGCATCTGACAGTTTTGGGGAGGGCTTCTAGGAAAAGGATTGGATTCGGTCACTCGAATCTAAGAGGACTCTTTACCCTAAAAAGCCTCTTACCAATCACATTCCAGATGCCATATATGGCCCAGGTCCAAGAAGTCATCTGCATCATCAGGTAAATGTTCACAAAGATGCTCACCAGTGGGAAGACAGGCAGAGCAGGGACCTGTGGGCAGAGTCAGTTCATCCCTGAACACAGCCCAGATGTCTGAGAGGGAGACCCTTCCCCATGGTTGTGGGAAGACTCCAGGCTTATTCAGGCTGTGTGTTCGGTGCCTACCCCGATTGGGTCTGTAAAGCAGTGAGTGTGGATCCAGGAAGGGGTCACTGGTTTTAGCAACTCTCTTAACTTCCAGGTCCAACAAAGAAGTTTAAAGCTCAATCACCCAGGCTTCATTCACTCAACGTGGACACTTTGGACACAAAAGGTCACCTACCCTGAATGTAAGATAAATGCGGTTCTGGGGCTGCCTCCAGATGATGACCGTGACCCCAGTGATGAGCAGCAGGAGCAGCACAGCCACTGGTGTGAGCCCGGGGTCTCCAGAGAACACACGTCTGGGCCACTGGGTCAGGACCAGGCTCAGGATGCTCAGCAGGAGAACTGCAAGGGTCAAAGAGGAGGAGAACAGGCTGGACCCGGAAGACAAATGTATCAGTGTCTTGAGTCACACCCCATTCCAAAGCTCCTCACCCCAGGAAAGGACATTGTATCTCCAGGGCTTTTCAACTTCCAAAATACACATTCCCACCACCTCCTGTCACTTTCAGAATATGACCAAAGAGAAATCCCACTGCTCACCAAGCAAGAAGGCACATCCATAGACAATCTGGTGAGATTTCCAGGTGGGGACGGTGCTGGCAGAGAACCACAGACTCTTTAGAAAGTTCGACATTCCTGCTTCAGGTATAGATCCTGAAGGAGTTTCTTCAATTACAGGCCCCATCTCAGTTTCTTCCTGTTTTCTTATTTTTGCTGAAATTCTGATCTGCCTGGTACCTGAATTAGAGGTACTAAAGCAATATTAAGGGTAGCCCCTACTGATCCAACATCACACAGTCTATTCCCCATCTGTGCTGCCTTAACCAGAGCAGGATTTTAGAAGGCAGCATGTGAGCCGAAGGTGACTACCTCCCTATCAGTTCCCACAAGTCCAAGACCCGCAATCAAAGTGCAGCGGAGACAACCTGAGGACAAGCACAGAAAAAGCCACAAGGGTGTAAGCAAGCATGATCCCAATTAACATGAATTCCACAATATCACGGAGCTCGAAGGGTAATGCCATGATTGCTAGAATGAGGGTGGGAGAAGGGAATGAGAAACCACTGGAAAAGTCCACGTGAGGGGAACTGATTAGGGAAGAAGTGGGTTTTGCTTATTCACCAGCAAGAGTTCCAGAAGCCAGGATGGCCATGATGGGGCTGTGGGTACGGGCATGGATCCAACCAAGTCCCCGGAAAGGAGCCCATCATCTGCCATTGCTCAGATGAACCGAGACAAGACAAACATGGCTCCAAGGAGGCTGGATAAGAAAATGGGAACATGTGGAGAAGCAGGACAGACCGGCCATCTGCTCCCTAGTCCACGTGAGGTGTCCTTCCCTCTTGTCTCTCAATCCCAAGGAACAGGATACCTGAGCATCTGACAGTAGATGGGGAGAAACCCATGACACTGACCTGTAGAAAAGGGTACATAGGAAGACAACAGCCATGACGTATCCGGCAGGAGCCCACCGCACATGGAAAAAAGCCTGTGGCAAAGGACTGTAGTGATGAATCCGGAAGTAGGGCACCATGAGGGTGAGTGCCACCGAGACACCCGAGTACGCCAAAAAGCGGATGAGGATGGAGTTCACATGCTCAAGGGGACGGAATGCTGAGGATTTCGAGCTTCTCCCCCTGCAGGACGGGTGGAAGTACTGGGTCAGGAAACACACTGGGGTGAAAGCGCAAAACCCCCTCCCTCACGCACCTTCACAAGCAGGCTCACCTTCTACCCGTCCCTAAGCCCAAGGGGAGCCCAAGCCATGTCCAAACCCCCAACGGGACGGTCAATGACCTTGTTACCTTTAGTGACAATGACGTCAAAACCAAAATATGATCTGAAAAATACAGCTGCTCCATGGAGAATCCCTTCAAAGCCAAAAGGCACAAACCTCCAGAACCCAGAGGGCCCAAGCTATGGTGAGAGAAGGAGTGAAGACCAACATGGGTGAGGTGAGTTCAGCCATCTCTACTGGACTTCTTTGTTAACACCACAAGTCCTAGGCTCCGGGACCGCCATCACCTGGATCCATCAGCCCAGATCTCTCGAGTGCCCACCGTGTTGTCAACCCAGCACACCCTCACCCCTCACACGTGTTAGTAAGGTCAAGGACACCCTCCAGCCCTGTAGATGTCACTGGACCCAGATGTGTCTCTGTGGTCCTGTTCCGTGAGCTGCCAGTCATTCAGGTCTCCCTTAATGAAGCCAGAGATGATCAAGAAGATTGGAATCAAACTATTCAAGCTTGTGAACACTTTGATAATCCAGGCCGACACAGGAACTCCAAGAACCAGTACTCCTTGGATAAGATGGAATAGGAAGCACCCAAAATAAATAAATATATAAAGACAGAAAGCAGACTAGTGGTCACCAGAGTCTGGGGGTTTCTGGACCGGGATCGAGGTGGCAGACGGACAGTGAGTGCTCAATGGGTACCAGCTTTCCTTTTCAGGTGAAGAAAATCTCTGGAACTAGGTGGAGGTGATGGTTGTACAACGCTGTGAATTTACTAGATAACGTCACTGAGTGTGCCTTTTATGATGGTTAATTTCTTACTGCAATCATCTCACAACAGGGGGCATCTAAAAAAATCATGACATTGTGTATCTTGAATTTAGACAATTGTTTATGTCAAACATATCTCAATAAAGGTGGGAAAGTATTAAAATTGTGAATTTTACACCATGAGAATTTCATCTCCATTGAAAAAAACATCTTTGGTCTCAATAGAGAGGAAGAAACTTTTCTGGTCTAAGGAAATGATTCTGAGCAGGCATAATTTTGCCTTCCAAGGGACATTTGGCACTGTCCGGGGACATTCTCAGTATCTCAGTTTCGGGGAATGGGCATCAGGGGTATCTAGTGGGTAAAGGCCAGGGATGTTGCTCAAAACTCTATAATGACTTGAAAAAAAGAAAACCTACCTTACAATGCACAGGACAACCCCACACCAAAGAATGATCCAGCCCGGAATCTCTACTGCCAAGGGTAGAAAACAACCGGCTATGTCCTCCCTTTCTGTCTCTCATATCCCAGACCCTTCTTCCCGTTCTAAGCCCCCCACCATTCCACCACTCCAAGCCTTCCATCCTGCTTCCCCCTCCACACCTCACTCTTCTATCACTGACCCCTTCTCACCAGTAACCAGCAGCAGCGGCCCAGCGCGACAAAGTCGGGGAACGTGGCGAGGGCAGAGGGCATATAGAGAGAAGGTTCCTTCTAACGCCTGAGAGATGTGGTTCCCAGTGAGGCTGTCGAAGGCAAGGCTCCAGGCCTTGGCCACACAAGGCAGTGCCTGCAGTGGTAAGAGGAATATTCAGTAGCACATATAAACACACATCCTCTGCTATGTGCCTTGGGATGCATTTAAAAAAAAAAAACTAAGCAAAAACCCTAATCTCAAAGTTTCTCTTCATGGGGAGAGGGGAGAGAGGGAAGGGGAAAGCAGACCCACATGATTCACAAAATATATCAACTGGTTAATACACTGACAGATCAATGTTATATAAGAAAAGAAGACGGGGAAGTGGGACCAGGAGGGCAGGGAGATGAGGGTGAAATGTAAAATCTAGAGATAACGGAAAATCCCACAAAGACAACAGCTGAGCAGAGACTTCAATATGATGAGGGGGTGAGCCTGTGGGCCATGTCTCCTTCTCATCTACCCTCTACAGTTCCCTCTCCTCTGAGTTCTTGGTCTATCATTTAAGCAAAACAGGACAGAGCCGAGTAGAAAGAAGTTGAAGGGGATTTGGCCACTATTACCAGCTTCCCACCGCAAGGTCAATAGCAAGGGGTTTATGAATGAGTAAGACCCCAATATCACCTCCCTGTGTCTGGATCTTCAGCCCCCATCTTCCCCCTACCCATCATCTCACCAACAAATAAGGACAAAATGAGGTTCCAGCCAATGACAAAGGCGCACAGTTGTCCCATGACGACATAGCTATGGAGATGCACAGAACCAAAGCGTGGTATCCGGGCCCCCAGCTCAGCATAGCAGAGCCTGAACAATGCAGAAGGCAGGGAGTCCACCAAGAAGCAGATGACAACTGATGGTCCAGCTATGAGCTTGGCAATGAAGCCAGTCAAGACGTACACGCCGGCTCCCAGGCTTCTGCCCACACCCAAGACAACCAGATGTAGGATGTTCAGATGAGCCGTGGGACTCTCAGATTCTTCTGTGGGCTCCAGCGGCCGCCTGCAGACCAGCTTCTGACCAAACTGGTGAACATACTGACACAGCATCCTAGACATAGTTGAGGAGACCACAATCTGCTGAGAAAACAAGACACAGAGCCATCAAGAATGTCCATCCTAAACAAGGTCCTGCTGTGTAACCCAGGAAACTCTCTTCAATACCCTGGGATAAACCATAATGGAAAAAAGTGCCAAAAAGCACCAAAATGCATGTGTATAACTGAATCCCTTTGCCGTACAGCCAAAGTTAATACATTACAAATCAACTTTACTTCAATAAAATAAATTTTAGAAGAAAGAATGTCCATCTGCCCTTGGCCCTGGGAGAACAGTTCCACGAAGCACTGGAGTGAAGGGGAAGTGAGTGAACAGTGAGTCACCCAGTCGTGTCTAACTCTTTGTGACCCCATGGGCTGTAGCCCTCTAGGGCCAGGCTCCTCTGTCCATGGGATTCTCCAGGCAAGAATACTGGAGTGGGTTGCCATTTACTTCTCCAGGGGATCTTCCTGACCCAGGGATTGAACACAGGTCTCTTATGTCTCCTGAATTGCAGGTAGATTCTTTACCATCTGAACCACCAGGAGAGTGACGGGGAGCGGGTGGTAAAAGGACACATTGGGCAAGCTCTCCATCTCTGAGCTTTGGTTCCTTAAGCATAAATACATCTTTTAATATGTTTCAAAGTTACTGGAAGGGTGGCTGAAGAGGAGCTGGGGGCAGCAGAAAACATCACCCTAAAATGTGTCACTTTGGCTTGTGGGTTGTTTTGAGCTGAACACAATTAAGACGCTGCAGACTCAAAAAAAAAAAAATTTTTTCCTCTCACTTTATGGCTCAAAGTCATTTAGATTAGGCAACCTATGCCAGGACTTATTAGCAGGGATAACTTTTTATCTCAGAAAGACTCTCCTGCGTGGAGCTGCAAACATTTTTTCCCAAGCATTTGTTCTCCCCATTTTCCAGTAAGTTGTCTTCCTCCCTTTTGAAGCCCCAGATCCCTACTTCCTTCTCCTTAGCTCAGGGGAGTTTATAACTCTCAATTACCTGATTGTGCCTCAGAATTTTAATGGGCCCACCACATGAAGCAATTTGAATGTGTTAACCCTGATGCTAGGAAAGATGGAGGGCAGGAAGAGAAGGGGGTGACAGAGGATGAGATGGCTGGATGGCATTGTCGACTCAATGGACATGAATTTGAGCAAACTCCAGGAGATAGTGCAGGACAGGGAAGCCTGGCAGGCTACAGTCCATGGGGTCTCAAAGAGTCAGACACGGCTTGGTGACTGAACAACAACACTTAAAAGGGCTAAGCTGGTAAATTTCATGTAACTTGTATTATGCCACCATTGTTTAAATTGCTACCAATGGTAAATAATAGAACTGGCTTCACAGAGTTGCTGGGTGTGTGTGTGTTAGTCATTGGGTCTCGTCCGACTCTTTGTGACCCCATGGACTATAGCCTGCCAGGCTCCTCTGTCCACAGGATTCTCCAGGCAAGAATACTGGAGCGGGTTGCCATTTCTGTCTCTAGGGAATCTTTGAGACTCAGGGATCAAAACCAGGTCTCCTGCATTGCAAGCAGATTCTTTACCATCTGAGCCACCAGGGCTGGGTGTAGCAAACCCAAAAGTAATTTAATATAAATCATCAAACTGTCACCCCTCACGAATACCCAAATCCACAGATGCCCAAGTTCCTTGCAGTCACTCCCGTATCTTCAGATGAGGAGCCCACAGGCACGGAGGGAGACGGAAATCAGTGGTCCACGTGTCACATTCACTGTAAAAGGGTAAGTATCGCTATTATGTGGGTCAAAAATATTCACATATTGTCAGGACACTGGTCCAATCACCCCCCTCCTCCCCCAGACTCCTTTTTTTCACACACATTCCCAGCTCTTGCTTTCATGTAGAAAATGGGTCTCTCCACCCTCAGGCTGGAGCCGGGCTGACCCCCCGCACTCTGGGGTTGCAGAGGTCTCTTTAGGAGGATGTGAACTCAGCGCCCGGTCTCCCACAGAAGAGGCTGACCCGAGACTTACTGGATCCTTGGAGCAGAGCCTGGAGACCTGGGTCAGTCAGGGAGGCTGAGGGTAAGCCGTGCGGGGCCGGAGCAAGCGGGGAGTCCTGAGCACAGAAGACAGTCCTCACCGCTGGGTTGTTGGGTGGAGATGGGGCTGGGCAGGCGGGGAGCACCTGCCGTGTTGCTATCAGCCCTGACTCTTCTGTGGTTACCCTCGGGGAATAGTTCCAAGATGATTTTTGTTTCAGTATAATATTCATAAAATAGAATTGACCATTTTAACCATCTTTAAGTGTCCAGTTCAATTGCATTAAGTACAGTCACATTTTGTCCAACCAAACTCCAGGACTTTTTTTCATCTGGCAAAACTTAAATTCTGCACCCATTTGTCAACAATTCCCCCTTTCTCCTTCACAGTTCCTGGCAATCACCATTTTGCTCTCTGTCTCTGTGAAACTGACCACTCCGTGTCCTTTACTTAAGTGGAATCATATTAGTCATTTCCTGTCAGGATTATATCACTTAGTAAAATGTCCACAAGATTCTTCCATGTTGTAACATGTGTTGGAATTCCCTTCCCTTTTTAACATTAAAGAATATTCTATCACTACACACTTGGCTTACCCTTTCTTGGTCAATGGCATTTGGCTTGCTTTCGTACTTTACTTACGAAAGTAAAATAATGCTGCTTTGAACAGCAGTTTACAACTATCTCTTCCAGAGTGTGCTTTTAATTCTTTGGGGTATATTCTCAGAAGTAGAATTGCTGGATCATACGGTTCTAAGATTTTTATATCCTGTGATGGAGAAAATGTTCACATATTGAGGAATAAGGAAGTCATTCTGGCTCATCCATGGTTCAGCCTGAACTGTGTGTGAATTAAGACAGCCAGCCCAACCCTCGCAGCTCATCTGCTTTAACCACGGAGGTAAAGAGCGTCTGTTTTGAAAATAAGGATGAATAACTCCCTTCTCATGGTGTCCATGTTAACACTTCCTAGAAGATAAGGTTCTCTTCCCAGACACCAGGGAGCTGTTGCCTCGCTGTCTCTATACTTAGTCTGTCTCTTTTGAAACCTTGAAGGAATACACCCTGTCGTGTTGATGTGTGAGCTTTGTTTGGATGAGGTGTAAGACTGTGCTGGAAACCACACTTAAATGGAGCAGCTTCCAAGAGCCATAGGGACACTGTCTCCTTTGCTATAGTCCTCAGTTTGGCTCAGATAAAAACTCTTTCCTACTCCTATTACAGATAGTTTATTTCTGTGGACACTTGAATTCATTTGATCATCAAGGACCCTGAGAAGTGTGGGCTGTAAGACTCAGGACCCCACTTAACCCTGCTCCCTCCTAGTCCTCTTCTGCGACTCTCCCCACAGTCTGCACATGACCTGACACACTCCAGTGTGGGGGACCCCAAGTCTAGCTGTGCCTGAATCAAGAGAAGAGGAGTTTAAAATCTCTGATGTTAATTCTAGCAATGAAAGCATTTATTAATAACAAGCATTGCATATGTGTCCAGCCTTGCCCAAAGGGATGGAAGAGGATAAAGAAGGGGAATGAGACTTAGTCCTCTTCTTCAAGCAGCTCTGTTTGCTGGGAGAAATGAGTAGAAAGGCAGAAGAAAAATAGGAGGTAAGGGGTAAGGGTGAGTACTTCACTACACTAGGCACAATTATATCCCCCATAAATTTATCCTAAATTATGTGACACATCTATATTTAATAAACAAATAAAGCTTCTTAATTGCCTACTAGAAACCCACATTTACCTTGCCACCCTGCATTTTGTCTGGCTACCCTACACTGATTGCCAAAGAAGTTCAATGATAAGGGGAGCAAAAATTTACTTTGGCTTGGATTTCACTGGTGGTCCAGTGGTTAAAACTACATGCTTCCACCGCAGGGGCACAAGTTCCACCCCTGGTCAGATACTAAGATCCCACTAATCCCAAGGCCAGAAAGAAAAATCTTTTACTTTGGCTGTATACAGACTTCCTAAATCAATCAGAGGCACTTTCATTTTATTGATTTATTTTTTACTGGCAGAAGCTTTTTCTTTAGAAATGCTATTTTTTTGTTTCTTTATTTTGGGGTGCACTTGGTCTTTGTTGCAGCGCATGGGCTTCTCACTGTGGTGGCTTCTCTTGTTGTGGAGCAAGGACTCTAGGGCACTCGAGCTTTAGTAGCTGCAACTCTAGAGGACAGGCTTAACAGCTACGGTCCAAGGGCTTAGCTCCTCCGTGGCATGTGGGAATCTTGCCGGACCCGGCATTGAACTCCTGTCTCCTGCATTGTCAGGTGGACTGGGTCATCAGAGAAGCCCCTCCTCCATCTACTTTTAAATTCATTTAATAACTTGCACTCAGTTTCTTGACCTCCATCCCTCCTTCACTCTACTTCAGTTGTTCGACAGTCCTATGTTTCATTATTACCAATGTCTTGAACACCCATAAATCTCAGTTTAAAGCGTCCTGTTCTGCAGCAACAGTTTTTATCTTGTTTTTCTAGTTTCACTTTCTTTTTGTTTTACCCAATTATGATCATTTATCAATCAATCATTACCTATGACCCCTTTTTCCCACCTCTAGCAATGCAGGAATTTTGTTAGTGCTTTCTTATTTTTCAATTAAGAACTCTTCTTCATCAATTCTATTGCATGACTCTAAGAGTCTGCAATAGAAAAGTAAAGAAAAATTATCACAGTGTTATACTGTGTCTCAATAAAGCTAGAGGAAAACAAAAAAATAATTATTTCTCTTCATCATGATGAAAGGATCCACTTTATCTTTTATTATTCTCTTTTTTCAAAGTCTACTTTGACAGTAATATACCTACCCTACTTTCTTATGTAACTGTTTGCACAAGGTATCTGTTCTTTCCTTTTACTTCCAGCCTATTCGTGCAACACTGGGGTGGAAGAATCACAAGCTGGAATCAAGATTGCCAGGAGAAATATCAATAACCTCAGATATGCAGACAACACCACCCTTACGGCAGAAAGTGAAGAGGAACTCAAAAGCATCTTGATGAAAGTGAAAGAGGAGAGTGAAAAAGTTGGCTTAAAGCTCAACATTCAGAAAACGAAGATCATGGCATCTGGTCCCATCATTTCATGGGAAACAGATGGGGAAACAGTGGAAACAGTGTCAGACTTTATTTTGGGAGCTCCAAAATCACTGCAGATTGCAGCCGTGAAATGAAAAGACACTTACTCCTTGGAAGGAAAGTTATGACCAACCTAGACAAGCATATTCAAAAACAGAGACATTACTTTGCCAACAAAGGTCTGTCTAGTCAAGGCTATGGTTTTTCCAGTGGTCATGTATGGATGTGAGAGTTGGACTGTGAAGAAGGCTGAGCGCCGAAGAATTGATGCTTTTGAACTGTAGTGTTGGAGAAGACTCTTGAGAGTCCCTTGGACTGCAAGGAGATCCAACCAGTCCATCCTGAAGGAGATCAGCCCTGGGATTTCTTTGGAGGGAATGATGCTGAAGCTGAAACTCCAGTACTTTGGCCACCTCATGCGAAGAGCTGACTCATTGGAAAAGAGTCTGATGCTGAGAGGGATTGGGGGCAGGAGGAGAAGGGGACGATAGAGGATGAGATGGCTGGATGGCATCACTGACTCGATGGACTTGAGTGTGAGTGAACTCCGGGAGTTGGTGATGGACAGGGAGGCCTGGCGTGCTGCGATTCATGGGGTCCCAAAGAGTCAGACACGACTGAGCAACTGAACTGAACTGAACTGAAGCCCTGTTCTAAGTTTTCCTCATTTCCACTTCACGACTCCCCCGTGGGGTGGTTACTCTTCCCATCCCTGCATTACTGAGGAGACGGCAAAGAGGCTAAGCCCTAGAGAACCAGAACCAAACCAGGTGCTGGGACCGTGGGCCACACACCGAACCCCCAGAGCGGATCTCTGGGTGCGACAGGGGGCGGGTGGTTCCCGTTCCTGGGGGTCACTAGCTCCTCTCCTTAGCAGTGTTCCCTATCACTTAGGCACTAATCCTTCCGGAAAACCTGCCCCTCATCACCTTGACCCTGGCCGACCGCCGCCTGGCCATCCGCCAGGGACTCCTTCCTGCGGCCCTTCTCGCTGCTGGAGGTGGGCTTCACCTTGGCCGTGACCCCGCAGCTGCCGGCCCACCTTCTCAAGGGACGCGGGACTGTCTCTCGAGCCGGATGCTTCGCCCAGACGGGGCTCGACTTCACCCTGGGCCCCGTGGAGCCCCTGCTGCAGCGGGGATCTCCTCGGACCGCTGCCTGGCCACGCCGCCCGGGGGGTACCCAGCGCCCCGCGCACGTGCGCGTCTCCCCGGTCCTCGGCCCCGGCGGCTGGGCGGGCGGCCTCCTCTTCCTCACTGGGCCCCTCACCTGGCTGTCCTCTCCCCGTCTGTGGCCCCAGCATCCTGGGCCACTCGCTCTGCAACAGCACGCCCTTGCTGGAGCAGGGGTGCGCGGCCACCCGGCCCCCGCCGCTGGCGTCCTTCCTGGTGGCCGTGTGCACCCTGGCAGGCCCCGCGGCGGGGCCCGGCCTGTCCTACGGCTCTGCACCATTGGCACAGGCCTGGACCTGCCTTCTCCTCCCACTCGTCCCAAGTCCTGGTGGTCTCCCTCACCTCCGAGAGCTGCTCAGCCTCCCCCACCCCACCCCTTCTCTGTGTGCCTGAGCCCCAGGCAGACCACGTGGCTTGAGCTATAAAAAGGAGGGACTTCCTGCCGCGCAGTCAGGTCGACCTGGTGAACCCCGTCATCTGCTGCCTGAGGAATGAGCTGGTCCAGAAAGTTAGCAGGAATTTGCTGATCAAGGAGGCTGAGGTCTTCTCCCAAGAAACTCGGAGCCTAAGGCTTCCAGAGGGACTGCTCAGCATTTAATCCTTTTTTTTTTTTTTCAGTGAAGGCCTTGGAGAAAATGTTTGCTAGTGGGAAAGCTGATGGTGGTTATTTCTGCATTCTAGCAGAGTAGAAGATGAAATGGATTGCTCCTCTGCTCAGGAAGCAGTCATTTGGCAGTAACCATGGAGACTTGACCTGAGTTTGAGTAAGCTGCAGGAGTTGGTGATGGACAGGGAAGCCTGGCGTGCTGCAGTCCGTGGGGGTGCAAAGAGCTGGCCATGACGGAGCCGCTGAACTGAACTGATGGAGACTGCTAGTCATTCTGCTTATCCAGTCTCCAGGTTAGTAACAGAAGACTTTGGATTTTATCCGGACACATAATGTCCAGTTAGGGACAACATTTCCCACCCTTCCTGCAGCTCCTTTGCTCTCATGACTGAGTCTTAGAGGATGGGGTGTACGTGGAATGATCTGTGTGTTTCATGGACTGTGATTTCATAAGAAAATTGCCTTCTCTCCATTTTTTCCCCCTCCCATCTTCCTGCTCCCTGGGGAATGTGACCTCCGTGGAAGGACAAGAGGTGGAAGCAACTGTTGAGAGCAGAGACCCCATCGAGCTTCCCAGATAGCTCGATGGTAAAGAATCCAGCTGCCAAAGCAGGAGACATGGGTTCGATCCCTAGGTCGGGAAGATGCCATGGAAGAAAAAATGGCTACCCCCTCCAGTATTCTTACCTGGGAAATCCCACGGACAGAGGAGCCTGGTGGGCCACGGCCCAGAGGATTGCAGAGTCGGAAACAATTTAGCCACCGAACACCACACACCGCATCACTCTGGGTCCCTGGATGAGCGTGCGGAACAGCGCCGCCTGCTGGCCTTGTATCAACCGCAGACATCCTCTGTAAGAGAAAAGTCTATCTTATCTCAGCACTAGGCTTCTTGGTTACATCAGCTTACCATAAACTTCCCTGGTAATACAGCTATAAAAGAAAATTCTCAGAGTAAAACCTGGGCTGGAGAAGCCAAGATAAAGGGACAGAACCCGGAATTCCCTGGCCATCCGGTGGTTAGGACTCTGCTTTCACCGCTGGTGGGTGCGGGTTCAACCCCTGGGCAGGGGACTAAGATCCCACAGGCTGCACAGCCAAGGGGAAAAAAAGAAAGAAAGGAAGAAAAGGGGCGAGAGAGAACTGCTGTGGAAGTAAAAAAGGTGTGCACTCTGGGGTGGAGAGGGTGTTTCAGTACAAATCAATCTGGGCTCCAGGGACCACACTTGTTCAGGAATCCAGAAACCAGAGAGGAGGTAAGAGTTCTCCATTGCCTCCCTCCCTGTCCCCTCTCAGGTCTCACCTGTTTCCTCTGGAATAAACTTAGCTTTGTCAGTCTTACAGGTCTGTTCCTGGTGGTCGTAGGCTAATTGGGCAAGAGCAATACATGTCAATAGCTGCAAAGCACTCTGTGTGCCCTGAAGGATAAGTCTGAGATCCTAGGAGAGCTTCTAAAGAGAGACATGAGCTGGTCTGTGATATTAAGAACCTGACAAATTTTCTTTAAGTACCACCCAGTTTTGCTCTATGTTAATTTTTCAAATGCATTTTATTTTCAAATTTGTTTTTGGCGGTGCTGGGTCTTCATTGCTTTGGGGGCTACTCTCTAGTTGTGGTACGTGGGCTTCTCTTTGCAGTAGCTTCTTGTGTTGCAGAGCAGGGGCTCTAGGGAGTGCGGGCTTCAGTAGCAAGGCCTGTGGGCTCAGTAGTGGCAACGCCCGGGCTCTCAAGCATAGACTCAGTCGTTGTGGCCCACGGGCTTATGTACTTCTCCGCATGTGGGCTCTTCCCAGACCAGGGATTGAACCCATGTCTCCAACACTGGCAGGCAGATTCCTTACCACTGAGCCACTAGGGAAGCCCCCTCAATGTTCATTTTCAATATCATCAGCAGGCAGTGGTCCCAGGCAGGAACAGTGGGAGCCTCTGGGGCAATGCTCTGTTAATATCCTCAAACCCAGTGGGGGAGGGACCAGTCAGGCTGGGAGCTTCCTGCCGGGGTCTGTGGTCAGAGAGTGAGGACAGGGCTGAGGAAGTTGCACAACCTCGCGGGGCACAGGAGGCGTGACTGGGACCTGTCGACAGCAGGGCCCTCAGCAGTGGGAGGACCGACCCTGTGACAGCTTCCGGGAGCTGTGTGATGGACTGCAGCTCACTTCCCTGTTGGGCCTCTTTCAAATTGGAGCAGTAGTCTGCTGGGTTGACAAGCGCCCTTCCAGCTGCTAAGCATTTAAAAGCTTGAACTTTGGAGCCAGACTGACTTAAATTTGGAGGTCATCTATCTCCTATCCCTGCTGTACAGGTCACACTCTCTGGGCCTCCCTAGGAGCCTCAGTTTCCGCATCTGTAAGCTGGGAGCGCTGGTTTCTCTTTTTGGTCAGTTGGTTATGAGCTGGGGATGCTGGTGGTGATGAGCATGTTTGGGGGGGTGGAGCTTGATGTTCTCTTTACATGACAACGAAGGGGGTGACAGAGGATGATATGGCTGGATGGCATCATGGACTCAATGGACATGAGTCTGAGCAAACTCTGGGAGACAGTGAAGGACAGGGAAGCCTGGCTTGCCACAGTCCATGGGCTCAGAAAGAGTCGGATGTGACTTAGCAACTGAACAAAAAGGGTGTATGTAAGCCACCACTGTGATAGCCCATGGAGCAGCCTGTAGTCTCATTCAGTTGCTAAGAACTCAGCATTTTGTCTCATCTCATGTAAAAGCAAGTCCAGCTTACAACGCATTAGTGAGTAACAGAGATTATACTGATGATGGAGAAGAATGGGGGCAGAGAGAGTTTTCATCATACCGCATAGAGTAAGACAATTAAAAATTCCCTTTAATCACTGGGACTTACCTGGTGGTCCAGTGGTTAAGAATCTGCCTTACAATGCAGGGGACATGGGTTCAATCCCTGGGAATTGAAGATCCCACATGCCGGGGAGCAACTAAAGCCTCACGCCAAAAATAGCCTGAGTACCACAACTAGTGAGTCCGTACATCACAGTGAAATGAAGATCCTGTGTGCCCCAACTAAGACCCAACACAGCCAAATTAAAACAAACAAACAAACAAACAAACTTCTTAAAGAAAAAGCAAGGATATGTCTAAAAAAACTAGGATATGTCTCCCCTACATGAGGGAATTTAGATTTACAGTCAACATGAAAATTTTGTCTCAGACTTCTGCCAGAGATTCTTCAGCATACTTTACCCAGCTTACGCTCAGAAGCTGAGTCCTGTCTGACTCTTTGCAAACCTGTGGACTGTCACTCACCAGGCTCCTCTGCCCGTGGGCTTCTCCAGGCAAGAATACTCGAGTGGGTTGCCATTTCCTCCTCCAGGGGATCTTCCTGACCCCGGGATCAAACCTGTGTCTCCAGCATTGTCAGGCGGATTCCTTACTGCTGAGCCACCTGGGAAGCCCCCAAATTTCTTAACCTCCTTGCATTTCTTTCCACTTATTAACACACTAGAATATTTGTAAATAAAGATATGGCATTGCTGGGACTTCCCTGGAGGTTCAGAGGTTAAGACTGAGCTGCTTGGAACACAGGTTCCATGCCAGGGCAGGGAACTAAAATCTCACCTGCCAAAAAAGAGAGAGAGAGACAGAGATGTCATTGTCTACAATCAGAAAATCACATCTTCTTGGTGAGAGGGAAAAGTCTCAAGAAGCATTTTGTGTGTTTCCTGAATTGGCTTTAAAAAAAAAATGTCCCTCCTTATGTATAGAAGCAGAAGTTGAAGTCATGCACTGGAATGGCTCCTTTCCTGTGCTTCCAGAAACAGTGCTGAGCCCCAGAAGGCCCCAAAATTGCCAAGTCTCTTCCTTCCCATGAGAAAGAAGTGTTTTCTTGAAAGAGTATTGGGAAACAGTTTAGCGATTCAGCTTCCCTCCCCTCTGAATTCCTAGAACTATGTTTTTCCCTCCTGGGAGAGGAGGGGAAGAGGTAAGGTAATGAGAGCGTCCTCAGGGAAGCCCAGGTCTAACCCTTCAAGGGTGCAGGCTAGCACCACCTTCTGTCTCACCCCCTGCCTGAGAACTCACCCCTGCCTGTGACTCACCCCTGAATTGAACGAATTCCCTGTCCCAGGTCAGAGCCTGCACCTCGGCTCCAGGCTGCCTCCTTTGGTTCATTGTCCATTATCACCCTGAGATATCTTTCCCAGTGCCGGTCTGACTCCATCCCTCCCATACGAAAAACCATTCCATATCGTACGAAGGAATATTGTTGCTATTTAGTCAACAACTTGTATCCGACTCCTTTGCAACCCCATGGACCGCAGTCTACCAGGCTCCTCTGTCCATGGGATTTTTCACCACTGAGTCCCCAGGGAAATCCCACAAAAGAATATTATTCAGCCATAAAAAGGAATGAAGTGTTAGTCATGTCCAACTCTTTGCAATCCCATGGAATGTAGCCCACCAGGCTCCTCCGTCCATGGGATTCTCCAGGCAGGAATACTGGAGTGAGTCAGCATTTCCTTCTCCAGGGGATCTTCCCGACCCAGGGATCGAAAGGTTCCCACATTGTGGGCAGATTCTTTGCCATCTGAGCCACCAAGAAAGCCCCTCCCCCAAAATGAAGGAAGTACTGATATATACTATTACATGCTGAACCTTGAAAAGTGAAGTGAGTGAAAATGAAGTCGCTCAGTCGTGTGTGTCCGACTCTTTGCGACCTGTGGACTGTAGCCCACCAAGCTCCTCCGACCATGGGATTCTCCAGGCAAGAATACTGGAGTGGGTTGCCATTTCCTTCTCCAGAACCTTGAAAACAAATATATAATATTGCCCATGTGTGGAATTTAGAAAAATGGTACAGATGAACTTATTTGCAAAGCAGAAACAGATGTAGAGAACAAATGTACGAATACCAAGGGGAAAGGAGGGGTGAACTGGGAGACTGGGATTGACATACATGCGCAGTAGAGAACATGAGAACCTGCTGTAGGGCACGCGGCACTCCACTCAGTGCCCTGCGGTGATCTACATGGCAAGGGGATCCGAAGAAGAGGGGATCTGTGTACACGGATGGCTGATTCATTTTGCTGTATAGCAAAAGCTAACACGACACTGTAAAGAAGCTATACTCCAATAAAATTAATAAAAAGAAAGAAATGTAGACCATCACACCCACTAAAATAGAATTTTTATTTCAATAAGTTCTCCTGGTGATGCACATTAGGGTTTGAGAATCCCTGCCGGGAGACATGATTTTGTAATTGTATCCAGAAATGTTCACTAACCCCAGTTCCATTCCTTAACCGCTAAAAAAGTTTTTTGAAGCATTGTTGATTTACAGTATTGTGTTAATTTCAGGTATACAGCAATGTGATTCAGTCATATAATATATATATGTACATTATTCTATTTCACTATAGTTTATTACATGAAAAGCCATATTGTTTGTATATGGATCCAGCTCTATTCTGAGTCCAGAAAACTTGACTGGCCCTCACGAATCTCTCCCCTTTCCGCTAAGCACAGGGGTCCTGTCTTTCTTTCTAGAAGCACCGGCAGTTGAAGAGGCAGACTTCCAGTGTGGATGGTGGTTGAGGAAAGAGGGAAGTGAGAACAGGACGATTAAAGCGTGTCACAAGTAAGCGTCAGAGCCAGACACCTCATCTCTGAAATTCCCAGTTTACATAGACTATGGCAGGACTTGCGCTGTGTCCTACTTCTTCATTTCCTCACCAAGCCTATAAAAGTTTAGGGTGAAGCTTAGAAAGCGCTTCCAGGCTCTCACTTGACCAGAAAAGGCCCAGGGCAAGGGGTGGGGGGAGAGGAATGGATACCCGCAGAGGGTATCCACATTGCATCACTGTCCCTAGAAAGACCTAGAAACCAAAGCATTTCCCGCAAACCCCTTCTTCACCTTGTTGCCGTGTTCAAAACCATTCACTGGCTCCCTGGACATCCTTGGTAGAACAGTGGATAAGGGGCTTCCCAGGTGGCTCTAGTGGTAAAGAACCTGCCTTCCGATGCTGGAGATATAAGAGACGTGGGTTTGATCCCCTGGGTTGGGATGATTCCTTGGAAGAGGGCATGGTAAACCCCTCCAGCAGTCTTGCCTGGAGAATCCCATGGACAGAGGAGTCTGATGGGCTACAGTCCATAGGGTCGCAAAGACATGACTGAAGTGGCTTAGCATGCGGGCGTGCACAGTGGATAAGAATCTGCTTGCCAGCACAGGGCATGTGGGTTTGATCCCCGGTCAGTGAAGGTTCCTTGTGCCATGGAACAGCTAAGCCCGTGCGCCACAACTCCTGACCGCCTCCCTGGAGCCTCTGCTCCACAACGAGAAGCCACCACAATGAGAAGCCCGAGAGCCGCAAGGAAGAATAGTCCTCACTCGCCACAACTAGAGAAAACCCATATAGAGCAATGAAAAATCAGCACAGCCAAGAATAAATAAATAAACCTTTAAGAAAAAAAAAAAGAATATCCAATTATAAGAGCCCTCCTTTCTCCCCATCCAACCTAAATCTTTCCCAGCATAAACACCTGATAGCTATTTGGGTACATCCTTCTCCAGACTGTATCTTCTTAGGGGTGGGGGGTGCACTGCGTGGGGTCTTAATCATGGCAGGCTGGCCTCAGAGTCTGTGGGCTTAGTTCCCCCAGCAGGGATCATACCCACACCCCCTGCCCTGGAAGAGGGATTCTGAACCCCAGGACCACCAGGGAAGTCCTGACTACCCCCTTTTCATTCATCTGAGGGCAGCTTCCTGGTCCGAAGGAGATGAGATGTCTATCTCTGCCCTTGTTTAGCTGTGTGATGGTGGAGAATCCATGTACCCGTCTAAGCTTCTGTCTCCCTCATCAATACCTGGAAGAAAAATTTGCTCACCTTCACGCACATTTCATGTTCACATTTGCTCCCATGACATTGGTTAATGCAAGCGACACATCCAAGTCCGATATTGGAAAGGAGGTCTAATTCTCCCATGAGGAAGCATGCGTTGCTAGGCTGCCTCAGTCATGTCTGACTCTCTGCAACTCCATGGACTGTAGCCCACGGCCTCCTCTGTCCATGGGATTCTCCAGGCAAGAATACTGGGGTGGGTTGCCATGCCCTCCTCCAGAGGATCTTCCCAACCCAGGGATCGAACCCACCTCTCTTGTCTCCTGCACTAGCACCACCAAGAAAACATCCCCCCAACCCCAAGGGCAGGAACCATTTTGATAACGATCTACCTCGGACCCAGTGAGGCAAGGAAGACAGTGGTCAGGACAGTGTTTGGTCCAGGGATCGGGGAAGAAGGAGAGAAGTGAAAGCTTTTTCTCACTACCACTCAAGGCCTCCTGCAATTTCTCAATCTGTCTCCACTTCCTTCTCTTCAAAGTGGACCTGTTGGTGAGGTGAGGGTGTGGTGGGGAGGGGTGGGAAGGAATCGAAGGCGGAGGAGGCGCTATTTCAACAGAAGGACTGTCCGGGCATTCACGTCTCTGCCTGCGGTGATCAGAGCTGGGCACGTGGACTCGCTCCTCCTGGGTATAGAAACACCCCTCCGGCCTCTCTCCTGGAGGGCCCACGGCGCCCCCATGTCCCCAGCCCCGCTCAGGAGTGAGCTGGGCCGCCTCTGCACCTACTTGGAGGAACTGGAGGCCGTGGAGCTGAAGAAGTTCAAGTTATACCTGGGGACTGCGACAGAAATGGGGGAGGCCAAGATCCCCTGGGGGCGGATGGAGCCGGCGGGTCCCCTGGAAATGGCCCAGCTGCTGGTGGCTCATTTCGGACCACGGGAGGCCTGGCTGCTGGCCCTTGGCGTCTTTCAGTGTATCAACAGGAAGGACCTGTGGGAGAGAGGCCACAGAGAGGACCAAGGGAGGGGTAAGGAGGTGGTGGCGGTCCGGGCTGAGGCTGCTACCCACCGATTCCCTTCTTTTGTGTTTTCGTTTTGCTGCGTTTTTTGCAAGATTTTTGTGCTGCTTCCTGTTTTAAAAATTAATTCATTAATTTGGCTGCACCTGGTCTTACTTGTGACACGTGGGGTCCTCACTGTAGCATGCTGGTTTCTCTCTCTAGTTGCCTGGAGGCATGTGAAATCTTAGTTCCCCCAGTGGGGATTGAACTTGTGCCCCTTGCATTGGAAGGCCGGTTCTTAATCACTGGACCACTGGGGAAGATCACCCCTTCTCCTTCCTGATGATCGCTGGGCTCCCAAGAGCCACCTCTAACCCATCCCCCTGGCCTTTGTTTGAGCTGCCTGGAATACCTCCCTCTATCTTCTTCACCTGGAAAACTCCTATTCATCTGCCAGAACCCTGAAGGCAGTACTTTCTCTGTGATTCCTTTACTCACTTTCTCCCTCTCTCTGCTCAATCACCCTGGCTGACTTGGAAACCCCACTTTTCATACTAAGTGCTTAATAAATATATATTTTGGAGTCCATAAAAGAACAGAAGATGTTCAGTAAATAAGTATCGAATAAAAAAAAATATGCCAGGTACACGTGTATAAAAGACATTTCAAAAATGCTAGTTTCTGGTGTGGGGCTGAAGGGGAGGAGGAATCCAAGCCGACTCAGAACGCTCTGGCTGAGGGATTAATCAGATGGATGGAGGTGCCAATCACTATGATCGATACCCGTGGGCAGTCAGTTATTACCATGTAGACAGTTTAATGTAATGGAAGTTACTGTCGTGAAGGGCTAGTCAGATATGTGCCAGCTGATCTGGCAAAATTCCTCTTCCAGACGCTCCACCTGGTGGCCCACCCTCACTGGGCAGCAAGTCAGCTTGTTCTCTGGACGTCTTGCCTGCCGCTCCAAGAAAAGGTGAGCCACAAGCCACGTAAGCTGGTGCAGCCACTATGGAAAACAGCATGGAGGTTCCTCAGAAAACTGAAAGTACCATACGACCCGGCAATCCCACTCTTGGGCATATACCCGAACAAAACTCTAATTCGAAAAGATACATGCACCCCTTTGCTCACAGCAGCATGATAGCCAAGACATGGGAATGGCCTAAATGTCCATCGGCAGCTGAATGGATAAGGATAAATACATATATCACATCTTCTTTATCCATTCCAGCCTGAAGAAGCTGGAATGCTATTCAGCCACGAGAAAGAATGAAATCATGCCTTTGGCAGCAACACAGATGCAACTAGAGATTATCGTACTAGGTGACGTCAGAAAGACAAATACCATATGATATCACTTACGTGTAGAATCTAAAATATGGTGCAAATGAACCTATCCACAAAACAGACTCACAGACCTAGAGAAAAGACTCCTAATTGCCAAGGGGGAGGCGGGTGGAGGAGGGAAGGACTAGTTTTGGATTAGCGGATCCAAACTATTCTATATAGGATGGATAAACAACCAGGCCTTACAGTACCACAGTGAAGTATATTCAATATCCTGTGATAAATCATAATGGAAAAGAATAGTTAGAAAAAGAATGTCTATATGTGTATAAGTGAGTCGGTTTGCTGTACAGCAGAGATTGGTACCACATTGTAAATAAATCAACTATCCCTGCGGGTGTGCTCAGTCGTGTGTGACTCTTTCGAGATCCCATGGACTGTAGCCCACCAGGCTCCTCTGTCCACAGCATTTCCCAGGTAAGAATACTGGAGTGGGTTGCCACTTCCTTCTCCAGCGAATCTTCCCAAGCCAGAGACTGAACCTGCATGTCCTGCACTGGCAGGCAGATTCTTTATCACTGGGCCACCTATTAACGTGAAGTGTGAAAATCGCTCAGTTGTGTCTGACTCTTTGTGACCCTGGGAACTGTAGCCCACCAGGCTCCTCTGTCCACAGCACTTCCCAGGCCAGAATACTGGAGTGGGTAGCTGTCCCCTTCTCCAGGGGATCTCCCCAAACCAAGGATGGAACCCAGGCCTCCCGCATTGCAGGAGGATTCTTTACCATCTGAGCCACCTGGGAAGTTAAAAACAACAACAATAACAAAAGAATAGTTCCCATGTTGATACTTCTGCTTCCCACAAGGAGGCAAGATCTGTGGTGGTGTACCAAAGTACCAAAGTTCCCAGGCTCCATCTAGAAAAAGACTTCCGAAGTCATCGCAAAGCAGATAGTTCACTAGACCACAGTTTGCATTAATGCATGCATTCATTAAAGGCTGCTGACCAATCTATCTTTCACGGTCCTTCATTCCTCTCCGGTAGATTCCCAGGAAACCTACAGAGACTACGTCCGCAGGAAATTCCGGCTAATGGAAGACCGCAACGCACGCCTGGGGGAGTTCGTCAACCTCAGCCACCGGTACACGCGGCTCCTCCTGGCGAAGGAACACTCCAGCCCCAGGTGGGCCCAGCAGAAGCTCTTGGACACAGGCCGGGGACACGCGGGGACCGCTGGCCAGCCGGCCAGCCTCATCCAGATCGAGGCCCTCTTCGAGCCAGATGAAGAGCGCCCGGAGCCCCCGCGCACCGTGGTCCTGCAGGGCGCAGCGGGCATGGGCAAATCCATGCTGGCCCACAAAGTGATGCTAGACTGGGCCGACGGGAAGCTCTTCCAAGACAGGTTCGACTACGTCTGCTACGTCAACTGCCGGGAGATGAACCGGGGCCCCGCGGAGCGCAGCGTGCGAGACCTCCTGGCCGGCTGCTGGCCGGAGCCCTGCGCTCCTCTCCAGGAGCTCGTCCGCGTGCCTGAGCGTCTCCTCGTCATCATGGACGGCTTTGACGAACTCAGACCCTCCTTCCACGACCCGCAGGGCCCCTGGTGCCTCTGCTGGGAGAAGAAAGCGCCAGCGGAGGTCCTCCTGGGCAGCCTGATTCGTAAAAAGCTCCTGCCCGAGCTGTCTCTCCTCATCACCACGCGGCCCACCGCTCTGGCCAAGCTCCAGCGCTCGCTCGAGCATCCCAGGCACGTGGCGATCCTGGGCTTCTCCGAAGCCGAGCGCAAGGACTACTTCCACAGGTATTTCCACGACAGGGAGCAGGCAGGCCAGGTCTTCAGCTTCGTGAGGGACGACGAGCCCCTCTTCACTCTCTGTTTTGTCCCCATGGTGTGCTGGGTGGTCTGCACCTGCCTCAAGCAGCAGCTGGAGGGCGGGGGGCTCTTAAGACGGAGGTCGAGGACCACGACGGCCGTGTACCTACTCTACCTCCTGAGTCTGATGCAACCCAAGCCAGGGACCCCCACCCTGCCGTCCCCGCCCAACCGGAGGGGGCTGTGCGCCCTAGCGGCCCACGGCCTCTGGAAACAGAAGATCCTCTTTGCGGAGCGCGACCTCCGGGAGCACGGCCTGGACGCGGCCGACGTCTCTTCCTTCCTCAACATGAACATCTTCCAGAAGGACATCAACTGCGAGACGCTCTACAGTTTCATCCACCTGAGTTTCCAGGAGTTTTTCGCGGCCATGCACTATGTCTTGGATGATGGAGCGAGCGGGTCCGGCCCCGAGCGGGACCTCAGCAGGTTGCTGACCGAGTACGCATTCTCCGAGAGGAGCTTCTTAGCCCTCACGGTCCGTTTCCTGTTTGGACTCCTGAACGAGGAGACCAGGAGCTACCTGGAGAAGACGCTGGGCTGGAAGGTCTCGCCTGGCGTCAAGACCGAGCTGCTCGAGTGGATCCACCGCAAGGCTCGGAGCGAGGGGTCCACCCTGAAGCAGGGTGCCCTGGAGGTCTTTGGCTGCCTGTACGAGCTCCAGGAGGAGGAATTCATCCAACAAGCCCTCAGCCACTTCCAGGTGGTCGTGGTCAACAACATCACCACCAAGATGGAATACATAGTGTCCTCTTTTTGTGTGAAGAGCTGCAGGAACGCCGAGGTGCTGCAGCTGTTCGGGGCTGCCTACCAAGCCGCCGGAGAAGACGGGCTGAGATGGCCCCTGGCCACGTCGTAAGTATTTGCTGGGGCTCGCTCCCCGAGTTCATGCCCTTAGCCGAGTTCATGTTCCCAAAGCGGATGACTTTCCCCTCCATCCTAGGAGATATTTGGCAATATGTGGAGAAGGATTTCGCTGTCACGGTTAGGGGAGATCAGACAGATGCTAGGGGTCTAGTGGGTGGAGGTCAGGGATGCTGCAAAAATATCCTACAATGCACAGGACAGCCTCCATCACTAAGAACTATTTGGCTCCAAAGTGTCAACAGTGCCCAGGCCATTTTCTAGTTCTTAAACAACAAGAACAAAAACACTAACGGTTGCTCAGTTGTGCCCAACTCCTTGAGACCCCATGAACTGTAGCCTGCCGGGCTTCTCTGTCCATGGGATTCTCCAGACAAGAATACTGGAGTGGGTTGCCATGCCCTGCTCCAGGGGATCCTCCTGACCCAGGGATGGAACCCAGGTCTCATGCACTGGCAGGTGGATTCTTTACCACTGAGTCACCGGGGAAGCTCTAAGCAATACTTCTCAGGACTAAATAGTGGCCCATGTCAAGGAGAATGTATCCAGTCAACACATTATCCAGGGCCTTATATCTGTGGACTGGGCTATCCCTTCTTTTTTCAGGTTTTTTTTTTCCTTGTCCTTCCCCTGCTGGGCTTAGGAGATCTTAGTTCCCTGACCAGGGATGGAACCTGGGCCCCTGGCAGTGATAGCACACAGTCCTAAGCACTAGACCTCCAGAGAATGCCTAGTGAGTTTTCTAAACTTACTATATGGTCTTTTTTTTTGCCTTAAAAGTTTTTTCACATTGAGGTGTAGTTGACTGACGATGCTGTGTTAGTTTCAAGTGTACAGCAAAGTTTCTCAGATATATGATACATATATATATATACTTTTTCAGATTATTTTCCACTATAAGTTATTATAAGATATTGAGTATAGTCCCCTGTGCTGTACAGTAAGTAGGTCCTTGTTGCTGGGCTTTTTTTTCTTTATATAGACTGAAGACAGTATGAATAAGCCAGCCAGTACCCCTAACAGAGCAAACATTCAATGGAGAAGGAGGATAGACAAAGAACAGTAAATAAATCAATAGGCAAATGAAATGAAATTGATTAAGGTAGTTGCAAACAGAGTTATCTATTAGGAAGAAAGTAAAACCGGGTAGTATTATATAACAGAGACTTGGAGGGGGAAGGGCAACATGAAAGGAGGTGGTCAGTGAAGGAAACTCTGAGCAAGTGACACTCTCTGTATGTATGTTCGGCTAGGACTTTGTTTTGGTTTGGGTTCCCTGAGGAATCACCTTAGAAGCAAGGATTTCAACCTAAGTGGAGTGGAAAGGAAACCTTGTTCCCTCTCCTCTCTTAGGTTGTGAAACCGGGGGCTTATAAATTAGACTTACAAAAGACAGATTCATAAGCTTAAAAGAAAAAAAGAAGAAGTTTAGTGGCACGTTCGTTCCCACTTACACGTGGATGGACCCAGAAATGAGTACCCCAAAGGGATCCCTAGAATTTGGGCTTATGCATATATATATATATATATGGAACGTGGAGAGATGACTGATGCACCTATTTGCCGAGCAGCTGAGATACAGGCAGACAAAGGGCACAGACCCGTGGGCACCGTGGGGGAAGGAGAGGGCGGGAGGAATTGAGAGAGGAGTGTGGAAACAAACATTGCCATATGTAAATTAGACAGCCGGGGGGGAGTTTGCTGTCTGATTCGGGGAGCTCAACCTGGTGCTCCCTGACAACCTAGAGGGGTGGGATGGGGTGGGAGATGGGAGGGAGGTTCAAGAGGGAGGGGAGATGTGTATACCTGTGGCTGATTCATGTTGGTGTATGGCAGAAAGTAACATAAGGTTGTAAGCAATTATCCTCCAATTACAAATAAATTTTAAACAAAAAGTATTTGGGTTTATGGACAGTCTTAACAAAAACAATACGTTTTTAGGGCTGTGACAAGTCAAAAGAAAAGGGTTTGAGTTTCCGGTGCAGCAAGCTGTGGAAAGGCAAATATGTGAGGAAACGGATGGAATAATCGTTTGTGCAGTCTCACAATGATTTCATCAGCTTTGGAACTGCCTGGGAAGAAGAATCCTCTTCCTTCTTAGGGTCTCTGGCTGGGCCTAAGAATTAAATTGACATAAGACAGCATAACGGGGGAAACACCCAAACTTTATTGAAAGAGAATGAAGACCGGAGGAGCAGGTGGTGCTGCTGGCCTGGGAACCACAAGTACAGATGAAAGGCTTTAAAGAGCTCCCTGGGGCTTTCCCTGGCGGTCCAGTGCTTAAGACTCCGTGCTTCTGCTGCAGGGGGTGCGGGTTTAATCCGTGTTTGGAACTTAGATCCCCCATGCTGCATGCGCTGCCAAAATTAATAAATCAATAAATTTAAAGAGCTCCCTGATAGTAACGCAATCAAGGAGCGAAGCCGTATGGTTTTCTGCCCTGAGTTGCTTGCTAATGCTTTTGGAAAAAAAAAAAAGTTACAGTGGAATATTTCAAATATACACAGAGTATATATAGAGAGAGAGATAGATGAATATATATATTCATCATTTATTTAACCAGTTAGCAACATTTTGCCAAATGTGCTTCATCTGTTGTTCCCTGTCTTGCTTTTTTTTTTTTTCCTCAAAAAAAATTTGGGGGGGGGATTGTTCCTGCTAGGCTTGTGGGATCCTATTTCGCCAACCAGGGATTGAACCTGTGCCCCATTCCCTCACCATGGCATCATCATTCCTAACAAAATTAACAATTCCTGGGAATTTCCTGGTGGTCCAGTGGTTAGGGGACTTCCCTGGTGGCTCAGACAGTAAAGCGTCTGCCTATAATGTGGGAGACCCAGGTTCAATCCCTGGGTTGGAAAGATCCCCTGGAGAAGGAAACAGCAACCCACTCCAGTACTCTTGCCTGGAAAATCCCATGGATGGAGGAACCTGGTAGGCTACAGTCCATGGGGTTGAAAGAGTTGGACATGGACTGAGCAATTTCATTTTCACTTTCCAGTGGTTAGAGCTTCCCGCTGTCACTGCGAAGGGCCTGGGTTCAATACCAGACTGAACCGAGGAATCGATCAGCATAGCAAAAAACAAAAGCAACAACCAAAAGACACAATTCCTTAATATCTTCTAATACTCAGTCCATATTCAAATATAGAGCTTCCCTGGTGCACGCGTGTGTGCTGGGTTGCTTCAGTTGTGTCCGACTCTTTGTGGCCCCATAGACTGTAGCCCACCAAGCTCCTCTGTCCAAGGGATTCTCCAGGCAAGAATACTGGAGTGGGATGCCATGCCCTCCTCCAGGGAATCTTCCCGACCCAGGGATTGAACTTCTGTCTCTTACGTCTCCTGTATTGACAAGCGGGTTCTTTACCACGAGCACTGCTTGGGAAGCCATCAGGCTCCGTGGTAAAGAACCCACCTGCCAATGAAGGAGACGCAGGAGACGTGGGTTCGATCCCTGGGTTGGGAAAATGCCCAGGAGAAGGAAATGCTAACCCACTCCAGTCTTCTTACTGGGAAATTCCATGGATAGAGGAGCCTGGCGGGCAAAGAGTGGGAGACGACTGAAGGGCTGAGCGCACGTGCAAGGGCCAAACATCCCTGCAAACTGACCATCCTGTGTCCTTCCCGCAGCCCCGAAAGGCACGTTTTACCTGATGTCTACAGCGAGCAGCTGGCTGCTGCCCTCAGCACCAACCCCAGCCTGGTGGAGCTGGCTTTGCACAGCAACGCCCTGGGAAGCCAGGGCGTGAAGCTGCTATGTCAAGGACTCAGACACCCCAACTGCAGACTGCAGAACCTGAGGTGAGTCCAGGCTGGTCTGTGAGCTTCTGGGGGCCCTACCGTTCCATCCTAAGGGGTTCCATCAGAAAGAGCATAGGGTGGGACTTCCCTGGTGGTCCAGTGGTTAAGACGTCCAGCTTCTACTGCCAAGGGGCACGAGTTTAATCCCTGGTTGGGGAGCTAAAATCCTGCAAGCCGCGTGGTGTGGCCAAAAAAAAAACAAAAAACAAAAAATCATAGGATGATGTTTGCTTGGGCTCCCGTAAGAAAGCACCACAGGCTGGATGACTTAAGTGATGGACGTTGATTTTCTCAAAGCTGTGGAGGCTGGGAGTTCTGGCTCAGCGCGTCGGCAGGCTTGGTTTCCTCCAGGGCCCCTCTCCCTGCCTTGCAGACGGCCACCTTCTCCGTGTCCCCACGGGGTCTTTCCTCTGTGTGTGTCTCTGTCCTAATCTCCTCTCCGCATAAGGACACCAGTCATATGGGACCAGGGTCCACCCTAATGTGACTTCACTTTAACTTAATTACCTTCTTGTAGTGATGGAGAAAAGAAGAAAGAATGGGGAGAGGAAATTAGGGGGTGGAGATTAAAATATACACACTTTGTGTTGTTGTTTAGTTGCTGAGTCGGGCCCCACTCTTTGCGAGCCCATGGACTATAGTCTTGGCAAGAACACTACAGGGGGGTGCCATTGCCTTCTCCAGGGGCTCTTCCCCACCCGGGCATTGAACCTGCATTTCCTGCATTGGCAGGTGGGTTCTTTACCTCTGAGCCACCAGGAAAGCTCACATATAAAATAGATCACCAACAAGGATCCACTGTAGAGAACAAGGAACTCTACTCAATGTCTCGTAATAACCTATAAAGGAAAATAATCTGATATATATGTTCATATATGTATTCATATAATTTTTATATTTGTATATATTCAGTATAGCTGAATCACCTTGCCTTGCTGTATACCTGAAACTAACACAAGATTGTAAACCAACTATGCGTGCTTAATCGCTCAGTTGTGTCTGACTCTTTGTGACCGCGTGGTCTGCAGCCCACCAGGCTCCTCTGTCCGTGGGATTCTCCAGGCAAGAGTACTGGAGGGTTGCCATGCCCTCCTCCAGGGGATCTTCCCGACCCAGGGATCGAACCTGCATCCCTTACACCTCCTGCGTTGGCAGGCGGGCTCTTTACCACTAGTGCCCGCCACCTGGGAAGCCCCTTTACAAAACAACCCCAAACAAAATCATCTGGCTCTTTTCTTCTTTGCGTCCCAGGTTGAAGAAATGCCGAGTTTCCAGCTCCGTCTGCCAGGACCTGACGACCACACTGATCGCCAACAAGCACTTGCTGAGGATGGACCTCAGTGGCAATGCCCTGGGGCTGCTGGGTGCGCGGCTGCTTTGCCAGGGGCTCCGGCACCCCAAGTGCAGGCTGCAGGTGGTGCAGTGAGTGTCCCGCCCTCCCGCCCAGAGAGATGTCCTTCCCCTCTGTGACCTCCTGGGACAAGCTGGTTGTGTCCTGGGACTTGGAGCATCTCCCCAGATGCCAGTCCCCAAACCCCTACCTCTCATCACAGCTGCCCTTAGACCCGTGACCTGAGATGCCACCCCTCCCAGACTCTGCACTTTGTGTGAGTGTGCTGAGTCACTTCAGTCGTGTCTGACTCTTTTGCCACCCCGTGGACTGTAGCCCGCCAGGTTCCTGTCTCCACGGGATGCTCCAGGCAAGAATACTGGAGTGGGCTACCATTTCCTCCTCCAGGGGATCTTCCTGACCCAGGGTTTGAACCCAAATCTCCTGCTTGGCAGGCATATTCTTTACCACTGAGCTCAAATTAGAACAGCCCTTAGACCCTTAACTTGAGACCCCCCACTCTGGACTCTCTGCACTTTAGAGAACCTGTTTCTGGCCTCTTCTGACCCCAGTCATTTCCACATGGTGAGGAGTCCCTGGGGCCCCTGCCCACCCAGAACCCACACCCTATTTATTGACCACATCCTGAGTACTCAGAACCCCAGAGGTCTCCATGCAAAGATCCTTTTCTTGTGCAACTTCCTTTTTCTTCGGTGCCACTGTTTTCAAAAAATCACCCTGCCTTCCCCCTCTATGTCTTCATTACTGCTACTCATAAGAACGCTCCATTATTTTCCCATTTTTTGACTTTTTTTTTAATGTGGACCACTTTTAAACTCTTTATTGAATTAGTTACAATATTGCTTCTGTTTGTATTTTTGGTTTTTTGGCCACAAGGCATGTGGGATCTTAGTTCCCCAACCAGGGTTCAAACCCAGACCCCCGCAGCGGGAAGGTAAACTCTTAACCGCTGGACCTCCAGGGAAGGCCCCCATCACTCTACTTCTGACACTTTATGTGTGGAGTTATCCCCACACGAAGGCGTGTGACACCAACTGGGTGTCCTGTAGTTTAACTTGGTTCTAACACTATCTACCTGGAGATGGCGTCAGAGTAAGGCTTCATTGCCTGGAACCTGTGTCCCTTGCATTGCAAGGCAGATTTTAACCACTGGACCACCAGGGAAGTCCCATGTTTTTGCTTTTGTTTTATCCTGTAGGAAATTAGAGATGTAGGAACTCTGTGCCAGGAGCCAGAGCAGAGACTTGTGTGTGTGTGCGTGCGCGTGTGCGTGTGCGTGTGTGTATTTTTTTTTTTTCTATTATCTCACTGCCCCTCATCTTATTTCTCCAAATCAACTTCTACTTACCCTTCGAGAACCAGCTCAAATCCTCCCAGAGAGCCTTCCCTCACTGCACACCATGTGCCAAAGCTGGGTGAGGAGGCCCCTCCTCCAGGATGGGGCTCCCGCTGGTGGAGCGCTGACCACGTGCCAGGCTGGCTCTACACCCACTGTTTCTAATAAATTATGTAATCCGCACAACCACCCTGAGGCCGGCGTGATTACTATCCTTATTTTAATCAGTGACTTGAGACATGGTGGCACATGTAACGGAAAGCTGAGACCTGAGGGAAACTCGCTTGACGGAATTCCCTGGTTGTTCAGTGGTTAGGACTCTGTCCTCTTGCTGCCAAGGGTCAGGGTTCAATCCCTGGTCTGAGAACTAAGGTCCCACAAGCCACTATGGGGTGCAGCTAAACAAACAAACAAAAAACCCCCAAAACAAAACAAAAAGCTCCCTTGAGGTCAAAGTATGGGGGCTGGGGAACAGGCTGTTGAAACCTAGAGACCCTGCTCTGAACTATTACTCTGTGTACACTGCCTCCATGAGACCACCCATGAGTGCATGCGTGCATGCGTGTGTGTGTGTTAGTTGCTTAGTTGTGTCCGACTCTCTGCAACCCCATAGACTGCAGCCCACCAGGCCCCTCAGTCCATGGGATTCTCCAGGCAAGAACAGTGGAGTGGGTTGCCATTTCCTTCTCCAACAGGAAACATAGAAAGAAAAAAATGAAGCCGCTTAGTCTTGTCTGATTTCTTTGCGACTCCGTAGACTGTAGCCTACCAGGTTCCTCTGTCCATGGGATGCTGCAGGCAAGAATACTGGAGTGGGCTGCCATTTCCTCCTCCAGGGCTTCTTCCTGACCCAGGGATCAAACCCGAGTCTCTTGTATTGGCAGGCAGGTTCTTTTCCATTGAGCCACCAGGGAAGCATGTTGGCTGATTCAATGGGCCAGAGCAGGAACCATCAGGACACGGAGGAGCAAGATGGCACCCTCTCCAACTCTTCTCTTTCCTCCCAAGGTTGAGGAAGTGTCAGCTGGAGGCCGAGGCCTGCCGGGAGCTCGCCTCTGTGCTCAGCTCCAGTCGCCACCTGCTGGAGCTGGACCTGACAGGAAACGCACTGGAAGACTCGGGCCTGAGGCTCCTGTGTCAAGGCTTGAGGGACCCAGTCTGTAGGCTGCGGATTTTGTGGTGAGTTCTGCCGGTGTCTCTGTGAATCTGACTCCTCTAGGGACCTCGTATGGGCTTCCCTGCGGCTCAGAGGGTAAAGATTCTGCCTGCAATGCACAAGACCTAGGTTCAAACCCTGGGTGGGGAACATCCTCAGAAGAACGGAACGGCAACCTACTCCAGTATTCTTGTCTGAGGAATCCCATGGACAGAGGAGCCTGGCAGGCTACAGTTCATGGGTTTGCAAAGAGTCAATCACAACTGAACACACACACACACTGATTTTTAATTTTTTGAGGAAGCACTATTTTCCATAGCCACTGCACCATCGTACATTTCTACCAACAGTGCAAAGAGGTTCCAATTTCTCCACATCCTCACTAACACCTGTTGTTTTCTGTTTTTTGGATAATGTCTATCCGAACGGGTATGAGGTGATATCTCATTGTGCTTTTGACTTGCATTTTCCTAATGATTAATAATGTTGAACTTTTTTTTCACGTGATTTGTGGCCATTTATATGTCTTCTTTGGAGAAATGTCTATTTAGGCCTTTGGCCATATTTCAAACCAGTTGTTTATTTGGAAACATTATTTTTAAGATTAGGGGCAGGCATTTGCAGCAACATGGATAGACCTAGAGATTATCATACTAAGCAAAGTCACTCCGAAAGAGGAAGACAAATGATATCATTTACATGTGGAATCTAAAATGATATCACTTATACGTGGAATCTAAAATGTGACACAAATAAACTTATCTATGAAACAAACAGATTCACTGTTGCAGAGAACAGACTTGTGGTTGCAAAGGGGAAGGCGGGGTGGAGGAGGGAAGGCCTGGGTGTGTGGGGCTAGCAGATGCAACTATTACAAACTGAATGGATAAACAAGGTCCTACTGTACAGCACAGGGGGCTATATCCAATATCCTGTGTAAACCCTAATGGAAAAGAATATGAAAAAGAACACATATGTATAACTTGAGTCACTTTGCTATTAAAAGAACATTGTATTGTATTAAAAGAACATTGTAAACCAAGTCTACTGTAATAAAATTTTTAAAAAGGTTGGGGACAGTGAGGATAGCATCGGCATTGCACAGGAAACCCTCCTGAGCACACGCCAAACTGGATTTTGCAGGCTGAAGATCTGCCTCCTCACTGGCGCTGCCTGTGAAGACCTGGCATCCACCCTCCACGTGAACCAGAGCCTGGTGGAGCTGGACCTGAGCCTCAATGACCTGGGGGACCCCGGGGTGCTGCTGCTGTGTGAGGGCCTCAGGCACCCCCAGTGCAAACTCCAGACCCTCCGGTGAGTCCCTGCTTTCCTCACCATCCTAGGAGCCCAAAGTCATGATTCCTGCCCTTCTGCCTGGACCCAGGGGGGCTGTCTCCCTCCCCTCCTCTCCT
This sequence comes from Redunca redunca, assembly GCA_006410935.1. Lineage (NCBI taxonomy): Eukaryota > Metazoa > Chordata > Mammalia > Artiodactyla > Bovidae > Redunca > Redunca redunca. Next base: position 42,651 of record SJYQ01013887.1, on the reverse strand, counting down.
AACCTCTAACTCCATTGGCCTCCTGTCAAAGGTTTTTCTGCCACAGAGCCTTTGCACAAGCAGTTCCTTCTTCCTGGAATGCACTCCTTTTTTTTTTTCTTTTAATATTTATTTTATTTATTATTTATTTATTTAGCTGCCCCCAGGGTCTTACTTGCAGCATGCAGGATTTTTAGCTGTGGTATGCAAACTCTTAGTTGTAGTCTGTGGGATCTAGTTTCCTGACTAGGGATCAAACCCAGGCCCCCTGCGTTGGCAGCCTGGAGTCTTAGCCACTGGACCACGAGGGAAGTCTCCCTGAGATGCACTTCTGCTCTGATTTCTTCTTTTTTTTCACCCCGATAATACCTGTTTAATCTGTTAGGATCCAAAGCAAATGCTTCTTCTCCGTGCACACCTTCTCCAGCTCCTAGATAAGATCACTTTTAGGATCCTATTGGACCTTATTTTTCTCCTCAGTGTCACTTATCAAAATGTGTGTGTGTGTTGTTGTATTCCAGAAGTACAGGAACAACACATTGTGGCAACAGCGTGTTCCAGTGCCTAGCATGAGGTCTGGCTCAGAGATTATGTTTTTAAATGGTGGAACAGATGAAAAAGCAAATTTAAAAAAAAGAAAATGAGGAATTCCCTGGCGGTCCAATGGTTAGGACTCTACACTTTCACTGCTGGGGGCTGGGGTTCAATCCCTGGTTGGGGGACTAAGACCCCAGAAGCTGCTGAGTGGGGCAAAAAAAAAACAAAACAGGACTGTCAATTTCATCTTGCCCCTCCCCCACCCCCTCTCCCAACCCCTAAACCCGAGTTTGTTCCTGTATCTGTGAGTCCGCTTCTTTTGCATAATATTTACTAGTTAATACAGCAGCATTTTCGACCGCATTAAGCTGAAGACATCTGGGAATTCCCTTGTGGTCCAGTGGTTAGGACTCCCTGCTTTCACTGCTGAGGACCGGGCTTCAATCCCTGGTGGAGGAAGTGAGATCCAACCTCTCTTCCCCAAAAAAACTTCAGAAGGAATGAGCCAGCTCTTTCCTGTGCTTAATGTCTTCCCAGGCTCGGCATTTGCCGGCTCAGCTCTGCGGCCTGTGAGGGTCTCTCTGCTGTGCTTGGGGTCAGCTCCCACCTTTGGGAGTTGGACCTGAGCTTTAATGACCTGGGAGACCACGGCATGTCCTTGCTGTGTGAGGGGCTGCGACACCCCACCTGCAGACTCCGGAAACTGTGGTGAGTGGCTGGGAGGTAGGACTGCTGGGTGTGATGCTGGTCCCTGGCAGGGGTGGGAGGGGATCTGTCCTTATCTGTTTTTCTATTGGACTGTTATCCTTCCATCCCTCCATCTCTCTGGAAGATATGAGATGCTTAGAGGTGGAAAGAAAAGCTGTGTGAATGAGTCGCTGAGTAATTCATCCTCTGGAATACAAACAGAAGAGGCTAAATTTTTCCATCCAGTCATTGCCTCTAAACATGTTCTGTAAAACTCCCCTTTTCTCTGGGCATTTACTTGGGCAGATTTATAGCTTTCTGGTAACCTTTATGTAATAAAAGTTCAATCTGGGACTTCCCAGGTGGTCCAGTGGCTGATAAGGCTCCTTGCTCCCAATGCATGGGGGCCTGAGTTCAATGCCTGGTCAGGGAACTAGATCCCACATGCCTCAACTAAGACCTGATGCAGTTAAATAAATAATAAATAAATAAATATTTTTTAAAAACTTCAATCCGGTCCAGAATAAACTTCAGTCAAATGTTAATGAACCTTTCTTCCTTCTCCTTTCTCCCAATACCAGCCCATCCCTTCCTCCCAAAACACTTAGAATGAGAGGAGGCTGTGTCTATTTTTTTCTAATTAATTGGGTTAATTAATTATTTTTGGCTGTGCTGGGTCTTCACTGCCTTTCTCTAGTCGCAAAGAGCAGGGGCTGCTCTTTGTTGCGGGGCAAGGGCTTCGCATTGCCTTGCCTTCTCTTCTTGCGGGTCTATGCGGGTGGCTCAGATGGTCCACAATCTCTCAGAGGCTCTAGGCAGGCAGGCTTCAGTAGCTGTCACTCACCGGCTCTAGCGCGCTGACTCAGTAGTTGTGGTTGTTCCCTGGCATGTGTGATCTTCCTGGACCAGGGATCGAACCCCTGCTCCCTCCACGGGCAAGCAGATTCTTAACCACAGGAACACCAGGGAAGCCCAGGTTTATCTATTTGTAATTTTCTTCCCTTCGTAAATCTCTTGCTTATCTGGGGCCCTGGGTAACTGGAAACGAAGATGAGGGCTTAGGGACAGCATGCCTCCCTTTTATTATTTATTTTTGGCCGCTCTTGGGCCTTGGTTGCTGCGGGAGGGCTTTCTCTAGCTGAAGTACACAGGCTTCTCACTGCGGTGGCCTCTCTTTTTGCGGAGCACAGACTCTAGAGCATGAACTCGGTGGTTGTGGCTCAGGGCTTAGCTGCTCCTCAGCATGTGGGGTCTTCCGGGACCAGGAGTCTAGCCCACATCCCTTGCACTGGCAGACGGATTCTTAACCACTGGACCGAGGAAGCCCCATCTCTCCCTTCATTGGGCTAGGTTCCTTCTGGGATGTCAGTACCACCCCCTCCCAGTCTGGCAGGTGTCCAAATGATACCTGTCTTGTGGGGATCATATGTGTGTTCTCATGGGGACCCCGGAGAAGGTGGTCCTGACATGGAATGATCTGGGTCAAGCTTTTTCCACAATCCCCTCCCAAGCTCTCACCATATGTCCTACTCCTTACCCTTCTGTGCCTGTGAGGTGGGTGATTATACATCACCCACGTGGGTCTTTCTCTTCCATTTCAAGCCCTGAACTGTTGCCTTATACCTTGTTTGGAGGCACATATTGCCCCTCAGCCTCAGCCAAAGATGAAAACATTTCCATCTAACATCCCAGCTACAATAACATTTCAATGCTACCTGTTTTTACTGTAACAGCGTGGAATACAGGAAAGAAACACAATTGGACAGAATAGAAACCAGAGAAAATCAGATGGCATAGTGTTGGGTGGGGCAGGAAGCAGCCCAAATCATGCTGGCTTCTTAAAAAAAAAAAAAAAGATGGGGAGAGCATTGATCAAGTTGTGTAACTAGAAGTGTAGGTTTCAGGTATGGGTTGATCTAGGCATTCAGATACTTGATCTCCATTATCTTCTCTACTTATTGCTGTATTGGCTCCATTATGAGTTACAGTTAGCCTTGATCCAGTACATGGTGGCAAAATGCCTACAGCTCTATAGATGACTTCTTTTCAGGTGCAAGTTCTGAAAAAATCTCTAGGGAAAGCCTGATTCTGATTCACTGTTTTGGATGGATCTTGTGCCCAGAGGGAACCACTTGTGGTGGCTGGCGACAAGGAAACCAACCAGCTTAGGCCTGGACCCTATATCTGCTGCTAGAGCTTGTAGACATTCATCCCTGAGATGGGGGTTTCAGTGAGAAATTGGGATAGAATTACCAGAAGGAGAAATTCTTGGCTGCAGAATCAGGATATTCATTACAGATGGAGCTATGTTTTTTTTTTTTCTTTCTTTCTTCTTTTGTTTTAAAAAATTAATTTTGGGGCTTCACTGATGGCTCAGTGGTAAAGAGTCTGCTTGCCAGTGCAGGAGACATGGGTTCGATCCCTGGTCCAGGAAGTCCTCACATGTCAGAGAGCAACTAAGCCTGAGTGCCACAGCCACTGATCCTCAGCTCGGGAGGCCGTGAGCCACAACTACTGAGCTCATGAGCTGAACCAGCTGAAACCCAAGCTCTGCAACAAGAGAAGCAGCTGCAGTGAGAAGCCCGAGCACCACAGCTAGGGGGGAGCCCCCGCTCACCACGACCAAAGCCCACACAGCAACGAAGACTCGGCACAACCAAAAATAAATAAAAAAATGAAACCTTGAATTTTTATCGGAGTATAGTTGCTTTACAACGTTGTGTTCGTTTCTACTGTACAGCAAAGGGGAGTGTCTTTAAATGCCTTTATGAAATGCTTTCCCTCACCACATCGGCCTTAACCTGGACTGATCTGACTCTAGCCTACTTCTGTCTTAAACTGATCCCTAAAAGCGTCACCCTGATTCCCTACGAAGCTGACACTTTCCAACACGAACTGCCGATGTTGCTTCAACCACTTCTTATCTTCCACAGGCTCGACAGCTGCAGCCTCACAGGCAAAGCTTGTGAGGACATTTCTTCTGCCCTGGGCGTCAACCAGACCCTCACAGACCTTTATCTGACCAACAACGCCCTGGGGAACACAGGTGTCAGGCTGCTGTGTGAGAGGCTGAGCCACCCGGGCTGCAAACTCCGAGTCCTCTGGTGAGAGATGGTCCTGCCTCTGGAGGAGACGGGACCCGGGGCTTGGGGTCAGGAGTCAGTATGCTCAGGCACTCAGTTACGTCCGACTCTTTGTGTCCTCAGGGACGGTAGCCGGCCGGGCTCCTCTGTCCATGGGCTTCTCCAGGCAAGAACACTGGAGTGGGTTGCCATTTCCTCCTCCAGGGGGTCTTCCCAGCCAGGGATCAAACCTGGACCTCCTGCATTGCGGGCAGATTCTTTACTGCTTGAGCTACCAGGGGAAGCCCTTCCGTAAGATGATTACAAGTTAAATTTGTTCACACAGGCTAGGGGCTTAAAAATGGGGTGTAGCTTAGAGCAAGCTTATCTCCCAGTAAGATTTGATTTACAATGATGAACTACTTAATGGAATTAACATATTGTAACCAAGCAGGATGTAGGAGAGATTTGCTGTACGGACCGAATGCCACCATAGTGGCCTGGAATATTTCCCATCTTGTGTCCTCAGGTTGTTTGGAATGGACCTGAATAAAACGACCCACCGAAGTTTGGCGGCACTTCGAGTGACAAAACCTTACTTGGACATTGGCTGCTGAGTGGCTGGGCTGCTGGTCAGGACAGAAGAGGACCATCCCAGGACCCATGAATCAGTGATGATCTCTGTCTCTTCACTTCCTCAAGAGACAAGAGCCTCTGCAGGATAATCTTTGCTGCTTGGGGTTTGTGCGATCGCTGGGCAAGAGGGTGGAATTTTAGTTTGGAGAGGTGGTGCCATGGAGAGAATTCAGGGCAGGGTCCCAAATGATTCTGGAACAGAAGCTCTCAACTGAGGGTGATTTTTGTCAGCCCCCCTCCAACCTCCCCCTTCCCAGGACACCCAGCATTGTCAGAGGACACTGGGCTGGGGAGAGTTGCTGGCATCTTGTGAAGTCCTGCTATAAATATCGTAGAAAGTAAAACTACAGCGGCAGCGCCCAGGATAAAGTGTCAGGGAACTGTTGACCATAACCACCCTCCTCGGCCAGACCTGCTTGCCTGAGTTTGCTCACAACAGGAGGCCCCGATAAGGAACTTGGTGCTGCTTTTTGGTTATCCATCTTAAATAGAGCAGTATATTATCCATCCCAAACTACCCCTTCCCCCATCCTTCCCCTCTGGCAGCCCTGAATTCATGAGCAAGCTGAGCTAGGGGTAATCTGACCCACTTAAAGCAATCCCTAGGCTGTCTTAGGGCTTCCCAGGTGGCGCTGGTGGTAAAGAATCCACCTGCCAATGGAGGAGATGTAAAAGACGCAGGTTTGATCCCTGGGTCAGGGAGATCCCCTGGGGGAGGGCATGGCAACATTATTCTTGCCCGGAGAATCCCATGGACAGAGGAGCTTGGCAGGTTACAGCCCATAGGGTCACAAAGAGTGAGCCTGAAGGGGCTTAGCACGTGCACAGACTCACAAGGCTAAGGAAACTCGTGGGCGTAAAAGTGAGAGTACACGTTAAGGTGAAGCTATGAGTTTTCTGGCTTTGTGGTCAGAAGTCCGTGTCCAGCATTGCAGGCGGATTCTTTACTGATGCGCCGCCTCAGTTTAAAACTAGCAAGACAGGACTCCAGGATTTAATTACTGGACACTCAAGGTTCCTTCCGTGGCTGGAGTGGTTTGGGGAGGACTACATGGCACAACTTCTCAGAGACGGGATGTCCCAATTATAATGGCCGGAATTTCCCACTACGAATGAGGTATAACATTTAGAAATTGTGAATCACCGTTATTACACACCTGTAACCATATCAACGGCATTACCCGATTATTAATAAAATTTACATGAAGCTGTATCTCTAAATACAATTCTAAGCACAAGAGTCCTGGCAATTGACTTTCCGCATTTACCTATAGGTTAAGCATCTTGGCAAACTGCTAACCCATTGATTTTAAGATCACAGTTTAGCCGCTTGAACTTCTGAACAAATTCTAAACTTAATTCTTAACACTGTTAAATAGCCAGACTATTTGCGAAGTCGTGTCTGGCTCATTTGGGACCCCATGGACTGTAGCCTGCCAGATGCCTGTCCACATTTTCCAGGGAAGATTACTGGAGTGTTACCATTCCCTTCTCCAGGGGACCTTCCCGACCTCTAGGGACTAAACTCAAATCTTTTCTCCTGCACTAGCAGTCGGGTCCTTTCACCCGAGCCACTTGGGAAGCCACATCAGATAAACTGCTACTGTAGGTAGATTCTTTACCCCTCTGAGCACCAGGGAAGCCCTAAAGGAACACCACTTATGCACTTGTTTCGGAGAAGAGAATGGCAACCCACTCCAGGGACGGGGTAGCCTGTAAAGTCTGATACGACTGAAGCAGAAGCATGCTCTTTAACACTGCTAACCTGTGTGGAGATTGTCAGAAAGCTACACCCCCTTTTTAACCTTGAAGGTTATTGTATGTCCCAGGTGCTACTAGCCAAAATAAGATGTTGAAACCACGGCATCGAGACGCTCCACCCCAGCTGCAGAGGGATGGAGGGTCACACAGGTGAGAAGCAAACAACTTTATCCGAGGCTCACCATTTCTGATCCACATGAACCATGTCCCCATCCCCATGGTAACAGTCTTCCATGTAGGCCCTGGAACCACGAAGTTTCTGGACAGGACTTGTGACCTTAGTCCCCAACCCAGGGAGTGAGATTGCTAGAACCCTAGAAACCCACCTCCAGGGCTTAATCCTGAGCAACATGTAGGGATCGAAGCTGCACCCTTAAGAATGGCCTTATCCTAATTCATACAAGGGACCCAGAAACCCCTGAGGCACCCACTGAGATAGACCCACTTTCCAGGAAACCCCCAGAAACTCGTGTTCCCAAGGACCAACTATGGAAATGACCGGAAAAATATAACAGCACACAATATAGACATACTGTTTTTATTAATATTTAAACCAATTTTATAATTTAAATAAAATCATAATAGAAAAAACTTTCAGGGTTGAAAGCAAATGATTGTTGAAATAAAATTATAATAGGCAAAACCTTCAGGGTTGAAAGCAAATGATTGTTGAAATTAAATCATAATAGGCAAAACTTTCAGGGTTGAAAGCAAATGATTTTTGAAGTAAAATTATAATAGGCAGGTTTTAATGGAGCAACATATTGAAAAGGCAGATTACAGACAAAAGCCGTGGAGTTGGAAGTAAAACCCACCATTGACTAAACTGAAGTCCTTGGTTGCCGACAGAAATCTCCGACTTGAATCAGGAATGAAGTGCAGGATCGGTAAACGCGAGCAGACATCGCAGATTCCAACCCTTAGACGGTTTCCCCGAACAGGGACGCTCGAAATGGGAGCACTTTCCAGTCACAACTCGGCAAAGCACCCCCATTTTGAGCATCCCGGTCTGGGTGACTGGAACCTGTTCTGACCCTGAGAAGTCACTGGTGTGAGGAGACAACGCTAAGGAAACGTTATATAGACCATTTCCGCGTCATACCAGGCGCCCAGTTGATGCTTTCGCCGAGCGGAAGCTCCTCTCTCAACCGGTAACACTCAAAACATGGCGGCACTTCCCCTCGTGAAACGGAAGTGCCCCCACAGTTTGAGTCCCACAGGCTGAGAAGTCGCCGGCCGGGACGGCCTAGCGAAGGGCTTGGAAGGCAGGACGCTTAAAGGCTATCACCAACCCACCTTAGTCCCAAACCCAAGGGCCAAGAGGGAAACCCAGCTCCGAAGCTCGCGTTCCCCCCCGCCCTCCACTGTCAGAGGAATAAAGCTTCGGTTCAGGAGTTAGGTGCGCGCAGGTGAGGACTCCCTGCACGCTCAGGTTATCCGGCTTCACTTGGCCTCCCCACCCAAGTCCTCTGCACTTGAAGCACGGAGGCGGGGAAGGTCCAGCCCCTGGGTTGGGAATCAGGACCCCTCTTGCCACGTCGTGCGGGTACAAGTTAAAAGGTCAAGGCTGCCTCAATTTACGCTGAAATGAGCCAAGGAAATCCCCCTTCCTAGATGTCGCTAGCCAAACACTACAGCAATTTTGGGGACACAAAAGGTCAGGCACCGGAAGAAAACACACTGGGCTGGGCGACTTGGGGGTGGGATTCTCGGTGGTTACGCTTCAGTACTTTCAATGCAGGAGACGTGGGTTCGATCCAAGCTGGGAATATCCTGCATGCCTCCTGGCGGATAAAAAAAAAAAAAAAAGAAACCTATTAGAATTCACAAGGGCAGTTTAAATGAGAAAAGGTAGCTTCGGGTTAAACAAAGAGGTTGCAACCCAGTGCAATTTCAGAACACAAAGCAATAAATAAAACTTACTGAAAGAAGAGCAGCTGGAAAGAGAAAAGGATGAACAAATTAAGAAAAGAATGTGCAGGTGATACTCACAAAACCCAGGATCTCATTGCTTCTCTTGCCAGGCAGTCGGCACTCAGACCTGCCGACCTCTTATATAAGCCAAAGGCCCAGCCTTTGCGGAGAAGACCACTCCCCTCCACAGGTCTCCACCCAGACCCACCCTGCCCCATTCGGAGTGAGACCCGTCCTCCAATATTTTTTTTTTAACCGTCGACTCCTTCATTGTTTATACCATCAGAACAAACAAATTATAAACAAACTAGGAAAATGCATAGACGTGCTTTTAGCCACCGCCATTTTGGACTCCTTTTCCCTGTTCTACCTAAGAGAAGTACCCCCAAAGAACATAACGGTACCTTCTGGGGACTCGGTTATTCATTCAACTACTCTTTACTATTTAGCAATTATTTGTTGAGCACATAAGACACACCAAGGCATGCTTGCTAGTGTGTGGGGTGTTTGGGGTGAATAAAACCACGGATTTTATAGTCTAGAATAGTAGTTTTTGACTGAGGGTGTTTTTTTTCCCTCCCCAGGGGACATCTGGCAAAGTTTGGAGACACATTTGGTTGTCACAACCGGGGAAAGCAATGGAGTATCTTCAGCCTTTTGTGGATAATGCCAGGGGTCTTGGCAAACATTCTAAACTATGGACAGCGCTTTACAATGTGAATAGTGTGGAAGCTGAGAGACTGAAACCTAGAGGAAAGGAGATGGGTGGAAAAAAAACAAGCAAGAACACATCTAATTCTGTTCATAGTATCTCTGAATCTCTGCATATTCATACGAAGCATTGATGTAGGGATCACTTCTGAGTCCTTTAAATCCAACACCCCATTAAAAGGTATTTTAAATGTTTCTTTTTAACAACTATGAATATTACAATTTCTCAAAATATTTTCAGTATCTTTTAAAAATGCGCAGTTTTACTAAATTTATGCATATTATTGAGATCTGAGTATTCTCCCTATAAGAAATTCTGGAAAAGGAGTAACAAGTCCATGGAATTTGCTAGATTGTTGGATGAAGTTCAGAAAATATGTAAATAAAATGGTAAAAACAATAAATAATGTGCCTTAATGCTTAATGGCAATACAGAGTATATCTTTAGCCTAATTTCATTAAGCCCCTGTTAGACATTTTCAGTTTTTGCAAATTTAGGATTATTTATTAATAGTGCTATGTGAGCATTTTTAATTAATATTTTTATTAAAAATTTTATTGGCAAATAGTTGATTTGCAATGTTGTGTTAGAATGAGCATTTTTAAATATTTCCTTTTCTGTTTTTTCTTTAAAGAAAAATTTTTTTTTTTACAATGAGCTTTTTTTTTTTCCGTCCACCCTGAGAGGCTTCTGGGATCTTAGTTTCACAACTAGGTATCAAATCTGGGCCCGAGGCAGTGAAAGCATTGAGCCCTAACCATTGGAACATCAGGGAATTCCCTAAAATGTGGATTTTTGAGAGCAGCTTTGGTAAAAATGGAGACATCGGTTTCCACCCAGATCTAACCTCACCACTCCTCTCCACCTGGACCCTCTGCTCTGTCCCCAAACCCACATCACCGTATTTTCTCAGCGACTGACAGCTTTTTCGTCCTGCCCTTCACCCTCATGGAGCACATGCAGGGCCGACGCCTCTGTGTCTCTCACATTTCAAGGGCTTAGAATTTCTCTTTGTCTAACCACTAGCCACCAGTTCAATTACTTGTCACAGTTGTCCTTTGAGCTCAGCTCCCTGGGGACAGCGGTTTGTCTTATTCACCTATATCCCCCCATCCCCAGATCAGCCCTGGGGCCTGCACTTAGTAAAAAGGCAAAAAGCATTTGTTCTTAATGGTGAAAAACTCTATTAGCTCAACTGACTTTAAGAAAGGTGAAACAAAGACTTCCATTCAAAGTTGATTTTAGGTAAATCCCGTGGAGAAGGAAATGGCAACCCACTCTGATAGTCTAGCCTGGGAAATGCCACGGACAGAGGAACCCGGTTACAAGAATCAGACATGACTTAGCAACTAAACCACCACCAACGTGCCCATTAAAATCTCAAGTTAATATGTTTATTAGCTGCTTTTTTCCAATTTCCCCCCAGCTGATTGATGTACAATTGATTTGTTAACTATTAAAGTTTTATTGATGTATACTTGCTTTATTAACTATTAATGAACCTTAAGTCTCAAGTTAATATCTTTCCTCTTTGAAGGTATTAGTCACTCAGTCCAGTCCGACACTGCAAACCCATGGAATGTAGCCTGCCGGATTTTGCTGTCCATGGGGATTCTCCAGGCAAGAATACTGGAATGGATTCCCATTTCCCTCTCCAGGGATTCGTCCTCTTTACTGAGCCACTTTTTTTTTTCCTTCTTTTTTTTTTTTGGATTCAAAAATTCCAAAGATTTAAGAAATGAGATTTGATAGCCTGGGGTGGCTGAGGGACACTAGAACTAAATGGAAAAAGTTTGTTAAGTCAAACATTCTTCCTGCAGAATTGAAAGCTCTTCATTTGCAAATCACTAGACCTTGTTGTCATTACAATCACCTGGTCTCCCCACCGTCCCCGCCCAATTTGTACCTTTATCTGGCTGGTCTGCATACCAGTAAGAATAGCTTTTTTAAAAGAAAAAAAAAAAAGATCCTCAACAGTTTTTGAAATCCTTTTGTGTACAGAGTTCTTTGCTCAACAATGAGGTACAGCCTGGAGGTGAATGGGTGATAATTGTGTTTATTAAAAGAATTCCTACAATTTAATGTAAAGTTACTGCTTTGTGCTGAAGTTGAGAAGAAAAAGTGGGGGGAAGGGAGGACTCTTTCCAGACTAGATGAAACACTTTACAAGACCTTACCTGTGTGTTCAACAGCTGAGACCTATTAGACATCACTTAATATATCTGGCCTTCTCTGGTGGCTCAAAGGTAAAGAATCTGCCTGCCAATGCAGGAGATCTGGATTTGATGCCTGAGTCAGGAAGATCCCCTAGAGAAGGAAAAGGCAACCCACTCCAGGATTCTTGCCTGGAGAATCCCATGGACAGAGAAGCTTGGTGGGCTACACTGTGTCCAAAAGGTCACACAGAGAGTTGGACACCGCTGAGTAAGGGGATACTCATTATGGCCTTCAAAACGAATCAAGTAAACAGTTACGTTAGAACATCACGTGAGTGCTAAATCCCTTCAGTCGTGTCCAACTCTGTGACACTTGGGACACAGGTAGCCCAACAGGCTTCTCCGTCCTTGTGATTCTCCATACAAGAATACTGGAGTGGGATGCCACGCCCTCCTCCAGGGGCTCTTCCTGACCCTGTGTCTTCCTTGACTCCCATGTTGCAGGCCACCAGGCCCCGTGTTGGGCCACCAGAGAAGCCCTAGAACATCACAGACTATGGGAAAGAAATACGAAACATAGTAGGTCTACTTGTCCAGAATTTTCCAGTTCTTTTAATTGCTTTCTTTCCTGATTTCATTGAATCATGCCTCCTCAAGGACACTTCCTCCAACCAGCTTTTCTAAAATAGCAATTCCATGGAACGTCCCTGATGGTCCAGTAGTTAAGACTCCACACTTCCAATACAGGGGGCACGGGTTTTATCATTGGTCAGAAAACCAAGATCCCGCATGCCATGTGATGAGGCCAAAAGAAATACATGGAACAAATAAAATGGTACAGTTATGACTGATTCACGTTGTTACATGGCAGAAACTGATACAATGCTGTAAAACAATTTTCATCCAATCAAAAAATAAATAAATAAATGAGCATGAACACATGAATATATTTCAGAAAGTGTCAAAGTTAGTGTACATTTGAAAAAAAAATTGTAATTTTTGACATTCGCCTCCATGCTGTATCTGGAGTACTTGGTATGCATAATTAGCTGATATTAAAAACTCATTTGCTTATTTCTTTGTTATCTGTTTCCAAAACGAGAATGCAAGCTTGATGAAGGAAGGACGTTTTCTATTTTGTTCAGAACTGTGTCCCCAGTGCTTGGTCTATCACAGACTTTTGAAAATATTCACTGAATAAATGAATCTGCCAACTGGGGCGGGGGGAGAGTCTGGGAGAACACTTTAGAAAATGTGAGAATCCCTGTGAATGTGAATCTGTGTAATGATAATTTTATATTTGCAAAACAAAAAGCTAACCTCTACTTTTAGTAACACCCACTGGGAACAAAGGGAGACGGCAATGGCACCCCACTCCAGTGCTCTTGCCAGCACAATCCCATGGATGGAGGAGCCTGGTAGGCTGTGGTCCATGGGGTCTCTAAGAGTCGGACACGACTGAGCGTCTTCACTTTCACTTTTCACTTTCATGCACTGGAGAAGGAGATGGCACCCCACCCCAGTGTCATTGCCTGGAGAATCTCAGGGACGGGGGACCCTCCTAGGCTGCCATCTATGGGGTCGCACAGAGTCGGACACAACTGAAGCGACATAGCAGCAGCAGCAGAGAACCAAGAGGAAATCTTGGGGAGGCGTTTCAAATGTTATTGATCACAGTCGCTTAGGATGGGATGTGCTTGGAGTCACATAGCCCTCATTGAGAATATTTGTCAGGCATCTTAAGAATTCTGTCCTGGTTTGCACCTTGATTATTTTGCATTTCCTTCAGGGTTCTTTACATTGTGTGGAAAAGAAATTCATTTAAAGAGTATAATTTGACTAATTTGACCATTTATATTCAAGCTTTGTGAGAATGAAAGTGTTAAGTCTCAGTCTTGTCTGTCTCTTTGCAACCTCTTGGACTGTAGCCCGCCAGGCTCCTGTCCTTGGGATTCTCCAGGCAAGAATACTGGAGTGGGTTGCCAGGCCCTTCTCCAGGGGACCTTCCTGACCTGGGGATTGAACCCAGGTCTGACTCATTGTAGGCAGATTCTTTACCACCTTGAGCCGCCAGGGAAGCCTGTGAGGACGGCCATTCTAACTGATATTGGTGATGGACGCGTGTACTGATAAAAGAGAGGAAGGTATGAGAGTCATGAGCTCTCGTGACTATCAGAGGTGTTCGAACGTGTCTGATACTGTTGTTGATTAACACTGAGAAGACACGGGTTTGCCTCAGCTTCAGATGGAAGCAAAGTCACGAGTTTTAAGGTTTTTTTCTTTTTTGGCCACCCACGTGGCATTCAGGATCTTAGTTCCTAAGCAGGGATGGAATCCGTGCCCAGAGCAGTGGAAGTACGGAGTCTTAAACACTGGACCACCACCAGGGAAGTCCCAGGAGTTTTAATTCAGGGGATTCTGAAGGCAAATCTTGTGAGATTTTGCAAACCCCTTCACTAATCAATTTATCCAATAGACACGCAGCTACATAGTTCGGGGTGGCCTGTTCTGAACTCTTTCAGGGTAAAAAATTTCTCAATAGGAGAGATGGATTGACAGAATATCTGATTCCATGTTCAGTTTCTAAGTCGTGTCTTTGTGACCCCACGGACTGCAGCACGCCAGGCTTCCCTGTCCTTCACTATCTTCTGGAGTTTGCTCAAATTAATGTTCATTAAGTCGATGATGCTATCTAACCATCTCATCCTCAGCCTTCCCTGTCTCCTTTGGCCTTCAGTCTTTCCCAGCATCAGGGTCTTTCTCAAGGTGAAATGGGGATTTGCAGCCAGAATGTTGAATGAGGGGGTCAGTGGATGCAAAATCCTTGAGAAGAGATAGCAAAGTGCGGAGGGGTCTTATTAAGTGAGTCTGATAGGATTCTCATTAAGGCAGGTCAAGGACTCAGAGGTTAAACGGAGGGAGAGGAACTTGATTTGGCACGAGAGGTGATTAGCTGTCAAGGGTCAGGGAAAAGATTTAGCAGGATTCTTTGCTAAGACCTGGAAGGCAGGCTCAGGTCAAGGACAAGCTCATTATTCCCTCAATTACAAATTCTACCTGTGGGGCAGATGGACAGATTTCGTGGGGCCAGGCTTCCGAAACTGATGCAAAAGCTAATGGCAATGGACGGGGGTGGGAATCTGAAAGGGAAAAGGGGACTTGAGGGCAGAAATTCCTTCCTTCTCCTCAGGAAAGAGGTTCAGACCCTCATTCAGCACAAAGAATGAGATTTGATAGCTGTTTCAGAGAGTATTTTGAATATCACCAGCACACAAAGAGTAGGCAAACATCTGTTTAATAATGGCAAATTTACTATGAAAGCCCTAAGGGTGGGGACTTGACTGGGTGGGACTTACTCTCATTCTTTGGATTTCTAAGAAATGACTGAGCCAGAACAGTTTTTTAAATTTATGGCTCTCCACCCCCCCCCTTTTTTTTTAAAGAAACTTAAATAAAATAAAATAATGAAACTTTTCCTTTTGGAACAAGTTTAGATTTACAATGTGTAGAGTTTCCACTATGCCTACCCCTAGTTTCCCCTATACATGAATACGTTATTACCCCAACAAGGACTTACTCTCATTCTTTGGCTTTCTAAGAAATGACTGAGCCAGAACAGTTTTTAATTTATGGCTTTTTATTTCCTTTTTTTAAAGAGAAACTTAAAATAAAATAATGAAAAATTTCATTTTGGAACAAGTTTAGATTTACAACCTGTAGAGTTTCCACCATGCCTACCCCTAGTTTCCCCTATACATGAATACGTTATTACCCCAACAAGGACTGAGAAACCCTCACAGCCAAAGGCAGGAGTGAAGCCTAAGAAAACAGGACAACTATGTTTAATGCGATGTCCTGAGTGGGATGCTGGCACAGAAAATGACATTAGGTTAACGTTAAAAAAAAAATCCTAGGGAAAGCTGAATTAACCATGGACTGCAGCTAATAATAATAATATTGGCTTTTTAAATGTAACAAACAGAGCACAGAGAACTGGGTACTCTATAATAACCTAAATGGTAAAAGCATTTGAAAAGTAATTGATACCTATAAAAATAAATTTTAAAATACATCATTAGTATATTGGTAGTACACATTTGTTACAGTGAATAAACCAATATCGTTACTGTTATTAGCTGCGGTCCATAGTTAATTTATATTTCCTTAGTTTTGCTATTAGAACATTAGTACAACAAACTTGTTACATTTAATAAGCCAATATTATTATTAGCAGCAATCCATGGTTAGTTCAGTTTCCTTAGGTTTTTTTTGGGGGGGTTACACTTGGCTGGGAGGGGTTCTCAGGCTTTTCTTATTTGGGGACAGCTGTGAGGCCTTCTGCTCAGTTCTTATAGAATGTGCTTCAGCTGGGATTCTGTGCTCAGTTTCGCAGTTCTGTCATCTCCTGGGGACCCCAGGGACCCTAATCTGCCACCCTCCTCTGTTGGGATTGGTCTCTTGTTTTTCTCATGATTAGATTAGGAGCCTGGTGGGCTGCAGTCCATGGGGTCACAAGAGTCGGACACGAGTGAACTGCCTTAAAAGTTTACACAGAGAGCCTGGGGGCTTCCCTGGTAGCCCAGTGGTTAAGTGGAGAAGGAAATGGCACCCCACTCCAGTATTCTTGCCTGGAGAATCCCAGGGACGGGGAAGCCTGGTGGGCTGTTTTCCATAGGGTCGCACAGAGCCGGACTGAACTGAAGCGACTTAGTGTGCACACATGCGTTGGAGAAGGAAATGACACCCTACTCGTGTTCTTGCCTGGAGAATCCCAGGGACGGGGAAGCCTGTGGGTAGCCGTCTATGGGGTCACACAGAGTCAGACACAACTGAAGTGACTTAGCAGCAGCAGCCAGTGGCTAAGACTCTGAGCTTCCAATGCAGGGGGCGCAGATTCGATCCCACACCCCACAAGGTGCTGCCAAAAATTTAAGAAATTTACACATCAAAAGAAAAGAGAGAGAGAACCTGTTCTCAGAATAAAGCTACCACCAGCGATGTCTACAGAGAATACGTGGCAAGTGTGTGTGTTGAGACGGGGCAGAACCTGGAGGCCTGGAGATCAGATTCTCTGAGTTCCATTGCCCCAGCCCGGGCCAACCAACATCTGCTTTCATCTCCATGTGAATTGCACTTCTCTCAAGTCCCCTTCCACCAGCCTCAGCATCTTTTGTCTTAGCTGAAGGTGGCTTGTAAGGCAAAGGTTTGGGCCACTGGCTATTTTCTCCGTTTTCCTCAGGCTCCCGTAATATTTTTATTCAGTCGCTCAGTCGAGTCCCAGTCTTTCCCCTGCAGTGGCCGCTGCTGGGTCCCAGTCACCGGTCCACCAGGGAATACTTGGTCTCATGTCAATTTAGAACAAGACAACCTAGAAGAGGAAAAGCACATTTCTTCCTTCTGGACAACACTGACCAAGACTGTCTTTGACTTAAGCCTGATTGAATCAGGCTCCCCTATAGCCTCTTAACTACACCTTGACCTTGACCTGCCCGTGGCCCTCCCAGTCCAATCTTCGCAAAAAAATCTGCCTGTCTCCACCCCACCCTTGATGACTGATAAGTTCAGATCTCTGATCAAGTTCCTCATCCAACACCCCTGATGTCTAAGCCCTTGGCTTGCTTTCAGCAAGAATCCTGTTAAGAGAATTAGTAAGTATCCCCCCACCATGAGGTCTCCTGGTCATTTTCCAGCCACTCACTCATCTTTACTCTGCTGTTCTGACTCCCTGAATTTGAGCCCAATCTCAATCCTCCTGGGCTTCCTTGGTGGCTCATATGGTAAAGAATCTGCCTGCAATACAGGAGACCCAGGTTCAGTTCCTGGGTTGGGAAGAAACCCTTGGAGGAGGAAACACCAACTCACTCCAGAATTCTCCTCATGGACAGAGGAGCTTGGCGGGCTCTAGTCTCTGGGCTCACAAAGTGTCAGACTCAACTGGGCACAGCACATATTCTTTTTCAAATTCTTTTCCAATTTAGATTATCATAGAATTTTGAGTAGAGGTCCTTGTGCCATACAGAGGTTCTTGTTGGTTACCTGTTTTAGAATAGCAATGTGTACGTGTCCATCCTAAACTCCCAGTCTGTCTTTCCCCCTTTCCCCCCTTGGAAATCATAAGTTCCTTCTCTAAATCTGTTAGTCTCTTTCTGTCAAGTCTTGTTGACTTAAAAAATAAAGAAGGAAAAAGCACTATGTGAGAGCTGCGAGTTAAGTTTTCTTTGCGACAGGATAAGGACTGCAGTCTAGAGACAGACCTCAGATAGCTCTGAGAAAGGGCTCCAGAGAGGCAGGGGGAAGGTCAGTCTGTATGTGATTTTGGGCAAGAGAAGTTACGCAATCAGGCACTTTTTTTTTTTTTTCCTGCAGAAGGTTTCTGCTAATCACGAGGAGCAGATATCACCAAGAAGGATTTTATTGCTTTCCTAGATACGAGGAGATACAAGAATTGGGCTCATAAAATCAGTTCCTGAAAATATCTAAATTTCTGAAGACCTGTCCTGCCAGTTTTTCCACTGAGCACAGTGTGCCTCCTTTCTGTGAGCTCCTTTCAGGCCTTGTTGAAGGGCAACAACTGCGACAGCTCATGATTTAACCCTTGTAGAGTCAAGTGCCAATCTGCAGTGGATAGTCTGTACCCTTTTTTGCTGCACAGTGCTACCTGGGGGATCTTAGTTCCCTGACCAGGAATTGAACATGGGCCCTCGGCAAAAAGTGTTACCAAAACCGTGTGTGGGGTCCGGCTGCCTGCCACTCAAAAGCAAGTAATCAGGCCAGTTTGGTGGAAAGGAAAGTTTGCTTTATTTCAGATGCTGGCAACTGGTTTGGGGAAGGGTGGTGGACACCGATCCAAAAGCTGACTCCACCCCACCCCAAGAAGGGGGTGAGAGCTTTCATAGACAGGGGGAGGGGGGCTACATGCAGAAACAGCACAGCTGTTTCCAACAGTCAGCTTCAAATTGGTCATCAGTGGTCTGAGCAGCATCAACTTGATTGTGTTAGGTACAGTTAATCTTCAGGTTCAGGGTCCATTTGTTCCCGTTTCTTTCCAGTCAACGCTCTGAATTGCGGCCGCTCACGTCCAGGGTGCAGTCCGGTCGCCCTGTAGTCGACTTCTCCACCTGCTGCCTTGGTATCTATAAGACAGCTTGCTCACAGACATGGCTCGGAATGTTGTCCATAGCTCTTGAGAGGGAACTAAATTAAAGGTCCTTGACTATGTTGAATGACTACATTATTATTCAGTCTCCTTTGATTGTTTTCCTTTGTTTCAGCATTTCTCCCTTCTCTGATCAAACTTCTTCTTTGACTAAAGTGTTCCATGGCAAACGGCAGGCAGAAGATATGGTGTGGGGGGCAAGGACCAAAGCATGGAGTCCTAATCACTGGACCACCTGAGAATTCCCGTCTTCACCAACTTTGAACAAGTGTCCAGTGGATTTTTTTTTTCTTTAATACTTGTTCCAGAACCTGCACTGTTAAACACTCAGAACCATACCATTTATTCTAGGATTCTATACTCAGATGGGTTTTACTGATGATGTACTTTAAGAAAAAAAGAGAGAGAACATGATACAGTGATGAAGGTTTGGAGATAAGGGAGGGAAGGGACGGGCCATGAAGGACCTCTCTGCTCAGCCCTGGGAATCATCTCAATAATTAGGTCCTGTTATCTGCCCTCTGGACTCATTTTTACCATCAGCTCTGTGTTTCCAACACAATAACCATTAGCCATGTGGAGCTCTTTAAAATTTAATTAATTAAGAATTCAGCTCCTCACAAGGTCCTACTGAATAGCACAGGGAATTGTACTCAGTATCCTGAGATAACCCATAATGGAAAATAATATTTTAAAATTTTACATATATGTATAGCTTAGTCATTTTTTTGTACAGCAGAAATTAACACAACATTGTAAATCAAGTTTATTTCAATTAAAACAAAGAAACAGGTGGGAAAAAAAATTCAGCTCCTCAGTCTGGAGTTGCCAGGCAAAATACAGGATGAACAGTTAAATCTGAAGCTGAGGAAACTCCCCAGTGGCTATGATTACACGTCCACTGCAAGGGGCATGGGTTTGATTCCTGGTGGGGGACTAAGATCCTGCACGTCTTGCAGCAAGGCAAACAAAACAAAGCAAAAGAGGATTCCCTCGAGATCTTGTAAGGGGTCACAGGAGCCACCAAGGTTAGTCTTGGACATGCGTATGAGTTGCTTCTGTCGTGTCCAGCTCTTTGCCAAGCTCCTCTGTCCATGGGATCTCCCAGGCAAGAATACTGGAGTGGGTTCCCATTTCCTTCTCCAGGGGATCTTCCGAACCCAAGGATTAAAGTTGGGTCTTCTGCATTGCAGGGGCATTCTTTATTTTCTGAGCCCTGCTGATCCTCAAATTCAGCTGGAATAAAGTTTTCCTTTTTTTTTTTTTTCTTGGATTGACTGATTTTTCACTGACAGGGAAGAGGTCTAGAAAATATTCCAAGGCATTACAGCTTCTGGAAAAGAGATTTCAGATGTCCAGCTCACTTCAAAGAACTGAGTCTCCTGAGCTAGATGCAAAAATATATTTTTAACACAAAGAACAAAGATAGCTCACTTAGCAGGGAATTCCTTTTGGATGACTCTAGAATCCTGAAGAGGTCTGGGGGTGGGGCTTAATCTCATTTTCTTTTTCATCTGTTTAGGATTTACTAGGACACTTTTTTAGTTTCCAAAATCCAATTTCACTGAATATTCCCGAAGATTTCTTTTGAGCAATTTATTTGTTCATTTAGGTATTAGTTGAAGTCTATTTTCTGGGTCCTAACTCACTGGTAAGAAAGGGAGATATAATCCCTTAGTACTTGGGGTCCATGCTCAAGGGCTCCGAACCTGAGCTATGGCCATTGGGTGGAGGGGACAGGGTAGGGGTGACTCCTCCAGTTTGAGATCCTATGAAAGACCTTCTAAAGAAAGCTTTGGGAGGAAAAGCTTTTTCCTCTTCCAAATCAGGTCTAGTAGCTGAAGGCCAGAAAACTAACAGCAAGATTAAAGGGAGAAAAGAAGCTTAATAACAAGTGCATACGAGACCTCCCAGTATTGGGAAACTAGAGAGACGTTACATCAGCTTCCCTGGCGGCTCAGATCCCCCTGCAACGCAGGAGACCTGGGTTTGACCCCTGGGTTTGACCCCAGTGTTGGGAAATCCCCTGGAGGAGGGCATGGCTAATCCACTCTAGTATCCTTGCCTGAAGAAGCCCAGGGACAGAAGGGCCTGGCGGGCTACAGTCCACCGTGTTGCAAAGAGCAATTAACACTTTAACTGAAGGGGGGCGCACAAGGGCTTCAGTGGGAGGGTATGGAAAGTTCTATGGGGCTTTTTGATGCTAGGGCTATGGGCCTTCTGCCTTGGCAATTGCATTTACGGGAAACTTCCCTTGGAGGAAGTGGTTGAGGGCAGCTGTTTTTTTGGGAGGCAGATGAAGCTTATCTAAGATTTCTTTCTGCATCTTCAGCAGCTGAATTGTTTTTATTTTGGGATAAATATAATTTGGGGACAAAAGGAACTTTCCTGGTGGTCCAGTGATTAAGACTGCTTCCACTGCAGAGGGTGTGGGTTAAAATCCCTAGTTGGGGAACTCAGATCACATTTGTCTCACAGTACAGTCAAAACAAACAAACAACACACACAGGAGTAAGGATAATTTGTGGACTAAAAATTATTTTATCTGAACTCTGGGATTCCATGTGGGCCCCCATTTCAAAGGGAAGTAAGACAGGCAAGCCTAGGAGGGTTGGGGGTATGTAAAGGTATTGTAAAAACTCACATTCACAGGATAAAAAGTTTAATCTGAAAAGCTTTGCTCTGGAGCCAAGGCCCGTAAGCTTCTCCTTCCCTGGGCAGTGAAAGCCAGAGTCCTAACTACTGGACCACCAGGAAATTTCCTCTTGAATGTTTTTCCAGATTTTATGAGGCTAGAATGGTGGGGCTGGTGAGTAAAGCTGAAACTTCATAGTCAGGAACCTGATTTCTCAAATAGAAGCTCCATGAGAGTGGAAGAAGGGGGTGACAGAGGATGAGATGGTTGGATGCCATCACTGACTCAATGGACATAAGAAAGTGAAAGTGAAGTCGCTCAGTTGTGTCCAACTCTTTGCGACCCCATGGACTGTAGCCCACCAGACTCCTCCGTCCATGGGATTCTCTAGACAAGAATACAGGGGTGGGTTGCCATTGCCTTCTCCAGGGGATCTTCCCAACTCAGGGATCAAACCCAGGTCTCCTGCATTGCAGGCAGACGCTTTATCCTCTGAGCCACCAGGGACACTCCATGGTGGACATAAGTTTGTGCAAACTCCGGGAGATGGTGAAGGACAGGGAAGCCTAGCGTGCTGCAATCCATGGGGTCGCAAAGAGTTGGACATGACTGCAAGCGACTTAGCATGCAGCAGATACCCATTTCACAGATGGGCACACTGAGACCCCGGCAAAGTGTGGTCCCAGCTGACTGAACAGGAAAGCAAATTTGGGGTGAACGTGGAGAAAGAAGAGGGGCTGAGTAGACTAGAAACAAATTTTGAGGAAGAGGTGTAACCCCCCCCAGGAAGACACATGTCTGCAGTTATCCCAGAACTTTATTTTGGAGTGAAAACTTCTTTTTAGTGAGTGAAATCTGTGACTCAACATGCTTCAGCTACAAATTGGCACTTGCCATCCACCTCTACAAGGATTAAATCCGATGCTACTTGCAGCTGCTGACCTTCAACACCCCCTGAAAGGAGCTCAGAGTGGAGAGTAGAAACTGTTGCAGAGAGGAGGCCAATTCTGACTCAAGTTGGAAACTGTTTCTTTGGCTTGCCTTTATTATTATAATCATACTTAATGGTTTGCTTGGAGGACCCTGCCCTTCTGCTTGTCTGTAAACTAAAGTGCCTTTGTTCAGCTCCCTGAGAGATAATCCGTTCCTCCCCACCTGTGAACAGAACAGATTAACACACCACTTCTGAAGGCTGGACCTCCCCTTGGAGATGTTTTGCAGGACTGAAGACCCTTCCACTACTTCCTCACTGCCCCTCCCTCTCTCTTGCGCCTTTTGACTTTAGTTCCTCATTGCTCTTTCTCTTTGATCTGGAAAAGAACCTGGTATCCAGACCCCAAGAAGATGGTGATTTTGAGGCGCCAGCCTGCCCTCTTCTCGGTCTGTCGGCTCCCGATTAAACTCTCTTCCTTGCCTCAACACCTCGCCTCTCGGATTCACTGGCCGATTATTGTGCGGCAAGCAGAGCAGCTTGGACTCAGTAACAAAATGAGGTAGTCTGTGCTCCAGGAAAAACTGGCAGGACAGGTCTTCAGAAAGATATTATCAGGAGCTGATTTTATGAGCCCAGGTCTTGTATCTCCCCATATCTAAGAAAGCACTAAAATCCTACATG
Source organism: Redunca redunca (assembly GCA_006410935.1). NCBI lineage: Eukaryota > Metazoa > Chordata > Mammalia > Artiodactyla > Bovidae > Redunca > Redunca redunca. Next base: position 19,801 of record SJYQ01013887.1, on the reverse strand, counting down.
GTGACGTCTGCTCCTCGTGACTAGTAGGAACCTGCAGGGGG